>OW240916.1:129545049-129663254 GCA_933207985.1 Pelobates cultripes | reverse complement strand
GGATGTATAATGTAGTTTTAATGAAGACAGGAACACAAATAATCACAATGTTTTGGGCCAATAGCAATAATTAAGTATTTTTGTGTCCCTGTCTTCATTAAAACTTCATTATGCAGTCTTCCTTTTAAATCAGTGGATTCTATATTGGATGTATTACATTAGCAACATTTAGGCAACAACAACACATTTGAAAATAAAAGTCTCCAGCTCAGTTGTAGTCACAGCTTGGATATTTTTGTCTTGATCTTGCAATTCAGATTTGATTCACTAAAATGAAAAAACTCTGCAACTTAAAAGAACTAAACTAACATCAGATCAGTTTCAGCCTCATCATTAAAATGTCACGTGCCTTTAAACCATGCCTTCAAAATGTCCAGTAAATCAGGACATTATGGTGAACTGCATGCCTCTACATTTCTTCATCTGCTCTGTAATTATTTATATACATTGGTTGGAAACTTTCCTGTTATGCATCAGATCCTCATTTGCACTTTCATGTTTTCCTGTGCCAACAATCTCTTTATGATTCTATGTTCCTGTAAAGACTGTTTATTATTATCCAGACTCATATGTTAAACATTGCTTTGTTTTCAACTGTCTGTTCATACAACCCTGAACAAAGTATAACAATATATCTTTTATACTTACGATTCCACAATTTATAGTCCAGTATTTTAACAGTAATTTAATAACTATGGCATTAGAGATGTGCATTGCTAAACCCATCCACTCCAAGTACAGTCCTGCTACTTAAAGGGACACTAAAGGCACCCAGACCACGCCATCTCATTGAAGTGACTGGGTACAGTGTCCCTATTTTACTTAGTGCTGCAATGTAAAACATTGCATTTGCATTAGCGCCTGTTCGTCACGGAACTTTGGAGGAGGCAGAGCCATGACTCAGCGCTTATGTTGGTAAGTAAATAAAGGGTTTTTAACCCTTCACATCGGGGGAGAGGGGAGGCAGAGAGAGCGATAGTGGCAGGACTACAGCTTTGTATTCCTGGCACTATAATATCCCTTTAACTCATTTACCAATCTTCATGTAGTTCCTATATACAGTATTCCTATATTGCTCCTGTTCTTTGAGGCCCATGCATGATTTTTAATATTAAGCTACAGCTGTCATCATTAAACTGGTATTCTAAGTGGTATAACCACTACAGCTTATTGCAGTGGCTATGCTGCAAGTAGTTTGGTGTGGTCGCTCTCTCAAAAAGTATTAAACTAAAAAATAACAATACATTTAAAGGGATTCTATAGTGTAGGAATATAATTCCCCCTGCCCTCCCTCTACTCCCCCCCCCCCTCTCCCCAGCATGGAAAAGGATAAAAAGAAACTTTCTGTACTCACTTGATTCCAGTGTCAATGGGTCGGCGCTCCACCTTCTCCGACTTCATCAGAAAGGGAGGGTTAATGCCACAAGTGCATTGGGCTCTCTCCATAGGAAAGCATTGCTTCAGTGCTTTCCTATGGGAATTTAACTGACGCTGGATGTCCTTGTGCAAAGCGTGAGGACGTCCAGTGCCAGTTAACCAAAATTCACTTAACCATCAGGAAGTGTCTCTAGGGGCTGTATGATTGATAGCCACTAGAAGCAGTCTTAGTCCTGCAATGTAATCATTTCAGTTTCTCAAAACCTGCATTGACTTACATTGCAGGACTAAGGGTGGCTGGGGCACCCAGACCACTTTAATGAGCTAAAGTGGTCTGGGTGTCTATAAGTAATCCAGACCAGATTCCTTTGGGGTTAAGCACCCCGCCCAGGCCCCCCAGCTTCAGAGACCTCTTTAGAGGTGGCCACAGGTGTGTATAAATAGGAGGAGTTTTATAGTCATGTCACTTTTATTATTTTCTTTATGCAGCACAGATATTATCTGCAAATGTGAGTATACTCATTCAAGCACCAACACTTTAATTGTTTAGTTGTTACACTGTTTTTAATTGCTTTTATCACTATTGTATACTCACTTTGCTCTTACAAAGTAATGAATTCAATACACTGTAGCTTATGTTTAGCACTAGTACTATTTAATTTATCTCCCACATTTTTGTTATTAGTGTAGGACCCACTGATATTGGGGTACTTTGAAGTAGTAGTGGGCTTAACATCATATGGCCATATGGTGGAACTAAATCCCCATATTTATTCTTAGATAGGCGTTAGCCTTCTTAGTTATTAATTTACAAGTCTGAGTGCGCCGTAACTAGTTTTTCTATAAGTATTTAAGCACTCGAATTAGCTGAAGTAGTCTAGGTCCCTTTAAGCACATAATTGATATTAAAAAGCTACATGTTCCCCACCTCTCTCTCTTTACCCTCTGTTTCCTCCATTCCACTCCCCCCCCCTTTATTTTCTTTCCACACTAAAAACAAACAAATGACAGTTCGAAATGGAGCCATCCAGCAGCTGGGCATGGCAGGATGTTTTTCCTCTCTTTTCCTCCATCAACTACTTCAGGATTACAGCTATCAATACTATACGCAAAAATGCTTTACGTGTTGTAACACACACTACTCATGCCAATGTTAAACTGTATGATTTCATCCTATTGTACAAGTTGGAAACTCTGTTGTACGCCTTATCTTTGAATACTATGTATGTTAAGCTACATATTTGAACTCATAAATAAAGAATTATAAAAAAAATGGTGGTGGGGGGGGGGAAGCCACATCTTAACTTGCTTAGGCTTTATCAATTCCTATGAAAGAAACATTGTTTTACACTTTAGTTGGCATATGTAATACTAGGTACTAGGTATATATATATAGATACTCTAAGCACCAACACGTTATCTTAAAAAAGTAGTTTTCATGTATAGGTAAGTGGCAGGGAACCCTTGGCACTGCAAATTATGTGGCCTACATCTACCCTGATGTTTTGCCATGACTACAGTTGTAAATAAAATACATAAAACTGAGTACATAGAAACATAGAAACATAGAATGTGACGGCAGATAAGAACCATTCGGCCCATCTAGTCTGCCCAATTTTCTAAATACTTTCATTAGTCCCTAGCCTTATCTTATAGTTAGGATAGCCTTATGCCTATCCCACGCATTTTGTGGCACTTATCGCAAAGAAGACCGGGCTTCACTTGGAACGCAGGAGATCGGTGACACGCACGCGGCTATCCACAGGTCCATTCATTTGCCGGCGGACCGAAAAGAACGAGCTGCAAACACCAGGTTCTCCAGATTCCAGTTAAGCACTTAGACTCTTTGCGTTATTGTAAGTGCACAACTTTTCTTTTTTATCCAATAAACGTATTTTATTGCACTTAGCACTTCGGATTTTGTTTCACTTTCTGTGAGCAACATGGAACTTATCTACTAAACTACAGATCATTAACCATGATCTGTTAGCTATTACTATATTTTTTACTAAGTACACACAATTATATATCAACTGCAAACTGGCTTATATATATAATTTTGTACAATACTAAATTAGCTCATTCAGCTAACATATTCCAGTTCGATCATAACTGGAGAAAGCTGTAAACAGCTAACAAATCACAGACCACAGTGTCATTTTGAAAGAGACTATTGTATCAATACAGAGACATTTCTACTACTAAGTTATATATATTTTCTACATATTTCAGATACATGTTTTAATTAATGCATGGTAACAAAAGGTGAATTATTGTACTATTTGTATTAGATTTCTATTATTGTTTTTTACAAGTTATTCAATATCTGCTTCATATATTGCCCATTTAAAGGAATACCACTCCTGAAATTTATTGGATTCTAATCTAATATTTTACTATCCCACGCATGCTTAAACTCCTTTACTGTGTTAACCTCTACCACTTCAGCTGGAAGGCTATTCCATGCATCCACTACCCTCTCAGTAAAGTAATACTTCCTGATATTATTTTTAAACCTTTGTCCCTCTAATTTAAGACTATGTCCTCTTGTTGTGGTAGTTTTTCTTCTTTTAAATATAGTCTCCTCCTTTACTGTGTTGATTCCCTTTATATATTTAAATGTTTCTATCATATCCTCCCTGTCTCGTCTTTCCTCCAAGCTATACATGTTAAGATCCTTTAACCTTTCCTGGTAAGTTTTATCCCGCAATCCATGAACCAGTTTAGTAGCCCTTCTCTGAACCCTCTCTAAGGTATCAATTCTGAGATAACCATGCCACAAACACAGCTGAGAAAAACAGAGATGTAATACAAAGAGCTGGGCACTAATAAAAATACCTGTACAATACAAAGAGCTGGATAGACAAGGATATCCAAACAAGAGGTAGAGCTGAGTAATATACAGAGTAACAACACACTGAGCTGGGCACAACAAGGAGATAGTCTAGGACAGAGGTAGGCAACCTGTGGCATGTGTGCCATGCACTGCACTCAAGGTGTCTTTGCACGGGACTCAAGGCTGCTAGAGTCAAACAGGGTCTGGTCCATCAGGAGTCCCAGTACAACTTCAGTTATCTGCTAATATGAAAAGGTGGTGAAGGAAAATCTTCAATTTATGCATTGCAGCACTTGTGAATGGGAATCCCCACTAGAGTAGAGCAGCCCACAGCTGCTGTTGCAGCTCCTGTACTTGACCTGTACCTGGCCATCATAGTCCCCAGTGGACTCCATGAAAGCCACCCACACTGCTAGATATACACAAAAATGCAGAATAACCCTCCCCTCATACAAATAACACAAACACCCCATGCACAATCCACACAAACGCAATACGACTAACAATCTACATACACGCACACAACCCCACATGCAGACTTTTACATACAATACCCCAAACAGCCCCACACATACACACACCACCAAACACACTATGTTACATTTCCATCCACACATACAATTCCACAAACAGCCTCCATACACATCCCACATTCATAGGGACATGATACCAAAAATGAACATATACAATATAATAGCTCATATACACACAAATAGAACGATACAAAGCAACTGCAGTATAAATAACACAAGCGGAATACAGCAACATATACTGCTCAATTTAAAAAATAGGATCGGCACACTACCGGGCCATCACAATCTTATTTCAGCACAGTTCTGCTAAAAGGTTGCCTACCTCTGGTTTAGGATAACTATCCTCTATCCCACACAGCCTTGATCACTGTGATAGATTACACAGAGCTGCAATACAGGGATACCCACACAGTACATGTCTCTGTAAAATGCTCAAGCTCCCGCTCCATCTATCTTCCTAGCCCCCTCTTAGCTATCCCTCTCATGATCTCTGTGACAAACTGAACCTCGTCACGGGTTCTCGGAGGGGCCTGCTAGCCAGCCTCTTGCCCACTGACTATGGGCCAGGTCAGCGACTGTAAAGATATTTCCCCTGGTTCGGCACTTTCCATTCGTGCACATGGAACCGAACGCCAGCTCTCTGGCAGCCGTTCACATGGACCAAAATTGCGAATAGACTTCAGGGGGCCGCGAATGCCCTGGAACTATTTTCGGCATGAAGACTTCGCGGTTGGTCGCCAGCGGCACTTAGTTGCGATTCTATGGTCGGTCAGATTATGATTTCCAGGAAAATCCTGAATCCCTGAACCGATCTGGGTAATCAGGGGATGTAACTTTAGAGGGTTTTATGTATTTTTAAGCTGTTGGGGTGTTTGGGAAATGTATGTTTTTTTTGTGCCTGGAGATAATTGAGTTTTGTCCAGTCCTTGACTCAATTATCTCCCAGACACAGAGGAGGGATTATCTTATTTTATGTGGGATTGTCCTGGACCTGAGAGCCAATGTAATCGTGTGTATGTTTTTACTGTAGTTTACTCTCAGGTCCAGAGGGGAGTGCCCCTTGCATGGGATCCTGCATATAAGGCCAGTTGTGGCTGCTAATAAATCAGTTCCTGCTTACCCTCAACATAGAGTCTCATCTCATGTGGGGGAGAATGGCTGTATCACTCTGGGGATTGCTATATCACTATACTCCCCTGAGATTATAATCACTTGCTCTTTTAAGAGTATATTGCTACACTCTTTTGGAGGAGAGGTCTACCCATTGGAAGCTGGATCCTGGTCTTGGGTCCAGGGTGCGTGGAGGATAGTGAGACCCCAACCAAGCTGTAACGCTGGAAGTGGGGACTACAGTGCTGATGGTGTCTGATGTGGTGCTTGTGGTACTCAGTAAGCACTAGGAAGCAGCGATTGGCTGAGGCACCCAGTTGGGGTGTCAGGCGGCCCACCACAATCTCATCTTCAGTAGTGCTCCTGCTATGATAACTGTAGCTTTTTTTATTAAATATTGCTGCTGTTACGAAACACATCAGCAACTCCATTCACCAGCACACAGTGAACACAGGGTTATGATAAGCTTTTTATCACCTTTGCTGCTGGCACTATAATTAATCTGCAGTGATAATATGGAGCCAAGAAGTAGCTGACACAGTTATCAGAATCAACAATCATTACATATTAAAACAGATTGAAATCATATTGAAATCATAATCAGATCAGTCATCAGAGTCACAGCTCCAGTTCTGCAGTTTAAAGCTTCTCAATGTTTTGACCAGCCACAGTATGAGTAACTCAGGTCTAACGGTAGAGTGACTGAGCACATTATTAAAGAAGGTGGTGAGTATGTGCAGTAGGAGTTATTAAAACTATTAAAGGACCACTATAGGCACCCAGACCACTTCAGCTCAATGAAGTGGTCTGGGTACCAGGTCCATCTAGTGTTAAACTTGCAGCTGTAAACATAGCAGTTTCAGAGAAACTGTTATGTTTACACTAGGGTTAATCCAGCCTCTAGTGGCTTTCTCACTGACAGCCGCTAGAGGCTGCTGCCCCAAGTGCCCCTATGGTAGAGCCTCCACTGGGGGTAAAAACAAAGCTGCAAATGTTGATCCATTCCTAAATGGCAGATAATTCAGTAGTTAGACTGTATGGCATGATCTGCACACCAAAAGTACTCCATGAAGCTAAAGTTGTTTTGGCGTTATAATGTCCCTTTAATTTTTGAATAATTGCAAACATTTTGTATATTTCTTCACTTTATATTGTCCCTTTATTCTCTTTTACAATTTTTTTTAACCGCTTTCCACATTAGGACTCCTTTTTATATTTTTCAGTAACTTTTCAAAAGATCACAATCTGTTTCAAATGATTTTGTGATGTCACCATTAACATTCATGCGAATGGGATAAATCATTTGAAACGTTTTCTAACATACTGTGATCATTTGAAAAGCTTAACCAAAAATATTACATAAAGACTTTAGTGTCATTATCTGCAGGCCCGGACTGGCCATCGGACAAACTGGGCAAATGCCCGGAAGGGCCGCGATGGCCACGAGCCAAGGCTGACTGGGGAGATCCGGCCGATCCATGCAGAGCTGGCGCTATTCGAGCGCCGACTCTGCTGTGTTCCATGAAGGGCCAGTGGGGAGATCAAAGATCTCCCTCACCGGCCTACATGCAATCAAACGCGGCCGCCGGCGGTGGAGAGAGGGAGGGAGACAGCCAGGAGAGGAACCCGGAGTAGCTCTAACTTGCAGCTCCGCCGGGTTTCTCTCACGAGATCCAGACTGTTGCCCCACAGGCTAGAGTTCACTTACCACTAGGACCGCCAGGGATGGATGTCAGCAGCATGACCCTCCCCTCCCTTCCAGGCTACAGGTAAGAAGGGGGGGGAGGGACGGTATAATGTCTGTTTTTTTTTAAATGATAAATAAAAATACAAAAAATTTAATATGAATACCGCACTCAATATAGAAAAATAATCAAACGATAGTAAGAGATAATCTAATTTAATTTATTGTGCTCTATTTCTTAAATTTATAGGTATTTAGCTTTATGTGAGAGATAATAATTGATCAAAAGAATATATTACATCATATATTCAATAGCTATTTACAAAATGACCTCCTTGGGTATTGTATGAATTCATAATAAGTATATATACACAGCTAATAATGTTCCTGTTTAATGGTCTAAGGACAACATATCCATATGAATAGTAGTTGGATCTGTTGTAATCTATGTATATAGAAAAAAAGTAAAAAATCAAAGACTAAAAAATGTAAAAATGAAACAAATAACAAAAAAATGAAAAAAAATGCAGTAAATCAAAAAGATTATATATGTCCTTATGTACAATAGTCCAGAAAAAGGTGCACTTAAGTAATAAATAGTTGGATCTCACCCACTGAAGTATTCAAATGGATTGTAGCCTTAGATGCAACCGGAGAATTTGTGGGAAGTCTGTAATAGATGAAAAAGGTGACTGTATATCAATCGGTGAGCTATAAATCCGCTAAGTTACTGCTGTAATACAGGCTATAATACAGGCTCGGCCGGGGTGTCAGTGCTGTCCTCATGTATCTCCCTGAAGACAGTCAATAATATTCGTCAAATCGGAGATAGCCTCGGTATGTATCAGTAGCGGATCCAGAGCCTGATCTCGGGAGGGGCACTTGTAGATTATTTAAAGAAATAATCCAGACACAATAACCACTACAGCTCAGTGTAGTGGTTATGGTGTCAATAGTGCCGGGACCCCCTCCCACAGTAAGTAGTTTGTGTGAATGGGGGGCAGTTTGTGTGAAGGGGGGGCAGTTTGTGTGAAGGGGGGGCAGTTGTGTGTATTGGGGCGGTTTTGTGTGTGTATTGGGGGCAGTTTGTGTGAATGGGGGTAGTTTGTGTGTATGGGGGTAGTTTGTGTGTATGGGGGGCAGTTTGTGTGTATTGGGGCATTGTGTATAGGGGCAGTTTTGTGTGTATAGGGGGCAGTATGTGTGTATTGGGGGGCAGTTTGTGTGTATTGGGGCAGTTTGTGTGTATAGGGGGCAGTATGTGTGTATGGGGGGGCAGTTTGTGTGTATAGGGGCAGTTTGTGTGTATAGGGGCAGTTTGTGTGAATGGGGGGGCAGTTTGTGTGAATGGGGGGGCAGTTTGTGTGTATAGGGGGCAGTTTGTGTGAATGGGGGGGCAGTATTGGGGGCAATGTATGTGTGTGTGGCTTTTTTTTTTATAATATATTTTTTATTTATTTAATTAAAATAAATATCCTATGTCCCCCCTCCCTTCTTACCTTTACTGGGGAGGAGGGGGGACATATTTCGATCCCTGGTGGTCCCAGTGGGATTCCCTGGTGGTCCAGTGTGGAGAGTGAACTCTAGCCCGCGCTACCGGGCTAGAGTTCACTCTCGCGAGATTTGGAGCGTTGCCATGGTAACCGCGGCAACGCTTCAAATCTCGCGAGAGGAGGACCCGGAGGAGCTGCAGCCTGAGCTCCCGGGCCCTCTCTCTCCTCCCTCGCCCTTCCCTGCCGGCTGTCAGCACAGTGCCTGCGGACCGGGGAGGGAGATCTGTGATCTTCCCCCCGGTCCGCAGGCACATTGCAGGGCTAGCGCCTGCATGTGCTGCTGGCAGGGGAGGGAGAGGGAGACCGGCGGATTTCTCGGGGGGGGCAATTGCCCCGTTGCCTCCACCCTGGATCCGCCACTGGTATGTATGCAGTCAGTGTAGTGTAATAGATTTCCAGATAAAGGTTTGTACTGGACCCGAATATATTTGTATAATGTTATCATATCCCCACTGAGGCACAGTTTTTCCAAACTAAAGAGATTAAAATTTTTTAACATCACCTTCGCACAGCACTCACACACACAGCACCCCTCACACACTATACTCCTCACAAATGCACACTACACCTCTCAGACATACACACTACACCCTTCACACACACACGGTACACCTCACACATACACACAGCAGCCCCCAAGGATGCTGCACCACTCACACACACACACAATACTTCCAAACATATATGTATATATACTACAGAACCCCTCACACACATACTGCACCCCTAAACACATTAAATTCCAGTCAAACACTAGATTCCTTACCCAACTCTGGGTCATCTACAGATATACACACCAGCCCCCTAGATCCCTATATACACCCTGAATCCTCTATACACACCCACTCACTAGATCTCCTATACACACTCTGGGTCCTTCAAATACACACTAGATTCCATACACACTAGATCTTCTACACACAGACGCTGCACCACCTACACACACACACTACATTTCTGACATGCACACACTGTAAATGTATCCCATTTATAGTATTTCCATAAATGGGATACAGTGAGTATCACAATTATGAAAACCCCTGAGACAAGTTTCAAGGAAACAATGCAAGCATGTTATTAAATTTGCTTGCGCTGTGCAGAACAAATACAGGGCCCTTTTCTCATGCCCTGAAAGAGCATTGAACCAACACGCTCACTTTGAGATGGGGCGTGCTTGTCATTGGCCCCTTTTCATTGGGCAGCTGTGAATAAAAAATGCCCGGGACGAATTTTTTTCCCAGTCCGGCCCTGATTATCTGGTTTGACATTTATCCACAAAACATCTCCTTTCTTTCCATATTTCCTTTCCTCTGTCTCTTAATTAAATGATTCTCATGTCATCTTACTTGCTCCACTTATCTTTATGTTCCCCCTCTCAAAAAGTCTCCTTTCGTAATGTCTCTTCAATCTTCTCTTCAACATCTGTCTCTCAGAAACCATCTGATTTGAATAGCAGAGTTTTACTCTATTTCCTCAGAAACGCCTCTAGTGACTGTCTGAGTGACAGCCACCAGAGAGGCATTTGAACCCACAATATAAACATTGCTGCTGAAATAAAGGGTACCCAAACAACATTGAGATGAAGTGGTCTGAATGCCTATAATGTCTCTTTAAGCCAGTTTTGTTATTTTGAGACAGTTAGTTAATGATTATTTCTTCCGTTATCATTTATAACATGTTGACAAATCAAGGAACATGAACTGTCTGAGAAAAAAAACAGGGGCAAAGATGCCATACGTAATGACACTACAATGTTAGTTTTATGGCCATAATTAACTCTCCCTAGATAAATATTAATCCTTAAGAAAAAAGATAGATATCAAAACATCCCACATATGCTTATACACAGTTTTGCTGCTGTGGGTGCATTACACTATTGTATAATCCAGACAGTTGTCAGTGTAATGAGTAATATAGGAGAAGATACAATTATGCATTTTTATAATTACACCTAATTTTCTGAAATTAATGAAAAGCTGTGTTAAAACATGTAGTTTTCCAGATGATTTTCTGGACTTGATACCTTGCATATTCCTGCTTTTGTCTGACACTAAAGTGTTCTAAAAAAAAATGTTGAATTCTGTTATTTTGACCTTGCGTTGTAAAGTGTTATATAAGTGATCTAAAAAGTGACAATATTCTTCATATTAAATTTCAGTGTTTTTCACAGAAATGTCCATATCAGAAGACTGCAACTTTACATCAGTGGAAAAGAGAAGTTAAGCAGAACACTTTTTAGTTGGAACAAATGTCTGTTGCTAGGCCTGAAAGAATGGCATAATTTAAAAACATGTAAAGCATGCAAAAGATGAAAAACAGGTTAAAATACTCCAACAATTTGTCGAAATAAAAATTAGACATAAAATAGCTGTAATAAATTTTATCTGGGCAAGTGGACTGTCCACCTCTTAGGATCCCTGACAGGTTAGTTCCTTATATCTCCACTTGCCTCTGACACATCTAGATACAATTATGTTTGTTTCTTTACTATAAAGTCCTGGTCCTTCAAGTCCAATCCAATCACATCCTGTTCTACCAGGCCCAATTCAGTCAAGACCAAGTTAGATTCCGTGTATCAGCCTTGTTCAAAGTTTATTCTTTTTTGACAAATCTGATTCCATCATGTCTAGTCAAGTCATCTTCTATCAAAAAAAGACTTTCATTGTATGACCTTGTCATGTTTAAGATTATATTCTTTATTACTTGTCCTGTTAAGTTTAAAGGGGGCTCCAGACTGCTAGAATACTTTAGATGCTGATGTGCTTTGAAATTGGCAGTTTTACAAATAAATCTCTTGGCCGTCAGTCACACAACTGGCCTGTTACTTCCTGGTTGCTTAGCTAGGTGAAGCTAAGCTCAAGAGCTGGGTAATTGCCCTGAGCACCTGCATTGCAAAGACTTCTCATTGAGATGCATTGGGAAGCCTGTTATTGGCAGCCATGGAAGGTCTGGGCTAGGGAAGAAGGAGAGGGCTTGCAAATGCTCCAGACAAGAGATCTTACCCAAGTTTAAAAAAAAATCCTTTCAAGTATATCTACTATATAGTGAGTTTTTCTTTTTTGGGGGGGCAGTGGAGTGTCCCTTTTAAATACATCTTAAAGGGACACTATAGTCACAAATACAACCTTAGCTTAATGAAGCAGTGTTGGTGTGTAGATCATGTCTCTGCAGTCTCATGGCTTAATTCACTGCCATCTAGGAGTTAAATCACTTTGCTTATACAGCCTCTCTGCATGTGAGTTGCACAGCCTTCCTAAATACTTTCTGTAAAGAGATATCTAATGTTTCATATTCCATTATTGCACATTGTGTTTAATTTAGAATTCCTTACTTCCTGCTCTACTAATAGTCTTCTAGGGCCTGAATGAGCCTGATGTATGTGATTAAAGATCAACTTACAGAGTAATAAATAAAAACGTCTAAAGTAAATTAACATTATAATCATCATAAACCTTTTTTTCTTAGTCATAGCCAGGGGAGGTGGCTAGGGCTGCATGGACAGAAGCAAAAGTGATTTAACTCCTAAATGGCAGAAAAATGAGCAGTGAGACTTCAGATGTCCTATACACCCACATTGCTTCTTTGAGCTAAACTTGTTTTGGTGACTATAGTGTTCCTTTAAAATGCCACTTAAAAACTTTAGCGTGACTATCCATTTATTCAATATCCCTCCATCAAATGCAGCTTCTTTGGTGTATGAGCTTGGTGTATTCAAAACTGTCAGGGTTATAACCAGCATGGCGGACAGACGTGCATGAAGTGAGCTCCCTGCATACAGCCTGCAAAAGAAGACCTACTGAGGGAATAATACCTTCCCAGAACCTTGCAGGTTATTTATCCTGAAGCTGGAGGGCTGGGTGGTGACCAGGTATCCTCTTTCACACCGGACTGGGCTTGGGGAGCGAAGATGCTGATGCGCCGACCTGCTGATCCTCGTGGTCTGGGTGATCCTCTGGTGCACTCAGGAGGCGGTGGAAGCACTACTAAGCTGCATATGGATGCGAGCAGAGAAGATCATTCTCTGAAGCATGTCAGAGGAATTGGCTAAAACATCTCTGCTGCTGAGAATCTAAAATGCCCTTGTTATGTAGTATAGTCAGTTGTCTAGCATTGTACAGCACTCCCTAATAGGTTATTTAGTCTACTTATTTCTGGTTATGGTACTCTGATTCACAAATGTCGATCTATAACTGGTGTTGTTAATCCCCTTACCCCTCTTCAGTTAATCAAGCATGTTTATAGAAACTTACGACCACTCTCAACATGTCTCAAGTTTTCCTTATGCCATGCTTTTCACTTATATCAAGACACGTTTACCTAGCATGATTGTTATTATTTTATATTTAAAAAATGTGCAGTTCCTCTTGACATTTTGTTTCATAACTCTAAGTCTGTATTCAAACGTTTTGCATACTATATAAATATATAAATAATATACTCTGATATTAACTCTAATGTTCCTGTTTTATATATTTCATTGGAGCCATACCCATAAAGCTCTCTCTGATTTTTCTTATATGGACATAGGAATTACAGGGAGTGCAGAATTATTAGGCAAATGAGTATTTTGACCACATCATCCTCTTTATGCATGTTGTCTTACTCCAAGCTGTATAGGCTCGAAAGCCTACTACCAATTAAGCATATTAGGTGATGTGCATCTCTGTAATGAGAAGGGGTGTGGTCTAATGACATCAACACCCTATATCAGGTGTGCATAATTATTAGGCAACTTCCTTTCCTTTGGCAAAATGGGTCAAAAGAAGGACTTGACAGGCTCAGAAAAGTCAAAAATAGTGAGATATCTTGCAGAGGGATGCAGCACTCTTAAAATTGCAAAGCTTCTGAAGCGTGATCATCGAACAATCAAGCGTTTCATTCAAAATAGTCAACAGGGTCGCAAGAAGCGTGTGGAAAAACCAAGGCGCAAAATAACTGCCCATGAACTGAGAAAAGTCAAGCGTGCAGCTGCCACGATGCCACTTGCCACCAGTTTGGCCATATTTCAGAGCTGCAACATCACTGGAGTGCCCAAAAGCACAAGGTGTGCAATACTCAGAGACATGGCCAAGGTAAGAAAGGCTGAAAGACGACCACCACTGAACAAGACACACAAGCTGAAACGTCAAGACTGGGCCAAGAAATATCTCAAGACTGATTTTTCTAAGGTTTTATGGACTGATGAAATGAGAGTGAGTCTTGATGGGCCAGATGGATGGGCCCGTGGCTGGATTGGTAAAGGGCAGAGAGCTCCAGTCCGACTCAGACGCCAGCAAGGTGGAGGTGGAGTACTGGTTTGGGCTGGTATCATCAAAGATGAGCTTGTGGGGCCTTTTCGGGTTGAGGATGGAGTCAAGCTCAACTCCCAGTCCTACTGCCAGTTCCTGGAAGACACCTTCTTCAAGCAGTGGTACAGGAAGAAGTCTGCATCCTTCAAGAAAAACATGATTTTCATGCAGGACAATGCTCCATCACACGCGTCCAAGTACTCCACAGCGTGGCTGGCAAGAAAGGGTATAAAAGAAGAAAATCTAATGACATGGCCTCCTTGTTCACCTGATCTGAACCCCATTGAGAACCTGTGGTCCATCATCAAATGTGAGATTTACAAGGAGGGAAAACAGTACACCTCTCTGAACAGTGTCTGGGAGGCTGTGGTTGCTGCTGCACGCAATGTTGATGGTGAACAGATCAAAACACTGACAGAATCCATGGATGGCAGGCTTTTGAGTGTCCTTGCAAAGAAAGGTGGCTATATTGGTCACTGATTTGTTTTTGTTTTGTTTTTGAATGTCAGAAATGTATATTTGTGAATGTTGAGATGTTATATTGGTTTCACTGGTAATAATAAATAATTGAAATGGGTATATATTTGTTTTTTGTTAAGTTGCCTAATAATTATGCACAGTAATAGTCACCTGCACACACAGATATCCCCCTAACATAGCTATAACTAAAAACAAACTAAAAACTACTTCCAAAAATATTCAGCTTTGATATTAATGAGTTTTTTGGGTTCATTGAGAACATGGTTGTTGTTCAATAATAAAATTAATCCTCAAAAATACAACTTGCCTAATAATTCTGCACTCCCTGTAATCCTATAGGGTTATGACTACACAGACCAGGTGTGTTTCATAGCTTACAATTCTCTAGATACATACTGCTATATACCATTTTTAAAATTATTATTTTTGCTTTCTTTTTAGCCATATATCCTCTGACTCTAATTCCATCTTAGAATTGATTGTTATGTATTATTGTCAGTTTTGCTTGGGTTGCTCATATGGACCATATTGGTTGTGTTATTGATGTGTTTTTCGTTTGTACAGTCTATATGGCTTCATTTGTTTAATTTTTTTTCATTGAGGATATTCCTTGCTTCATCCCTGGTTTCTTGTGATGTTCTGATTGCTTGTTTTATGGATTTATCCTGGTAGATTTGGACTGTGACATAAGTGACATAAAAGAGATTGCCTTATATACACTTTCTGATTGCATTATTATGCATTTACTGCTTTTTGGAGGTTTGCACAAAGGAGAGACTAGCAAAATATTCACCTCCTAACATTATTGCAATTCAGATTATTTCTTCACCCAGGCTACAAAAATCTGTATGTACTTCTTCCTGAGTGGCTCCCGGGCAATTGTCATAAAAACATCCATTACGCCTCTCCATCTGCACATTGACAGTGCCAAGAGAAAGATATATATTACACTACATATGCATATGATGGGCAAAAATACTATATATATAATTTTTATTTTTTTATTTTTATTTTTTACATATAAGACCAGGAAAATATATAAAACTGTAGCAGTTACCACTAAGTGCAATGCTGCTATTCAGTTGGAGCAAACAAACAAAAAAAATCTGTTTCATCATATACCAGGATGCAATCATGTAAAATAATAGAGACAATTAATCTTGTCTAACACTATGTGTCAATCTGTAAGGTGTGGTGGAAGGTCAACCCCATGACCGAGGGGTTTGAGCCCTCAAAAATAAGAACAAACAAAGTACTAATTTAAGTAATAATAAAAGTTATGTTTTAATCTGCGTTGCTGCACCAACTCCACATCTTCTTTGGTCCCATGTTAAAATATTGAATAAGTATAAAGCAAAAACAATAGAAAATGAGAATAAAAACCACCAAATCATAAAACAATCCATTTGCACAACTATTGTTCCACAGCAGTTAAACTTATGGAAAAGTCCAGCATAAATAGTCCCACAACTCCCAAAGGCAAATAAATTATCCAGTGAATGTTAGTCTGAAAGAACAGGTGTAGTGACAACCTCAATCATAACTAATTACCTCTATGTAGGATAGACTCTCCGGTCAACCTTGATGAAGGGAGTGCCTCAATAGTAGAAGTAGTGTGACAGTGCAATAAACAGTTACTGCAGTTTGAGACACTGTATATTTGTTTTGTTGTTTTGTGTGTGTAATTATATCTATTAAATATTTTTGACATGATGCCATACTGGTATTTACTATAAAAGTGTAACCCTTAAATTTTTTTCTGTTTGCCACAAAAAAAGAGAGAAATAAGCTAAAGGGGATATTAATCAGAGTGTTAATGACTCTATTCCATATATTCTTCATCACACTTTTGGCACAATGTATTAAACGTGACTGGTTTCTAACTGTTGATTTGTTATGCCCTAACTGTACTTTTTAAATATACACCATTTTTTCAAGGATGCAATAGATCTATCCACAGAAAAGTGTCATGTTTCACTGACTTGGCTTTCTTCTGAAATGGACATTTCTGTGTGGGTGGACTTTATTATTACGAAGAAAAAAGTTATTTATTTTTAGATCACCTTAATAAATATAATCAAAATAATATTAGAATTAAACAGTTTCTTTTCAAAACACCTGGATGCAAGTGCATGCAGTGCCGGACAGCCAATCGCAGTAAGCACAGTCCCCTCTTGCTTGCCGGCCATGTTCTTTCCTCAGCCTATCTTACTTCTGCTCATCAGAAGTAAAATAGGAGGATCAGGCTAAGAAGAGAACTGGAATAGAGGTAAGTTTATGCTTTATTTATTTAACTTTGATTTGGTTAGACCAGCACAATACATTGTCTAATGAAATGGTGTAATTTCTAGAAAAATTATGATTCTGTTTCATCTTAGTCAGTAATATGTATATTTTGATTTCTGTGGGAAAAGCAAGTCTTATGGCTTGACTGGTGTGCAGATCTTTGTTTAACATTGTATTGACTATCCACTGACTTCAGATGGAAGGGGTTTCAATCACTAGTTTTTTCCCACCATAACTTTCTTTGTTTTTGCTTTGCAAGTACTGGCAAGCCTCAGTAGCAAGCCAGTAACCAACCTTATGCTGATGATTTGCATTAACAATGAAACAGCTGTCCATGAGTGGTTCACTGGCTTTGCATCTTTTCCTAAGTTGTGTTTCAAAGCTGTTTTATACAGAAAACACAGACTCTAAGGAATCCATGTTTAAAATGGAATGAGGTAAAAATGTGATTCTTTGTTGAACTAATTTGCATATGCCCGCCCAGAATCCATTGTTGTTTTTATAGTAGTAACAAAACTGCAGATTTGTGATTTCTGTGGGAAAAGCAAGTCTTATGGCTTGACTGGTGTGCAGATCTTTGTTTAACATTATATTGACTATTCATTCACTGACTTCAGGTGGAAGGGGTTTTCAACCACAATTTTTCCCCATCATAACTTTCTTTGTTTTTGCTTCACAAGTTTTCCTTACGTTAGGATTGCTGTGTCTTTCTCTATTATACAGACCTGCACTAACTAGTTAGCTATTATTGGTTCAGTCCTTTCTACTCTGCCCTGTCAACATAAAGTTGGTATCCCCATGTTACGCCCATCTTGTTCTTATGTTCATTGTATGCTGGTGTCCCAGAAGCTGACACCAAAGTCCAATAGGTACAACTTGGTGACTGTTTCAATTAAAACTATTTTATAGTGCCAACATATTCTACAGCGCTGTATAATAGGAAACAAGACAATATTTAGTTCTAACAAAACATGTATTATATGCAGGAACAGTAGGTAAAAAAGTTTACTGTGTAAAGGAGGTCAATATCTTAAGAAAAGAAAATGAAGGGGGGGCGTGGCTTCGGACCGCATGGAAGCGGACGCATAAACGGTGAGCTCCGCCATACCGTGGGCTTCACAGCATGATATCCCAGCAAGTCGACCACCAAAAATAGCCCTACCAGGCACTACTTACACCCTGAACACGATGGCAACAAAAACAGCCAAAAAAATGAAGCAAAAATCAATTGAATCGCACTCGAACTTGCAGCAAACTACCCCCATGCAAATACAAGATGGCGCCGGAGACAGCGGATCCCCAATATTGGAACCTGAGGTAGGAAACAGCCAAAGCAGCTTTCACAGCACTGACATAATCCCTGCCACAGATGCATCAATAAGCACAATGTTGGACAAGCTTAAAACAGCCCTGTGCTCTGATTTACAAAAAATGGCATCTGATATCAGAGCTGACATCCAGGCATTGGGGGACAGGACAGCACACTTGGAAGAAAAAACAGAGGGAATACTAGAAGCGCACAATGATCTAGCAGAGGCGCATGTAGCGCTAGAAAACAAGGTCAGATACTTGGAGGGGAAAATTGCAGATAATGAGTGTTGCGGATGGCACTGGGCTGTCCTGCAAATGTCTTTGAAATAATTGCATTCGTGTGATCTGCTAGTTTTCTATGTGTTTTAAAAGCCTTGTATTCCTCTGATTGTTCGGTAGTTTCATTCCCTTAGTTTATTCGAATGAAAATACCGAACAACCAGACCTCCCCTGTGTAAAGTGTGTCCTCAATTACCCGTTGCAACATTGTTGCGAACGGGTAATTGACTAGGAAGTAGCCGTCCTTTGTTCTCGGGGGTGGCCGCCATTCGACAAACGAACACGTGGCGGCGGCCATTTTAAAACTCCCGAACAGCGGTGTTTTGCCGTCGAGTGTCTGGAACTAAAATCGGACACTCGAGTAGGCGAACACCGCTGAGACCTCCACAAACCTGGTCCGTTCGGTTCCAAACTACCGAACGGCCCCTCGTTCGGTAGATAGAAAATACCGAACGAGGGGATTCAGGCGAACCCTCCCTAGCCTCTATAGCTAGAGGCTTTCGTGTATTTTGTTCCCTTATGCCAGGACCGACCGCAGGGCCCATTCGTATGGAACCGTATTCGGCTATCTCAGTTCGTGCGGTCGGTCATTTTATTCCCTCCATACATTTCCCGAACCCCTGGTCTGATCTGGTTAATTTTTGGATATGTTGTTCCCCCAGATCAGGGGTATCCGGGGATGTAGGATTTAAAGAGGTACCCCTACGTTTAGGGGTACATCCAGAAACGGGGGTGTGACGAAGTGCCCTTCGCCACTTGGTCCTGGAGAGGCCTACTTGCCAGCCTCCTCCCCTGTGACTATGACTCTTTCATCTATCTGGCTTTAAAGCCCCTAGTCTACCTTCAGACAGACTATTTATGTGGGCTGCTTTATTTATCCTATGTTTTAGTCACCCTGTACCCATTATAGGTGCAGGGTGTGTGTAATGTAATTGTTTATAGTGTGTGTGTGTGTACTGTGTAATGTATTGCCTGCTCTCTTGTATTGCTGAGGTTTGCTACCAACTAGGTGGGTTTGGCTATGGAGCTGGTCTAGTGCCCTCTGTTGGTAGCAACAGCAATATGCACTACCTGAATTGCAAGACTGGTTCATTTGCATATTCGGGTAGATTTGCATATTGCTAATTCTGCAGGCAGGTGAGATATTTACTGTTAAATATTGTCTCCCCCCACCCCTTTAAAAATGTGCCATTGTGTTGTGATAAGTCACTGTGTGTTTCTTGATATGGTTTGACTGTTTGTGATTTTATTGAGGTTTCACAACAATGTTATTGTGGTGACTGTATTGGCTGGTCCCAAGGGAATAAAGGTTTTGACAGTTCTTCTTGATCCCTCTAAACGTAGCCTTGTCTCGTTATTGGAGGGAGCTGTTATAATCACACTGGGGATTGCTATGCTCTGCATGCTCCCCTGAGCTTGAGTCACTTAGCTCTTTTAAGAGCTTGTTCCTGACACGCTCTCCTTGGAGGAGGGGTCTTCACCACACAGTCCTGGATGCTGGAGGTTCGTACAGGGTGGAAGGAAGAGTTCTTTCCCACACAGTCCTGGAGGACAGAAGCTGATCCAGGGTGGAAGGAAGACGGCGAGACTCCAGTCAAGATACGGCGGTTGCGGAGTCTGTGGTGGTTGTGGTGTCTGCTGCAGTGCTTGGGAGTCCTCAGGAAGCGCTAGGAGCATCCGTCAACGGAGGGTACTCGGTCGGAGTACAAGGAGCTCCATTACAGGGGGGAATTACTGTACTGGATAAGGGGATTATGATGCTGGCTGAGGGGAGGAGATGTGTGGGAGGTTACCAGGACAGGATTGGCTACTGTAATAATTACTGTAAATCCCTCCCTTGCATGGGAGCATGCTTTATAAGGAGACTGTGGATTAAAAGCTTTCAGTTCTGCTCCTGAAACTGTGTGTCGTCCAGTTATTGGGATTGCTGTGGGGATATTGCTGCTGTTTTACCTGCTGGAAACTTTGCCTATGGATTTATTATTTACTTGTTCCTGAGTCTCACTTGGATTATAAGCGGAGATAACCTGGGGAATATTGCATCTCCGCTACAATGAGGACCGAGACAGGAGAAACAACATTAATATCTGTGGAATACCCGAAAATGGGCCCAGAAGACCTCCCTCAATTTGTACAGAAGCTGTTTAAATCTATAATTCCAACATTAACAGAGGCCGATCTCCCCCTTGACAGAACACACAGATTGCCCAAGCCGAAATATCTGTCCGTAACACCCCCCCCCCCCCGAGATGTCATCACTAGAATCCACTACTTCACGGTCAAAGACCAAATCATGCAGGCTTCTAGACTCAATACACCCCTTCCTGAAGGATATACAGACATTAAATTATTCATAGACTTATCAGCGGCAACCATGTTTAAAAGAAGATCATTTGTACCTATAACAACGGCTCTACGAAACGCCAACATATTGTACAAGTGGGGATTCCCTACCAAACTAATCATCAAGAGAAATGGAATTGACCGAGCAATCCTAACACCGGAAGAAGGAAGAAAAATTCTAGAAGACTGGAATGTCCCTATCCCAACAACTGACCCACAAGGTTCGGACATACCACCACCCCGTAAAGTGGCGAGAGACTGGCACCAAGTCCCATGGATTACGGCAACCCCTCAAAACCGAAGAAATCCTCATCCCTAAGCCCTGTCCAACCGCGCACAAGGACACGTAACTTTACTAACTAATTTGGTTTCATTTTTAACAGGTTAAATGCACATAAGAATGTGTTGATTTAATAGATATATCTGACGCAACAATGGCATAAAAAAAATAAAAAGACCACGGTCGGCGCTAGGCCACTGCTAACTGTATAACTGTATAACTGCTGTTTTTTTTTTCTTAACTTTTTACTTGCTCTTTATTTTTCCACCCAATACACAAGGTGGACATTGGTTATCACACCCCGCATACAATCACCACCAACCCCCACACAAGGCTTACTAGGTAGGCCACCACGTACCCGTCTGCAAAACCTTGCATTAGGCCCAAGAGGCTAACGGGCAATTGTACATAGTTTATTTCCCCCAATACCCTACGATTGACCAAACAGGTCACCTTCCCACAGCTTAGGTAACAAAACATTAAACCTGTGCTCTTCCCACCCCACCAACAGATATAGCTGGTTGTACAAACCATAACAAGTAAGGAAAATAGCACCATGCTGCTAAAATTCCTCTCGCTGAACACCTAAGGCTTAAATTCGCCTAATAAGCGTAGATTGGCTCTCCAGGAGGCCAAAAAACAAGGAGCACATGTGGCATTTTTCCAGGAAACTCACTTTCAGTGGGGATCCAAACCCAGGTTTAACTCTGCTTGGTTCCCAGTGGACTACCACACATGCTAACACAAAAAAAAGAGGTGTTTCGATATTATTACATAAGAATGTTGTTTTTGAACTCATATGTAAAATAAGTGACAAAAAAGGCAGATACCTTATATTACAATGTCGCATAAATAATCAACCATATACATTGATGAATGTCTATACCCCTAACGAAAACCAACATGTATTCATAGCAAATGTATTCTCTCTCTTGTCAATGTACAGCTTTGGGGAGGTAATTCTTGGAGGCAACACTAATTTTCTCAAAGACATCAATATGGACTCCTCCGCCGCGAGAACGGTAACCACATCTACTGCAAAACAGAGACACGCACAAACATCTAACATCCACAGAACACTAACGACACACAACTATATAGACCCATGGAGAATATTCCACCCAGCTGAAATAGATTACACCTGCTACACCGCTGCACACAATAGTTACTCCAGGATTGACAGATTTCTAATAAAGAACACATCACTAGAAAGAATGATAAGTACAGAAATTGGTGTCATATCATGGTCAGACCACGCCCCTAGCACACTGACCATATCTGAACAATGCCCCTCCACTGGCCAAACCACCTGGAGACTAAACGAATCTTTACCCCATGACCAATCATAGTATCCCAAATTACGACAGACCTCCAAAATTATTTCACAGAAAATGTCCATCCCGACACACCGACGGATTATATTTGGTTAGCACACAAAGCGGTGATCAGGGGCAGTTTTATAAAGCACGCAAGCTGAGCCAAAAAAATACGCCAGGCCCAATACTTAGATATCATCCAAGAAATAACTGCACTAATGCATAGAAACAAACGCTCACCGTCACCCACGACTAGGACAGCTCTCCTACAAGCCCACCCTAACTACGAAACTTTGAATTGGCCAAAACCACGTATCTGCTACAAAAACACAAACACAGATACTTTGCCTATGGCAACAGAGCGGGAGCAAAACTGTCTTCCCAGCTCAAACAAAGATCAGCCGCCTCCAGGATTGCCTTCCTAAACACAAATAATGGCCAGAAAATTACTGATCCCAACAAAATCGTGAATGAATTCTCAAACTATTATCACAAACTGTATAACTTGAGTGAGGATAAAGGGGTGAAATTCCCCACGCTTACAGATATTGACAATTTTTTTGCAAACATCCACCTACCATCCCTAACATCAGATAGAGTGCAACAACTCAAACAACCGATATCCCATGAAGAAATATCTAAAGCCATAGCTGACTTACCATCAAACAAATCCCCAGGACCGGATGGCCTACCAAATAGATATTATAAAGAGTTCTCCAAACTACTACTTGCCCACCTCCTACACCTATACCAACACAGTCTTGACAAGGGAGCCCTGCCATCAGAACTACTGTTAGCTCACATCTCGACACTACCTAAACCAGGCAAGCCACCCACCACCTGCAAAAACTTTAGACCAATCTCTCTTCTGAATAGTGATGCCAAACTATAAGCGAAAATATTGAGTAACAGACTCACGCCCATAATAAGTGAACTAATACACAACGATCAATCGGGGTTTGTCAAAGGACGGCAGGGCTCTGATAACACATGAAAAATTCTTTACATACTGGCTACAATGGAGAAGGGGTCGGTCGGGGGCCTCCTTCTAGCACTCGATGCGGAGAAGGCCTTCGACCGACTCAATTTGGCTTACATGCAAAAAGTATTACAAAAATTTGGTTTCCCCGCCGCATTTATCAAAGGGATCATGGCACTATATATGTCACTAGCGGCCAAAGTGGCCGACGGTGGCTTCCTCTCGACCTCCTTCCATATATCCAATGGAACACGACAGGGGTGTCCCCTGTCTCCCCTACTCTACATTTTGTCCCTCGAACCGCTAGCACACAAAATAAGAAATGACCACTGCATACAAGGCGTCAAAATCTTAGGTAATGTATACAAACTAGCACTATTCGCAGATGATATCTTAATAACACTAGAAAATCCTCAAACATCAGTACTTCCCCTGATGGAGACCTTAGCGAGATTCGGAGACATATCACACTACAGTCTAAACCAAGACAAAACACAAGCACTACCCATTAAACTCCCCTCGTCCACCGCAGCCACACTGAAAGAGAAATACCTCTTCGACTGGAGGACATCCTCACTTACTTACCTTGGCGTAAAAATTGCACCTACTATAGCGGAAATATTAAAAGTAAACTATCTCACACTCCCACAACAATGTAAAAAAGAAATACACAAATGGTCACCATCACACATCTCCTGGTTAGGTAGAATAAATGCATATAAGATGGTGATCTTACCAAAAATACTATATATATTCAGAATGCTCCCCCTACAGGCCCCCAAAACACTCATAGAAACACTGCAAACCATATGTAACACGTTCATATGGGAACTCAAAAAACCACGCATTGCAAGTACAATACTATATAAACATTCAAAATGCGGCGGAGTGGGGCTACCCAACATAGATCTGTATTATAAAGCATCAGCCTTAGCAACGGGGATACTGCTACACACCACTGCAGGGATCATACAATGGGTGGACATGGAGAAAACCCAGTTTAGCAACAACTCGGCACTAGCACACTTGTGGACACCAAGAAAATTAAGGTCATTAAAATCGGACCTCTTACCCACCACAAAGCACACTATCCAATTCTGGACGACATTTTTGGAAAATGTGGGGATAAGAATAAATTCCATGCAGAGGCACCATTGACAGCCTTAAGGGCTATTTCGCCAGACATACGCTTTCAGAAGTGGTTGCTGGCAGGAATAACACACATACACCAACTGCTCCAACCTCAAGGAATGATGCCATTCCCAGACATACAACACAAATGGGAGCTTCCCAATGACGCTATTTTCACATACTTACAACTTAAGGGAATCATCACCACACATGTAAGTAACCAACAACCAAACCCCACCCAAACATCCCCACCAACAAAGGCAATAATAGAAAGGTTTTGGAAACACCCCACAAAACCAAAAAACGTTTTCCTATGCTATAAGGCCTGGGAAAACACTACACCTCACACATCACCGCATTGTGGGAAATAGACTGTGCCATCCAAATCACAGACGAAGAATGGATACATGTACTAAACAACCTATCTAAATGGCCAAAATGCTATACACATATAGAAGCACACAGAAAGCTACTATACAGATGGTACCTAACCCCACACAATCTTCACAAAATATACCCAAACTCAACCCCACTGTGTTGGAGATGTTCCATAGAAGAGGGTACACTCATACATGTCTGGTGGAGGTGCCCCAACATCCAGCCTTTGTGGACAGAGGTACACAATACGTTCCGCGCACTCCAAATCCCAGATACCCAAACTACACCTGAAACATACTTACTCATGAGGTTCCCTCCAACATTCGGAAACTCACACAAACATTTGTGTGCCATTACCATCCTAGCGGCCCATAGCCTACTAGCTCTCCACTACTCTACATCTATGAAAGAATGGCTGTACCTGATACCAAAATGGCACAGAGGTTCCACACCACATGGTCCCCATGGGTAGAACTGTACAACCGGCATATGACAAGATAAAGCCATAATGGCAGGGATATTTATTAGCCCCTTATAATCATTATAAGTAACTATACGTGCAAACTACAATAGAGCATAAAGACACATACAAATATCCACCACCTGGTAAGCACAAACAGGTCGGATGTTGGGCTGGCTAAATGAGCAATGAATGTGTAAGCGACTATGTATACGATCCATGTTACCTAACTGTACATGTTCCCAATCACACCCCAACATTAATGTTGTACCTGTTTCTGTACTATTTTAAATTGTATCAATAGTTCAAACTGTATCACTGATGACGAAAATTCAATAAAATATTGAATATATTGAAAAAATATATATATTGAAAAAAAAAGAAAAGAAAATGAAAACAACATCAGAATTGACCAACACCATGGCCCAATGGATCTGGTGCCAGGGAGACAGAAGCAGGCCTGTCT
The DNA here is from genome assembly GCA_933207985.1 of Pelobates cultripes. Taxonomy (NCBI): domain Eukaryota; kingdom Metazoa; phylum Chordata; class Amphibia; order Anura; family Pelobatidae; genus Pelobates; species Pelobates cultripes. The sequence continues at coordinate 129,637,164 of OW240916.1, read as the reverse complement.
GAGGGCCTATTGGAGTAACATGAAAAAGAAGAAGAAGTGGAGAAATCCCATTAGAATAACAGTATAGTTCTACCTGGCAATACAGAACAATATCCCTTGTTGAAAAAATAACTGTATAAAAGGGAGAAATCACAGTAGTAGTGTAACGGACCGTTTTGCACAAAAGGGGAAAAAAGCGCTTAGACGATAATCCCCTTTCAGAGACAGGCACAGCTACTGTAGAATGACCCAAAACTCACGAATTGAATACAAGTGAATGCACCAAACACCCGAACTGCATACAAGGGAATGCTCCAAACACTCAAACTGCATACAAGGGAATGCTCCAAACACTCGAACTGCATACAATAAGTGAATGCTTCAAACTCCCGAACGGCATCCAATATAGCACTCCAAACAGACGAACAGGAACCATACGAATTGCTGCTACCAGACGAATAGGAAAAGCATCCAAGCGGCTTACACTCCTAGCAATCAGTCTCTATCAGCATTCAGTAAATCCCCCCAAAGACGAGACAAGGCTCCGTGTTGAGGGTCAAGCAGTGGTCTGTTTAATGAGGGCTACCTGCCCAGTATTTATGCAGGTCTCCCACCTGGTGGACACTCCCCTAAGGGACCAGATGGAAGACTGTAACAAAAGACAGACATGTACCAATTACAGACATACAGAAGTAAAACATCCCCACAATGCATCCTGGCTTCCTCCCCTCTGCCCTGGAGAAGTAATTCAATTATCTCCCAGGACAAAGGCAAAACTCCATTACACACGTGGGGACACAAAACCAGTATTATACTTTAAAATACATAAAGTAACATTTATTACATAAAACACAGACATGTAACATATCCCCAGATAGCTCAGGTCTGAGCGCACATTATTAAGCGAATGGCGCTCAGACCACACGAATACAGTTTAATCGCCATGGAGCCAAAGTCTTTACAGTCAGTTTCATACGAATGGGCTCCATGGGATTCCTATCTGGGGTATAACACATTCAAACAAAACTACCGAACACCGGGCCGTTCGTGCACTTCCACCGAACAAGAAGGGAGGTCGGCGGCTTCAGCGGTGTTCGCGCAAAACTGTGTCCGATTTTAGTTCCATGAAAATAGGGGCGAACACCGCTGTGCATTCGCATGTTTAAAATGGCCGCGACCTCGTGTTCGGGATACGAATGGCGGCCACCCAGCATTCGTCAATTAAGCTGCGGTTAACCGCAGCTTCAGGGAGGTTAATTGCCGGCACACTCCAGCTCCCAGGTGGTCTATTCATTCGTGCGGTTGTTCGGTAGATTGAATCTACCGAACAACCGGCAGAAAAGCACGAATACAGCTTTTCTGCAGGCGAAATAAAGTCTTTTAAAAGGGGGCCATAGTCCAGAGGCAGCAGGCGAGCAACCAGGCTTCTCCAATGCAATGTGGCGAGATTGGTCTCGTCACAAGTAGTTTACAGGCAGAGAAGCTGGTTATGTAGGCTGTCAGCAGACCTTTATTAACAGCCAAGGTATTACTCATACTGTCATTACCTCATTTATAGTTTCATTATCATTCCTATTTATGTGACGATACCATATGCTATTTACAGCCAGATTTGTGGTTTTGTTTTAGATTAAACCAGGTGTTGGGGACGATATCTACACTAGCTATATCATAGATGTTATATATTTATGTAGAGATCTATGATTTTATTTTTTTTGACCTAAATTAATTTCCTGCCACTCTAAGTTCCAGCATCCCATAAAGACTATAATTTATTGTTTACATAGCTAGGTGATCCCAGGGGCATATTGAAGACTGAGATATGTTTACATTATCTCACTACATTTAGAGAATCTCACTGTTCAGTACTACTTTGTTTCTTAACAAACATGATAATTGTTTCATTTAGGTTATACTTAACTGTTACATTGTATATATTGAGTTATTATAGTGATTTCTCACTATTATCTAGTTATTTTTTCAACACGGGATTGGTCAATTTCTTCTTCGTTTAAATTTAAAAACCCACCTGGTATGTTCAATCCAGATTGTTTGTAGCAGTTACTGTGCATCATACTAGAGCTGGTCTTAGCCCTACTACATGTGAGTGAATTGAAATTCTTTTATCCCTGCACTTCATTTTAGACTTATTGCACTATTGGAATCTTTTCATTCTTCTCTTTTTATATATCTACATTACCCTGAGCATCCCGGTGACTAGCAAGCCAAAATAAGAAGACACTCTACATAGGTGTTTAAGAACTCTCACCTGTTTCAAAGACTTTAATTTTGGGACTGCTGCTATTCCCTTTTGGGTACGTGTTTTACTATTTTACTGTTTTATAGGTCTTATTTACCTTGTTTGTTTCATTTTTTTTAATGCCTTTGATTGTCTTACCTGTGCCTTATTCCATTTGACCTCTACCTCCTATCTTTTGGCGCACCCTATTACCTTGTTTTTTTCTACTTATGTTTAAGGGTTTTTGGAGAGAATTTCCATTTTTTAGATGTGCTGCCTCCTACCCTGTTATTTAGCGTTGCCCTATCTTCTCCTTCGTACATCAATGACTTTTTGGCTACAGTGAACCTCCCCACATTACTACCGGAGGAGCTCAATTGTCTCTCCGAACCATTTGATTGTCTAAAAATAAAAAGCCATTACAAGGCTCCAGGCCCAAACAGATTTGCAAATTTATATTACCAAACCTACACTGACATCCTTTCCCCACAATTGATGACTCCTGCAATACCCTTCTCAGTGGTCTTATGTGTTCCCAGATTGCACCACTGCAATCTATAATGAATGCGGCAGCGAGGCTCATTTTCCTGTCCGCTCGCACCTCCCACGCCTCTCCACTCTGTCAGTCCCTGCATTGGCTTCCAGTTAGATATAGGGCTCAATTTAAAATTCTGGTGCTTGCTTACAAGTCCCTACATAATGCTGCTCCAACCTACCTATCCTCCCTAACACACAAGTATGTCCGGTCGAGGCCCCTATGCTCTTCCAAAGACCTACGTATATCCTCTGTCCGTACTCCCACTTCTAATTTTTGCCTCCAAGATTTCACCTCTTCTGTGGAATTTCCTTCCCTTCTCCGTAAGACTTTCACCCAGTCTCCACTCATTTAAAAAAATAATTGAAAACTCACTTCAAGAAAGCATATCAATTGAACTGTTAGCAGGTTTTTATCCCCCACCCCCCATGATTCCTCTCCTGCAACTGTCAAATATTACCTACTAAGCCCTCAGTGAATACTTTTCTAACAACCTACTGCCTACCCCTACTTATACCCTTTGTGTCACTATACCCCATTCCCTCTAGAATGTAAAATCATTGAGCAGGGCCGTCCACCCCCCCCCTCCCCCCCGTTCCTGTACATCCAGTTGTATGGTTACAATTACATGTCTGTTAGTCCACCCATTGTATAGCGCTATGGAATCTGATGGCACTATATAAATAATAAAAATAATAGTGATCTTATTCAATTTATGTTATACTAGAGAAGTTATGCCCAACAATATGCTTTTGGCACATATCTCCACTATGCCCAAGCCCACTGGGGGGAAAGACACATACTCAATGCAAACATTTCCAATCCATTTCTCTCCTCAATAGTGATGTGAAACATTATGCCAAAATCTTAGCTAACAACTATCCACAATTCTGCCCTGACTAATCCATAATGACCAATCAGGGTTTTTCCAAGGTAGACAGGGATTAGACACCCACCACCAGGAAAATATTAAATATTCTCTCTCATATTAGATTCAAAAAAGACATGTTATTTTCTGTATAGCTGTGTGAAGCTCAGTAGCAGCGTAACAGCACACCCTTACATTCACAGCACTCAGGGGAGACCTGGAGGTAGAGATAGGGTCCCTTTGGGTCTGTAAGGGAACATGGGCTTTAGTGAAGAATAAATCCAAGACAGAGTTGTCTGAATTGGAAGCCAGAAATCATGGTCAGTTAGCAGGAAGTAATGTAAGGAGGTCAAACCAATTTTAGAATTGGAAGATCCAACAATAGTGAATAGGAAAGAAGCAAAACAGACAGGAATGCCAGGAGTCTAAGCAGGAGTTCAAGAACAACAAATCATGGTGGGAAAAACACTGAGTTTTAATAAAACCAGGTCCTCATCTGTTAGGCAAGGCTACCTAGACCATAAGACACATTCAGGGACTCAGCGCCATCTTGTTCCTTCTCCACCCCCCATTGTCCCTCCTATCATCTCCAGACACATCGGTTGTTTGTCCATTTGGCAGCGGCCAGCTTGGAAGGACCATGTGGTGGCTGTTGCTCCCACACCAGCATTGGGGATCAAGAGGATCAAGCGAAAGACGGAGGTGCTGGGAGAAATGCTTGCTGCAGACCTTCCTCTGGAGTGACATGGGTGCTCCAGGACCGGTAAGTGAACCTGGGCACTGTGACATAGACAGTGGTACCTATAATGCATGTAATATAAGTTTATCTACTGGTGTACTGATAATACTAGATTGCAATGCTGAAGCTCCACGATATTACCTTCAATGCTGAAGCTCCAGAATATTATCTTTCAAAGATCTCTTGTCAACTTGCAACCTTGCTTTCCCACAGACATCTTCTTACACTAAATATCATCAAGTGAATCAGTAGTGTCTGGCATCTATTGTCACTGACACTTGGGAGGAGGACGACGTTTCAGTGCAATATATGAATGTAGCTAAATTGGGCTTCCCTTTCCGCATCTTGTTCTCCTCCCTTTGGACATCTGCTCCTTCTATATTCCCTCAATTTAATATGTTCTCCACATGATTCAATACAGAAGTCCGAGAGGAATTTTGTAGATACATCATTTGGGAAGATTTTTCCAACCATTTTAAATCACTTGCAATACTTATTAAATCAAGACCATATTCCTGAGAAATCTAGCGAAATATGGTCACTAGTAATGAGTAGTTACCATTAAACTGGTGATACTGGGAGAATGTCACTTTCTATTTTCAACATCCTAAACAAGCATAAATATGAAAATGTCTTACAAATGTGCTCAGTTTGAGGCCAAACAAGCACATTATCACTCTCCTTTTCCCCTTTCTCAATTTTATATTAATTGTTTTATAAGAAAAACAAAACATGTTAAAATAATTGATTATCCCAATGTCCTACTAGATTCCTTGGTAATATATAATTTTGCCTGCAGAAAACAAATTGAAATATGTTCCCTAAAAGTATGCCTCCCTCTTCCCCTGATTTAATTTGGCAAATTCAGAAATCCACCCACTAACCATTTTCTACATACAGTACATTATGCACATGCCCTCGTATACATAATACACGGATGCACATACACAAATTAGATATAAAGTCACATAAATTATTTGCAAGACATTTTAGGTTAGTTAGAATTGAGAAATAGCAAAAAGAACATGCATTCCACCAATATCAATATTGCTATGAATACCTCCCAACATTCAGTGTTTCAGTGTTCTTTGTAATGCCCTGAGGACAATGACCCAGATTTAATACATCTGAATCAGTATCAGAAATAAACCAGTCTGTTAGACAACCTTTTCAAATGATTTGTCTACAAAAATCCCCATGAACATTAATGTTGAGTTGACTTATGTAGATAGATATGACCCCAGAGTAATATCAGGCTTGTGTCTTATCATGTTCCTCTAACTAAGTGGTCGGAAGGTTGGTAAGATCTCTGTTTCAAATAGAATTCAACACAATTCTATGCAATATTCTATCTAGAAATCAAGCAAAAAAATAAAAAAAATAACACTATTGCAGAGCAGAGCCACCCTTTCAAAATGAAGATCAAGAATGAATTTGATCTACAAAATATTACACAATATTAATGATAAATTCTCCTATTATTATTTTTGAGAGTAAACCAAGTTGTATATGTAACATTTTGAGAGTATATATCGGAAGGCTGTGTCTGTAGTTGTAGTAAAGATTACCCAGCCAATAAATATACAGGTCTCCCCTTTCTCTGGGCCGATACTGTCTGGTACAGTACAGAACCATCTACTTCCGGTTCAAAAGTCATCAGCACATCGTACCTAAACTTCAAATTAGCAAGTCATTGCCTCGTGCAACCTATGCAAGTATTCATTTTACCTCACTTGAGTAAAGAAAACCCACCTCACTTGAATCGCATGGGGAACTTTCACTAGAGGATTTTTACTTCACACAGTAATCACAAATTATAAAAATATCATTTATTGTGACAATAATAATAAAAATAATAATATGTAACATGCGTGACACAATAATCAGTGAATATTTAGGTATAACATAATTATAACATATTTAGTGGTTTAACACAATATAGACAGCGAAAAGCAACCAGTTGTCAACAAGATTTAACAAGATTTATGACAGACACTTCACAGAGAAATCAATATAACACCGAGAAGACAGAACTTCACAGCAGTACACAGCAGTGCAGCGTAAAGCAATAAAAAAATAAAAAAAAATAAAAAAAATTTGGCTGACAGTCAATTCACACTGAATTAACCCTTCCACTGCTGGCTACAATCCTCATAGGCAAAATTTCCTATTATATTGCAATTTTACAATTAAAGTAATGTTCATACCAGATCATTTACCATTCCTAGGACCATCCAATTAGAATAATTCTACCAGATTTTACGTTTGCCGAATTTTAACTTTCCTAAATAAGATTCACTATCTTTTATCAGAAAAAGTCAATACCTCTGGATAAAAATTTGGTATGGTAACATTTGGCAAATTTACCATCAATATATCGTTATCTTTATTCTACCTGCAGGAATGGAATTTTTATAACAATATATTCCTTAGCTAATTATAATTTCTAATAGGTGAAATCTGACCAATATTTATCCAGATATATATTCCTGCTGTTAGTAAAATTAAATAATTTGATTAAATGAAACCAGCATAATTACCAGTTATGTTGTAGATTTTCTATCAGATGTGTAGATATATTCCAGGAATTGCGAATGCAAGTATGATGAGAGGATTGTATGAAAATGTATATAAAAGTTTTCAGTTCTGAAATTTTGTAAGTTGGAACAGGTAATAATAAGAGAGAGAGAGAGAGAGTCCAAGAGAGAGTTGAGTTTCTTGAGTACAGTCCAAGAGTCTGAATATGTTTCAAAAAGCCAGAATCTCCTTCAAAGAGTGTTCGAATCTGTCATTGGTGACATATTTCTTCACTGATATTTATCCATGAATAGTCTATATTATTAACATACTAAATATATATGATTAATATAATATAGTAAGTTATAAGTGGATAGTGTGTATATTATATATATATAATTATGTATACATTTGTCTCTGGGTTAGTTACATTCCTCCCCATTTTGCTATTAGACATCATGCCTTATCTTAGGTTTTGTTTACATAAGTCGCATTCCTTCGCACAGACTTTGGATGAATAGAGTGACAGAGAGAGAAATTTTGTGTCTGTCTTAGCCTTGTAATACAAAATGGAGTCACCTCTGTTCTGAGAGCGACTGGCAGTATACAGTTTTAATTTCTGCCTAATGCAAGTTAAACCAACCAAAGAAAACACACATAGTACTTACCTGCAAGAAAGGGCAGAAGACTTGAACAGCTGCCTGCAGGAACACTGAAACAAAAGGAATGATGAAAAACAAACGTGTGTCAACATAAAACAAACATTTAAAGGAAACCTGGAGACTGGGAATTCCAGGGATAGATTACAGGAATGAACCCAGAAAAACCCAGCATAAAGAAAACCAGACAGAATAGAAAACAAGAAAAAAACAAGAAAAACTAAACAAGAATAGTAAAAAGAGTACTGGATACCAGAAGCCAGCACCAGAATGATCCGCAGCTAGGAACAGGATGTGACAGATTATAATTGTCTATGTTGCTTACCAGTGTGAAATGCCGTCTTGTATCATCCATGCACAACCAAAATAAATTTTTTTAAAAATCCATAAATATACACGTAGACTTCAAATATATAAATGTGTATATATATTGTGCTTCTACGTGCATATTTGTGTAATATTTTTACATAATTAATTTTATTGATTGCAATTTGAGAGACCTCCCTGACAACCCAGGCCAAAAGTCCAGAGAATTTAATTTGCTAGCACTATATTTAACCCTGTAACTTTCCATTATTCCCTAAAACCTGTACATTGGGGGTACTATTTTACTCTGGAGACTTCGCTGAACACAAATATTAGTATTTCAAAACAGTAAAACATATCACAGCGATGATATCATCAGTGAAAGTGAATTGTTTTTAGTTTTTAACAGACAAACGGCACTTTCACCGATGATATTGTTGTGATACTTTTTACTCTTTTTTTTTAATTTAAATTCTTTATTTTATCGTGCATATAGATTACATAGATACGAGCAATACCACAACAGCTATTGCCAGCCAAGTGATCGACAAGTAAACAATTGTAAGGGACTTAATAACAATGCACATTTTGTATTATTTTATGAGACTGACTATGCATAACATGAGTAAACGCTATATTGTAACTAGATTGGACAGTAGATTCGAGTTAAGTGAATTTTGTATGTGTGTAGGAAAACGTAGGTTTATGCTTGTAGTGCTTGCTAGACATATCATAGGGGCAACGTTTGTGTTTGAGTAGGCTAAAAAAGTATTTAGCGCAGGCAGGATAATTTCCTGGGACGTTATTGTGAGTTCATCAGTGTCACAGCGTTCAAGAGTTGCATATGTGAAAGCAGGGTTATTACAGGCTATGTGATGGTGTCTGAATGGTAGTACCACGTTCAGTGTGGCGGGTCAGGCATATATGCTGGTTTGTTAATCGCCGTTTGCCTGAATTTGTTGTGTAAGTTTATGTTGTGGTGGTAGTTGCTTGTGCAGATATGCTAAACATTTAAAACGAGTTTGCATCTATAAAGAAACTCAAAAACGACAGATAAGAAACGAAAAATAAAAATAAGAAAAATGCATGAGAGGCTGTGCGAACAGCGACAGTTTCAATTTCTTGCATTGGGAGTGGATGTTCTCGGCTACAGGGCTGGCCAGACTGTTGCCCGGTAAGAGAAAAAGGTAGGAGAGTGTCCCGGTAGTGTCCCGTTTCAGGTTGTGGCAACCGCATATGGCCCTGCGGGGGGTTGTCGTGGTCAAACACCGGTGCTTCAGCCGCGTTTCTCCTTAGGCTGCTTTCATTTCCAGCCGGTGGATTCGTGGTGGCCAGTGCCGTCGGTAGTAGTTTTCTGTCAGTCAATGTCTTAGTGGCCTCTTGTAAGTCCCGCACAACCAGAGGGCCATTTGCGCCATCTATGTGTGGAGCACTGCCTGGGCCACAGCGGTACCTGATTTGTTGCTGTCGCAAGAAGGTTGTAAGCTGTCTGAGGGATCTTCTACAGTTCAGCCTCCCACTTGATAAATCTGCATAAAACGACAGGGTCATGTCTTCGAAGGTGTAAGTTGTTAGGCCCTTGGTGGCTTCTAGGACTTGCACTTCTTATCCCTTGTGTTTTGAAAACTGAGGATTATGTCCCCTGTGGCAGCGGGAGGTGCTGTAGCTGGCCGTGGTATACAGAATATGCTGTCCAATGTTATGGATTTGGCCACTTTCGGAGTTAGGAGTGCGGTCAGCAGCCGCCTGGCCTAGTGTGGAAGCTCAGCCTCAGGTACAGAGTCTGCTACCCCTCTTAGTTTTAAGATGTTTTGACATCACTCTTTCTGGCGTGTGTGGCCGGTGGAGGTGCATTCCACAGTCCCAAGCCGTGCTGATAGGCCTTTCAGGTCCTCCCTTATCATGGCCACCTCCGCTGAGATGTGCTGTGATGGGCGGCCATGAGCTCCCTGATGGCTTCCATGGTCACCGGTGTGGGAGATGGTACCTGTGGCTGTGGTCGCAGCCTATTGCATTAGGGTGTGCACCCTAAAGCACAAGCACACACCGCATATATATATGTATGTATGTATATATATATATATATATATATATATATGTGTATATATATATATATATATATATATATATATACATACACATATATACACACATACACACACTGCTGTGTGTGTGTGTGTGCTGTGTGAGGGTGCTGTTAGTGTGATGTGTGTGTGACGGTGCTGGTAGTGTGCTATGTGGGTGAGGGTGTTTGTGTGTGCGTGCTTGTGAGGATGCTGTTAATGTACTGTGTGTGAGGGTGCTGTTTGTGTGTGTGTGCGCTTGTGAGGGTGCTGTTAATGTACTGTGTGTGAGCATGCTGTTTGTGTGTGAGGGTACTGATAATGTGCTGTGTGTGTGTTTGTTAGGGTCCTGTTTGTGTTTGTGAGGGTACTGTTAGTGTGCTGTGTGTGTGTCAGGGTGCTGTTTGTGTGCTGTGTGTGAGGGTGCTGTGTGTGTTTGTGAGGGTGCTGTATGTGTGTGTGGGTGCTGTATGTGTGTTGGTGCTGTGTATGTCTGTGGGTGCTGTATGTGTGAGGGTGCTGTGTATGTCTGTGGGTGCTGTGTAAGTCTGTGGGTGATTTGTCTGTGGGTGCTGTATGTGTGTGGGTGCTGTGTATGGGTGCTGTATGTGTGTGGGTGCTGTATGTCTGTGGGTGCTGTGTATGGGTGCTGTATGTGTGTGGGTGCTGTATGTCTGTGGGTGCTATAAGTCTGTGGGTGCTGAATCTATGTGGGTGCTGTGTATGTCTGTGGGTGCTGTATGTCTGTGGGTGCTGTGTATGTCTGTGGGTGCTGTATGTCTGTGGGTGCTGAATGTCTGTGGGTGCTGAATGTGTGTGGGTGCTGAATGTGTGGGTGCTGTGTATGTCTGTGGGTGCTGTGTATGTTGTGGGTGCTGTGTATGTATGTAGGCTGTATGTATGTCTGTGGGTGCTGTATGTGTGTGGGTGCTGTGTATGTCTGTGGGTGCTGTATGTGTGTGGGTGCTGTGTATGTCTGTGGGTGCTGTGTATGTCTGTGGGTGCTGTATGTGTGTGGGTGCTGTGTATGTCTGTGAGTGCTGTGTATGGGATGCTGTATGTGTGTGGGTGCTGTATGTCTGTGGGTGCTGAATGTGTGTGGGTGCTGTATGTCTGTGGGTGCTGTATGTGTGTGGGTGGTGCTGTGTATGTCTGTGGGTGCTGTGTATGTCTTTGGGTGCTGTGTATGTCTTTGGGTGCTGTGTATGGGTGCTGTATGGGTGCTGTATGTGTGTGGGTGCTGTATGTCTGTGGGTGCTGTATGTCTGTGGGTGCTGTATGTCTGTGGGTGCTGAATGTGTGTGGGTGCTGTGTATGTCTGTGGGTGCTGTGTATGTCTGTGGGTGCTATGTGTGTGGGTGCTGTGTATGTCTGTGGGTGCTGTATGTGTGTGGGTGCTGTATGTGTGTGGGTGCTGTATGTCTGTAGGTGTTGTATGTCTGTAGGTGTTGTATGTCTGTGGGTGCTGTATGTGTGGGTGCTGTATGTGTGTGTGCTGTATGTGTGTGTGCTGTATGTGTGCTGTATGTGTGCTGTATGTGTGCGGGTGCTGTATGTGTGTGGGTGCTGTGTGGGTGCTGTATGTGTGTGGGTGCTGTATGTCTGTGGGTGTTGTATGTCTGTGGGTGCTGTATGTGTGCTGTATGTGTGTGTGCTGTATGTGTGTGTGCTGTATGTGGGTGGGTGATTGTGGGGGTGGAGGTGGGGGTACATTACTTGCTATCCCCCCTCCCTTCTTACCTTTTGTAGGGAGGGGGGATTGTGCTGCTGATTCCATCCCTGGTGGTCCAGTGGAGAGTGAACTCTAGCCCCTGTGGGGCTAGAGTTTACTCTCGCGAGATTTGAGTGTTACCGTGGCAACGCTCATATCTCGCGAGATGAACCCGGCGGAGCTGCCGGCAATAGCTCTGCCGGTCCTCTCCTGCCTCCCTCCCTGCATGTGGATCAGTGGGGAGGGAGGCTGAGAGCAGAGCCGGCGCTCGGATAGTGCCGGCTCTGCATGAGCCGACAGGTGAGATCCTGAGATCTCCCCTGCCGGTCTCAATATACATAGGCGTGCCGCAGGGATTAGGGTGTGCCCCGGCACACCCCATGCGCACGCCTATGGGTCTCTGTGGTCGCGGCTGAGCTCTGATCGACATGAAGCTCCCTTCTCCTTCTTCGGACGTTCCATCTGAAAAATCAGAACAGCCTCTGTGCAAGGACGCCATTGTTGCACCGGCTGTCTCGTGGGCATGCTTCCACATGTTCCCAATGTCCATGCCCAGACGGGGCTTGTCGGGCTTTTGTTTTTTCTGCCCACGTGGATCGGGTGAGTCGTGGGGCACTCTGGGGGGTGGTTGGGTCGCGTTAGGGTTCTGTTTGCCACGATTTAAGATGTTTGGTGTCAGGAGCTCCGCAACCATGCGACTTTCCTCGTTCGTTGCTAGACTCCACCTCCCCCTCTTTAACTCTTTTGAAACACTAATATTTGTGTTCAGCGAAGTCTCCCGAGTATAACAGTACCCCCCATGTACAGGTTTTATAGTGTTTTTGAAAGTTACAGGGTCAAATACAAGGCTTGATTTTTCAGTTTTTCACACTGAAATTTGCCAGATTGCTTATGTTGCCTTTGAGACCATGTGGTAGCCCAGGAATGAGAATTACCCATATGATGGCATACCATTTGCAAAAGAAGACAACCCAAAGTATTGCAAATGGGGTATGTCAAGTCTTTTTTAATAGCCACTTAGTCACAAACACTGGCCAGAGTTAGCGTTCATAATTGTTTTTTGCTTTTTTCACACACAAACAAATATAAATGCTAACTTTGGCCAGTGTTTGTGACGAAGTGGCTACTAAAAAAGACTGGGCATACCCCATATTGAATAACCTGGGATGTCTACTTTAAAAAATATGTGTACATTAGACATGTGCAATTCGTTTCGTTCAGAATGTTAATTCGGACGAATTTCGGGCAATTCGGATACTTCCAAATAGCTGAATTGACGAATTTCCAAAGTGCCGTACCAAACTCAAAAGCACCGAATGTCCGAATAGCTGAAGTCCAGAATTTTGGATTTGCTGAACTGCCGAAGTACTTATATACCCAGTGGAAGAATGAAGAATGTTACACTGTATACCAGTTTAAATAAAAAGTATACACACATAGCCAGGATTCAGCTGTAAGCATTTGCAACACTTACAACAATCAAGTAACACGTTCATATAAAATGTAAGTTACTTAGCCAGTCATTGGATGGTAGATAACTCCCTAAGTAGATAACTCCCTAATTCCCATGGTATTAGGGAGCTATCTTCCAAAAGGCTGAAAGACCTAAATTGGTCAGCCAAATTTACAAATACTAAGTAAAAATTATTTAGTATTAGTAAATTCTGCCCCTACTCGCTATACCGCAAGTAGGGGCATGTCTAGTAGCCTGTGGCTGCTCACTGTTAAAAAAAACAACAACAAAAAACCCCAAGTGTCCCCCCACCAGTGCAGAGTGGGGGCTTTTAAACTGAAGGAGGGACCTATTGCCCCCAACCCTGAGTGGCGGGCGGGGGCCCTAAAGTAAAATAAGGGAGGAGGGACCTATTGTCCTACCCTCTGGCCCCCACCTCTGAGCATCGGGTTGGGGCCCTAAATAAACCCCTATCTACCCCCCTCACCCTAAAAATAGTGAGGGGGGGAACAATAACTAAGCACCTGTAAAAGAAGAAATGAAACTTAGCATTTGATGTTGTCTTTTTTCTAAAATCTTCTTTTTTCTAAAAGGCCATATAAAAAAAACATAATACCCGTTGCACTTTGAAAAAAAAAACAGAGCGCAACAAAAATCAGCCGAAAAAAATAAACCCAACACTGTGGCTGAGTGACAGGCAACAGAGGGTTGTAGTCAATGGAGTATATTCGAAGCTTGGGCTTGTCACCAGTGGGGTAGTTCAGGGATCTGTACTTGGACCCATTCTCTTTAATATTTTCATTAGTGATATTGCAGAAGGTCTTGATGGTAAGGTATGTCTTTTTGCTGATGATACTAAGATATGTAACAGGGATGGTGTTCCAGGAGGGATAAGCCAAATGGCAAATGATTAAGGTAAACTAGAAAAATGGTCAGAGTTGTGGCAACTGACATTTAATGTGGATAAGTGCAAGATAATGCATCTTGGATGTAAAAACCCAAGGGCAGAGTACAGAATATTTGAAAGAGTCCTAACCTCAACATCTGAAGAAAGGGATTAAGGGGTGATTGTACAGAACACTGGTGAGACCTCACTTGGAGTATTTTACGCAGTACTGGAGACCGTATCTTCAGAAGGATATTTATACCTTAGAGAGAGTTCAGAGAAGGGCTACTAAACTGGTTCATGGATTGCAGGATAAAACTTACCAGGAAAGGTTAAAGGATCTTAACATGTATAGCTTGGAGGAAAGACGAGACGGGGATATGATAGAAACATTTAAATACATAAAGGGAATCAACACAGAAAAGGAGGATATATTTAAAAGAAGAAAAACTACCACAACAAGAGGACACAGTCTTAAATTAGAGGGACAAAGGTTTAAAAATAATATCAGGAAGTATTACTTTACTGAGAGGGTAGTGGATGCATGGAATAGCCTTCCAGCTGAAGTGGTAGAGGTTAACACAGTAAAGGAGTTTGAGCATGCGTGGGATAGGCATATGGCTATCATAACTATAAGATAAGGCCAGGGACTAATGAAAGTATTTAGAAAATTGGGCAGACTAGATGGGCCGAATCTGCCGTCACATTCTATGTTTCTATGTTTCTGAAAAAGTAATCCATCTTCACCCATTATAAAGCCTTGCCCTGTGCTGCAGTTAGGCTCAGAGCACTCTGATTGGTTGGTTTAAGCCAAATAATCAGAGTGCTCTGACAGGTAAATGAAGAGACTGACAGGTAAGTCTCTACATTTACCTGTCACAGCACTCTGATTGGTTTGCTTTAAATCCAACCAATCAGAGTGCTCTTTGTAATTTTACACAGCGTGGGTAAGTTTTTTGGAATTTTCCCACGCTGTGTAATTTGACTCATAACAACACTCTGATTGGTTAATTGAAAGCAATAGCTTTACATATGGCCTTCACTAGGCCTTTAATCTATGCGCTGCATACGGTCCTTCGTGGGCATTCAACTACGACACAATTTCAGTCCCTCATTTGGGCTATTACATACAACATGTCAAGCTTTACAAGGGGCTAATACAACCCTTTCATACTTTGCTTGACTATTCCTCTCAGCCTTGTTAGGCCCATGCAATTCCTTCCTATAGGACCCTCTCTCTGCACTCCCAAGAACCAAGAAACCCTCATTACACATTTAATTTTATTCAGGCATCCTCGGTTTGTCACGATTTTACCCAAGCCTTGTATAATCCACAGCTCCTATCCTAAGTACTTACAAGATCTCACATATTTTGCTTCCTGCTAGTAAACTAGAGAACTTCCTATCTTTCTCATACGTACTTTATATTATTTTTGTTGAAGGAGGCACAGTGGGAACTCTTCATTAGATACAGCATTACCAGGTAGCTCTATTTCATATCTATATTGATTGGCCTTGGTTTATGTTCATAATAAGTTACATTATTATCTAGATTTCTACTATCCATGCTTATTATATTGTTGTTGATTGTTTAAACTATAACCACAACACATTATACCCTTATCTCAATTAGCACTTACACTATCCTGGACATATTCCCAATAGCATTCACATTGTGTCTTTTAGTTCCTCTCTATCATATTCCATTCCCAAAGCTCAAGCACACACAAGATACACAAGTTCCAATATACTTTTTATCAATTCATAACGTTTTTATTCCCCTACATTCTTTAGGGTTAGTTCAACTGGCTGTAAAGGGTATTGGTGCAGATAATATTCTAGTATAATTGTAATTCATTCCGCAATGCCAACTCCCATCCTCACGCAGAGGTATTCGTCCATTGGCCTAACTCATAGCTAGTGATGCTCTCTAACCTTTAGATAGGGTCTCATCTGTCACAGCCTCTCATTTGAATAATTTGTTGGGTGGCCTCAATCCCTCTGCCAATTCATAGCTAGAGCCTCTCACAGCCATGTGTCATATGCGAGGGCCTCACCCTCTCCTCATATATTTAATTTATTACCTATTCAGCACTATGCAAGCCGCCATTTGATGCAAGATTAGTATCACCCTCATGGCCATAATATTTAATCTTCATCATAGTATGCCTCACACCTTGGAAAATACAATAACAACAAACTGGAGAAGTTAGAGTGTCCTAACTCAGGAGTTGCTAACCCTCCCACACAGTACCTTAAGGTCCTCTCAAGGTTACATCACCAGTTACAATCACTCTTTTCAAGTTATTATACCGGCACATTTAGTTGCCCTGTCAATTAGGAATGATAAACTGGAAGACATTAGTTTGATCTCCTTGGTGATTTCCTCCTAAAACATCATCGGGAATTAGGCATACTGCTATGGAGACTGAACAAACTGACTATATACAAATTCATTCTGGCCTTTGGTCTATATAGAGACTTAATCTGTTACACATCTCACGCTATAGGGAAAACCTAGATATCTATTTTACATAAATGGTGGCCCTGGGTAACATGCATAGTGGTTATACATTCAATGACTATCGCTAATCTTTTTAGGCCAAATCTGGCGCAGCTTTGGCACAATTCAACACCAGTTCAGTTTAGAGCCTATTAGACTAACTATTTCTGCGGACATTTCACAGACATTTCACAGACATTAATCCACTGTCTTGTACTTTTGGCGCCTCCAACTCCCACTGCATCAATTTCTGTTCTATTAAACCCAATTTGTCCACTAAGAGTCTTGTCGAACACAAGGGCTTAAAGACCAAATGGGCAGACCTATTGTTGTTCTTAGATAAGGTGCAATATGCAACATTTTTCAATAATGGAAGTTGTACTTGTACACAAGTAACTGGCCACAGTGATACATTATCTAGATGATTTTCTATCAGTAGAGGAATCAAATACAATATCCCAAAGTATGCACAAGATATATTTTAATCCCAGAGTTTTCAAGCTATCTTACCTTGCCCGTATACACATACCAGGCTGTAACAACGCGGCCAAAACCATCTCTCAATCACAACTTCATATGCTCTTCCAAGCATACCCCACCGCTGCCAAACGATCTACCAAAACCCCAACATTTCAAGACCTCATACTGAATTAGCTCATCTCATTTTCACGGCAGATTGCTGGCGCATGCATCACTCTCTGCCAATAACAGTTCATATATTAGAGCTATGCCGATTTTTTATAAATTCACTTAAAAATTAGCCTGTAGCTGGAACCTGTATTTGAAGGAAGGGTTACCCGGCCTAAAAATACACAGGACCAATTATGCCTGGTTCATCTCTTTCCCTCTCCCTTTCTCTTTACCGCCCTCTGCCACCCTCCCTCTCTCTTTCCCTCTCTCCCTTCCTCCCTCTCTTTCTTTCCCTCTCCAATAATTTTTTTTTTTACATTACAGTATGCATGAATATCTGTCCTATAGAAATAAATATAGCAGTTCTAACATGTAGTCACTAATTCACTACACATGCTTTTCTCCTGAAAATATTTTTCTGTAAGTGAAAACCTGCTTTGGGATGACCTTCAGATGTTATTCTCTGGAATTCTAAATTGAAAGTCCTATTGCAAAATGATAACATGAAAAAATGTTTGTTAAATGTTCAAACATTATATACAGATACAACATGTCAACAAAGAAATAAAATACAATTGAACACATGATAATTGTATACATGTCATTTTATGATTAGAATGTAATAATACTACATGGTGTGCAATCTTTAAGACTATAGAGATTTTAGTAAATAACCTAGGATTGCATTATAAATCATGCCGAATCAATTATTGTCTTTTCTACAGTGGAATTCTGCTTCTAATTATTTTGTGTGGAATATGTACATAGAAACAAAACTGATCTCAAACATAACTAGTTGTATTGAAACTTTTTTTTCTGCAAGCCAGGCTAGATACATACATACATTTCTCACCAAAGTCACTTTACAACATATATACAAATCAAAAAATATAAGATGACTCCGTGTAGAAAATGCATACTCCACCCAACCCCAATAAACCACTGCCTCCCCTAGCAACACACCACAATGTGGGGCAGCATACACCCCTTACCCACACGACCCCCTCCTCTCTTGGTGCTGATCTCCTGCTTAAATTTTATATGTACACTGTGCATTGTTGTACGGGGGGATGGGTGAGGCACCTGGGCTTCCTCCTGCCCTGGTAGGGGGATGCGGGAGTTACGGGCGCAGGTAGAATTACCCACACTGCATTATAATGGCTTTATCTGTCCCCAACCTGGGGGGGGACCACCACCACTCCTGGCACCGCGCCACTATGTGGAGCAGCACACGACTGCCCCCCCCCACCTCTCTCGGTGCCGACCTCCTGCTTAACTCTTATATGTACACTGTGCCTCGTATTATTAACTCTCGTTACATGAATATGAGGCTACTCAGAGGAGCGCAGTTGGACACCCCATAGTCACTGGTTAAGCTTGACACAGCTTCCTTAAAGCAGCTTGGTTATAACACATAGTGGGGGCCCATGTTTACCCTATGTTTGATTACTCAGTTAAAATGTTTATATTCCATGCTGTTCACAACTTCACATGTTGTGTGGGGGGGTGAAGGGGTGGGGGAAGGCGGGGGCTACGGGCGCAGGCAGACTAACCGACACTGCATTATAATAGAGTAAGCTGACTCCAACCTGGGGGGTCCCCCGCCGCCCTTGGCACCATGTCACTAGGTGGGGCAGCATGCATCCCTTACCCTCATGACCACCCCCACCCCCCCTCTCGGTGCCGATCTCCTGCTTAACTTTTATATGTACACTGTGCCTTGACTCATTCACGCTCATTACATGTATCTGAGGCTACTCAGGGAAGCACAGTTGGACACCCCACAGCCTCAAACAGCATCCTTAAAGCAGCAGGCCATGCCGTGGTGAGGGCCCTTGTCCACCCTATGTTTAATTACTCAGTTAAATGTTTAATAATTCATGCTGCTCGCAACTTTACCTGTTGTATGGAGGGAAGGGTGAGGCGCCCGGGCTTTCTCCTTCTCTGGCTCCCAGTGGGGAGATGTGGGGGTTACAGGCACAGGCAGACTTACTGACAATGCATTATCATGGCTCCCAAATAGAGGACTTCGCCCGATTGCGACTCTGTCCGTAGTCATTCACTTTTCCCTTTTTTTATTTATTTATTTATTTTATTTATTTATTAATCTTTCTTTTATTGAGGCATTTGTAAAATGGGGTACAGAATAAAGAAGAGGGGATGCACGTTGGGTGAACAATAACACAATGCAACATCTCCTATGAGTGACAGCCTCATTTTATATTAGTTAAGCGTTCCCAAAAGTATGCAAGTTGTTGAAGGTTATTAACATATGGTTGTTGCTCTATGCTTGGCACATTTTAGTAGTAATAAAACTTGAGTAATTATTGGACTTGAGGGAGACAAGCTTAGTCTAGTGGTGAGACACAGACATCAGAAAAACAGTTTTGTTCATGCTTAAATTATTGGGAATAACTCCCTGACCTATTGCTTGTTGGAGATTACAGTATTGACGAGCTAGCGTGAGTTAGCACATAAACAATAGGCTAGCATCATTACAGGGCTCAGCAATCGGCAGATCTATAATAGCTCAAAAGAAAAGGGGAAACAAAATATAATAACAAAAGCTCATCGGACATTATGCTCAGCAGGAACCTCACAGGACCAGACAGGCAGCCGCAAAGTTCAGTGTCCACTTGTCAGATGCCTAAAGGTAGTGAGATGTTGCCTCCGTCAGCCATCGCAGGGAGACCGCACCGTTCTCTGTACCGGTAGTGCGTGAGGGTAGTCCATAGATACAGCAATTCAGCCGATGCCCTGGGATGGGAGGCTGATAGCAGGTGGGTGCTGGAGTCTGTCGCTTTGTGGAGGTTGGAGCCCGGAGGGTCCGTAGAGTGCAAGTGGAAGATGGCAAGGCCTCCCCCTGGCCCCAGGCCCTGTGTGGGGTCTGCATCCTGTTGCCACAAACTCGGTTACTCGTGGAGGGAGAGTTTTTCCGTGTATGGGTGTCACGGAAAGCCAGCGGCGGTCGGGCCTCCGGCATTGTCGACGATGTGGTGGAGGTAACCTCCTTTTGACCCTCGGCCCGGGTGGGCGGTTAGTGCTCATTGCGGGGGTAGGAGGGTGTGTAGTTCCCGAGGTAGTACCAGAATTGCTGGAATATCAGGTCCAGGCTTGTGGGTTGTGGTCTTGTGAGATGCATTGCTTCCGCCATGTTGCTGGGCCCGGAGCATTTTCGGTCGCTTCAGTATCGACCTACGGTGGGTCGCTGATTCCAGACGAATTGTCGGATAGCAGACGTCAGAGTTTGAAAGAACACCTGTGGGATGGTTGTCCTGTGGGGCTTGGAGAGTTTCATAGCGCATGCCAGTTCTTCGACCGTCAAGGGTTGCTCTATTTCAGCCACTACCTTTGGGGCGAGTTTACGGGTTATGTGGCGTTCGAGGTATTCAGTAATTCGGTGTTTGTGGTGTAGTGATTGATTATACAGGGCTGAATAGTAGTCCTGGAATAGTAGTCCTGGAAGGCCTCCAGAATGCCTTCAGGGAGCCTAGTGATGCCTCGTCTTTGTGTGTGGATCTTGTGAATATGTTTCTTCCGTTTTTCCTTGAGCATCCACGCTAGCAGTCTTCCGCTTTTGTTGGAGTGTTCATAGAAGAACCTGGCCGACTTTCGCATGGTATGTAGTAGTCCCTGAAATAGTTGTTCCCTGCGGGCCACAGTGAGGCGGAGGTATGTGCCCTCATCAAGTGTGTGTTTGTGTTCGTGTTCCAATTCGGCTATTTGTTTTATCAGGGTGATCATGCGTTGTGTCCGCTCTTGTTTGCATCTGGTGCTGATTTTAATGAAATGTCCCCGAATGACACATTTAGGAGATTCCCAGAGCGTCTGTGCGGGCATGTCTGGTGCTTCGTTGGTCGTGAAATATTGGTTAAGGGTTTGGGCAGCCGTGGCGGTTAGCTCTAGATCATTCAGTAAGGTTTCGATGAGTTTCCACTGTCGTTCTCTGGGTTTGAACATCGGGGAACTGGTGTGGGCTATTACTGGCGCATGGTGTGAGTGGTCCATAATCCCTATTTCCGTGTTTTGGAGTAATGCCAGGTACTCTTGTGTGACGAATACGTAATCTACGCGACTGTAGTGTGTGTGGATGGCCGAATAGTATGTGTAATCCCGCTCTTCCGGGTGATTCGCCCTCCAGCAGTCCACTAGTCCCAGCTTGCCCAGTGATCTGAGGGCTGAGCGGAGGCAGTGTGTAGGGACCATACTAGTTCCCCGGGATGTGTCTAAACGGGGGTCTAGCTGCAGGTTCAGGTCCCCTGCCACCACCAACAAGCCCTCCCTGAATCCCTCCAATTTGGCCAGTGTCCTGCTTAGGAAGGTGTGTTGCTTTCTGTTGGGACCGTACAGGCATGCAAAGGTATACGTATGGTCTGCAATGGTGCCCTTAAGGAAGAGATATCTCCTTTTGGGGTGATGCCATGCAAGAGAATGGGACAGTGTGGTCGAACAATATCGCTACCCCGGCCTGTTTACCTTCTGGGTGATTTGCATAGTAACCAAGGGGGAAGCTGTGATTTTCTAGCTTGGATGCCTCATTACCTTTAAAATGCGTCTCCTGCAGGAACGCTATGGACGCCCTCTTTGACCATAGCCGCCCGAGCAAATGGGAGCGTTTCTCTGGGACAATTGACCAGTATGTTATCTGAGCTGGGATATAACCCATTGTGGCTCCCGCAGCGTGGGGGAGGAGGGGCAGCATGGCCTGCCAGGGGAAAGGAACGGTGGGGGGGAAAGGGGTGGAAGACGGGGAGGAAAGTGGATGAGGAAGGGGGTGGGTAAGGGGTTAAAGTGTCTGTCGGTTCAAAGGAATATGGAGGAGTGTTGGTGTAACATCTACCCTGTACCGGGGATAGTCATTCAGGGGGTAGGGGTGTGTGCCCGTCCCGGTATTATGTACAGTTAGGATCAGTTACAGTGTGGATCGGGAGAGCCATCTATGGAGATGGTGCAGTCTCGTTGGAGGTGTGTCTGTATCTCATTCCCCCTTTTGGCTCCCAACCTGCGGGAGGTGTCAAAGGGTGCGGTATGAAGCTAGTCAAGCCTAGGGGTGCTTCCCGTGTGTGCAAACCCAGCCATGGCTGTGGGCCGTATGGTCTGTTTCACTAAGAACCATGTTAAGTTGTGTAAGGGCTACAGATATCTGTCAGGGCCTATCTTCCATGTCCCCAGTCTCTCTGCCTGTCCTCCTGTCTTTGAGGGGTTCCATTCCCTCTCTGACCCCTTCTGATTCCCTACAGCGGTGCTTAGTCTCCCTGACTTTGCTCTAGGTTGGGTAATATCGTGGGTTTGAGCACTTTCTGGGGTGCCCCGGGGTTGCTTTCTCAGTTGTTTGGGGGTCAGTTAGTGCGGTTCGCAAAACAACAGTGCAGTGAACTATTTACAATTCGAAGACCCATGCCCTCTCAGCCATCTGGCCTCCACGACCCTTGCCTCCCCACCGCGCAGCTCAGTCACTCAGTGAGCTCCCACTCCTGGTGTGTCAGCTCAGGGTGCCGCAGGTGCATAGCCCCTCCCCGCTCCCTACAGCACAATCAGGGCATTCTAGTGTTGCGGGCTGAAGTCCAGTGTCCTAGCCCTGTGTGAGTCCCATATTGCAGCGTTCAGTTGACCACCTCAGCTGGGTAAAGATCTCAGGGCCCCTGGCCAGATGCTGTGATGACTTCATGCTGTGTCCAGCGCCCTTTACCCCCCACTTCAGGGATCCCAGGGCCCACCTCTCCCGGGTGAGTTGCGTCATCGAGCAAGACAGTCCTGCTTAACTGGGTCCCCACCAGCCTACCCATACCCTTTCCAACCCACTGAGCCTCCCGGGAAAATTCTAGCCAAGGCTCGTCAGGTGGTGGGCCAGAAAGGTGTGGGCAGCTGGAACAGTACATACCCAGCCCGGGGATATCAGGCTGCCCAGTTCTAGTTGCAGGTACTGGGTCTCAAAGGATACCTTTGTCTGAGTGTGAATAGTCCATAGAAAGGTTAGGGGGGCAGTCTCGCAGAGTGCAGGAGCCATGGGGCCGGGTGGCTGCCGTGTTGGGGCCACTCAGGATAGTCTTCCTGGCAACAGTTCTCCACTCACCTCATGACACTACCCAACACTCGTCTCATCATAGGGGGAGACTGCAGCGTGGTACGTTCCCCAACACTGGACAGAACAACCCACACGCAGAGCCCAAATTGACCCACAAGACACAACGCATTATTTCAACGATTCCTATCATCTAGGAACCTTCTAGACAACACCCTTCCTCCAACGACTTCCCGTTTTACTCGCACCCTCAGAAGACGTATTCCTGAATTGATCACATCCTAGTGGCCCCAATGTCCTCTTTCAAGTTACCTCCTCCGGCATTGGCTCAATAACCTGGTCGGACCATGCTGACATCTCCTTAACACTAACTATCCCCAACCTGACCCTGCCCTGGTCCTGTAAACTTAACTACATGACATTGAAATAACGGAAACACTGTCCAAAGACCTTGCAGAATACTTTGAACTGAACGCTCCTTCGACGAAATCCCCTATAACCCTCTGGGCGGCCCATAAGTCTGTGATTCAAGGGAAGTTAATTAGTATGGCGACCACCAGAAAGAAACTGCGGATCCAACAGATTATGGACACCATGGTGGAAATACACCGCTTAGAATCCCAGGATAAACAAGACCTGCGACCCTCCCTGTTCACCCAATTAACAGCCGCTAGAGACCTTCTAAAATGCCTTACTTTTGAAGACATTTCCAAGGCCCTTATCTGGCTCAAACAGAAGAATTATGAAAAGGGCACTAAAGCGACTCAATGTTCGTCCAACAGCTAAAACGCTGCATTGAAACGAAAAAGATCTCACACGTACGTACACCAGATGGAAAAGCGAGTGATCTTCCAGAGCGGGTAGGGGAAATTTTCCAGGCCTACTACACTGAGCTTTATAACCACGCAACCCTATCCCAGCCTACCTCACAGAACACCCCACAACTCACATCGGCCTTCTTGGAAGCCCTGAAACTCCCTACCCTATCCACAGAATCCAGCCAGGCCCTGGTGGAGGAACTGACGGTAGGAGAAATGACTGTCACTCTTCAATCATTCAAGCTCACCAAGAGATCAGGCCCCAAAGGATACTTTTGCCCAATTTCGCTCCTGAATGTGGATTTAAAACTTGTTATTAAAGTCATGGCCAACAGAATCAACTCACTGCTTGGATCCTTAGTACACCTATACCAAGTCGGGTTTATCCCCAACAGGCAGGCAGCAGACAACACTAGACGAGCCATAGACCTCATCTGGTTCGCACGCCACAGAATCATAGCTACAGTGGTCATATCCTTGGACGCCGGGAAGGCATTCAACCACCTTCTCTGGCCCTTCCTATTCCACACTCTCACACACTTCGGATTCCCATCCAAATTTATACTCTTCATAGAGACAACACACCACCTAGCACAGGGTGCACTGCAACTACTCAATATCACCCCTCCTCGATTCACCATCTCCAACATGACGAGACAGGGATGCCCACTCTCCCCTCTTTTATTTGCTCTTTCCCTGGAACCCCTCCTGGAGGCGATATGGTCCAGCCCAGGAGTGGAAGGGGTCACCATCAGAGGACAATCCTTCAAAGTCTCCGCATATGCAGATGATGTCCTCCTTACTGTAACTAACCCGACATCCTCTAGTGACAATTTACTACATCTGATACACTCCTACTCCGCGATCTCAGGGTACAAACTTAACTTGATGAAATCTGAACTCCTTCCAATCCACATAACTGACACTGATCTCATACAACTGCAATCCAAGTTCCCATTGCTGTAAATCTTCCATAGCCTAGCTGGGTATACGACTCACCCCTGATGTAGCATCCCTCTACCAGGAAAATGATGCCCCTATGCTGGGAAAAGCATACACAGACCTTAAAACATGGGAATCTTATGGGATCTCGTGGATGGGCCGTGTCGCCTCCATCAAGATGAATCTCCTACCCGATTCTTATGTCTTTCAGGCCCTCCCTGTCCTGTTCCGCAAGTCAGACCTTACCTCCCTATAATCTGCTATCAACAAATTTGTATGGAGTGGTTCCAGGTCCAGGGTCCGTCGGGAAACTCTGTACAACCCCAGTAAATCAGGAGGCCTAGGCCTTCCCAACCTACTACACTACATATACACAGCCCATCTAGTCCAAATATAGATGTGGCACTTGCCACCCTCAAAGAAAAGATGGGCGGACATTGAACACTCTATCTTCAGATGGGACCACCCCTCCCAAGGCAATCGCGACCCCTACCCCCACCGACAGCGCCCACAATTACTCACTCTCTCGTACCTATCTCCAATGACCCCCATCCTCCGAAACAGACTGTTTTCACCGGGGTTCGCAATCAAACACTTCGCCCAATTTTTAAAGAGAGAAATAACAAGACCCGGTAACCTCTTCCTCAATGACCGAATCATTGAATACACTGATATCCCTGACTCTAAATCTCTATCTACATTTAATTATTTCAGATATATGCAGCTTTGCTGCATCACCTAGCATCCAACTGGCAGGCAAAGCTTGTAACGGATCACCTGGCACCCCGACTGGGTACCTCCATTGAAGGATGCTCCTAGCGCTTACAGAGGGCTCCAAGCGCTCCGCATACACCACAACCACTGCAGACCCCACTAACCGCTGCAGCTTAGTTGGGGTCTCGCCGTCTCCTACCCACCCTGGACCTATGACAAGGCTCCAGGTTCCAGTGGGTGAACCTCTCCTCCAAGAGAGTCAAGCAGGAACAAGCCCTTAAAAGAGCGTAGCAGTGATTAGCTAAGGGAGTATGCACACCATAGCAATCCCTTGTAGTGATATAGCAATTCCCCCAATAAGAGACAGGACTCTAGATTGAGGGTGAAGAAGAACTGTCTGTACTGGTACATACAGCCTCTTTTATTCACATTCTACAAACATAGTACTGCCCACAGGGTTTTGAAGAACAACCAATCAACACATTACAACACAGCTAACACTCCCATTCATTACATCAGAAATCCTCCCCTCTGCCTGTGATACAATTATCTCAACACAATAGACTAATTTAATTATCACAGGCAGGAAAATACAGTATTATAAAACATATCACAGGGACCCCAAAACATGCAATAACTCCAAAAATGTATCATCGGAACCGGGGGATCTGGGTGAACCACATATCCAAAATTCACCCCGATCCGTTCAGTAGTTTGGAAGATACGGTTTAATGCAGATTCCGCAGAACATATACAGTCTATATGAAAAATAATTACTGTTAAATGTGTCCCCTGTTCTGTAGTTTAAAACTACTGAACGATGTCTTTGTGCACCAAATACCGGCGAGATGGCACCGTGTAGAAAAGTCACAACAGTGTCTGTGAGTTAAAATGGCCGCCATCCATTGTTCTCACCATATGCTTCATCCATTGTTCTCACCATGTGCCTCTGATACATGAAATGGTGGCCACCCAGAAACTCCACAGTATGTCCCCAGATGGTTCTTAAAGGGCCAGCAGCAGCATAATAAAATACAATATGCCCAAATCAGTTCCTTAAAAGGCAATACATCCCAGGGCCATAGTCGCAGGGCAGGAGGCTGGCAAACAGGCCCCTCCAAAAACCAGTGGCGAGGTCACTTTCGCCACAAGCTCACCTAACCAGCTTCAAAAGGGATTGTGTGGCAGTCCCAACCAGGAAAGATCAAATATCGGATCTCTACCTTACAATTGCAACACACTCAACACAATTAACTTTACCATACATTTCGGCTTGGGAAACAGACCTGGCTCCCCCCGATGATGCCACAGATTGGTCGGAAATATGGGAGGCAATCTCCTCCCTCACAATTTGCGTAACCCATAAGGAGCAAGCATATAAAATGCTTTTCTGCTGGTACTTAACGCCCCAAAGATTAGCCATAATGCATAGCTTGCCCACAAAGCTATGCTGGAAACTATGCGGAGAAGTGGGGACATTCTACCATTGCTGGTGGACCTGCCAGAAACTGAAACCCATCTGGCAATCCATCACTTCTCTTCTCACTAGACTTCTGTCCAAACCTTGCCCACTTGATCTCTGTGCCCTCCTATTATCCAAACCTCTGGAAAGTAGCCCCGGCCGGGCCCCCAGGGCTGCCAGGGCCGTGACAACCGTCATGGCGGACCTGGTACCAGATTACTCACATACATTGATACTGGTATACATACATACATATATACAGACTGACATACAGACATACATTCATACTGACATGCATACTGACAGACATACATGCATACTGACATACAGACATGCATACAGACATACTGACATACAGGCATGCATACAGGCATGCATACTGACACACACACACATACATGCATACTGACATACATACATACAGACATGCATACTGACAGACATAAATGCATACTGACATACAGGCATACATACACACTGACATACAGGCATACATGCTGACAGACATACACACTGACACACACAGCTATTTTTTCAGCCACCCTCCTGTTTCTCACCTTTTCTTTGCAGGAGGGTGACTGGGGCTGATGGGAGTTGGTGTGGCTCTCCCTCTTCAAGGCCTCCACGCTGGCTCTCCTCCCACGCGGAGTGAGCTGGGAGGAAGTGACCGGCCGTCACGTGGGGCCCTGGCGTCCGGGCCCCCCAGGGTTGCCGGGCCCGTGACAACCGTCATGGCGGACCTGGTACCAGATTACTCACTGTACTCTACCATCCATGCCACCTCCCCATTTTGCTCCCCCTCCCCCTTTTTATTATTTTTTCCCTCCCTTTTTCCCTTCTCCTGCTCTCCTCCTCCCACCCCCCAATAACCCCACCACCCAAGGGGGAGGAGGGGTGTGGGGTTTGGCAGCACGGGCGTGCATGCACATCCCCCCCACCGGGACTCCCTTTACTCTTCTCCCCTTGCTCAAGATTACCCCCGCCATTTATGACCTATACCTACCTACTGCCAATGACCACACTATTAGGCCACAACCCTCGACCCATAAAAGCCACGGGGGACAATCACTCGCAATGTAGATGCACGATGATTGGGAACGGACAGCTCGCTCCAACCCATGGAGAGGGAACAGCCCCATAGAAACATGACAGACTCCTGAGGCACCATTAGACGACAAACTAATCTGGTCCCTGACTCCAGGACACGGACATTCGACGACTGAAACCCACACTAACGTGTGAGGAGGATACCTAGGAGAGAGAGGGGAGGCCCTCCAGAGCACTAATACTTTCAGATCAGCCTAGTGCCACTCACTATACCCCAAAAGCCTGGTCAGTCGAAAGCACAGGATAACCACAGATACTTCTGTTCCACTTACAGAGTAAACAAATCCCCCCTCCACAAAACAGGCATGTTGTACACCTGCAGCCTAAACTGTTCTGTATTATTCAATACTTTTACTTCTGTATATTATTGTACTTTTGTCTTTACTAATACATTACCCAATGTTACCTATTTGACTTGAAAATGAAAATAAAGAATAAAAAAATAAAAAAACTCTTGTCATCATTACCCCCCTGTAGAGGAACAAATTTCTCTGCCAGAAGCCACTAGTCATTGGTATAATGAATGTAAAGTTACTGAAAATTTAAGCTCAACCCCTGCTTTCAAATGGTACAGGAAGCGTCACTGGCTGATACTACTCTTACATTCAGAGAGGGAGAGGAGTGACTGGACTCCATATTACTGGAAAAAATAACAATGTCTAGGCATTTATTTGGACTCAGGAAATAAAAAAAAAATTCCAGCTCCTACATGAGAAGGAAACTTGGCAAAGGTTCATTTAAAAGCTGAACGGTTATTAATATTTCATTTCAATTACTGATTCCAAATAAAGAATGCCTTTCACCCCCTATTGCCCTTGCTCTCGAACCCTTGCTGAACGCAATTCAGAGAAATCCTGACATTTCTGGCCTGCGGGTGGGCGGAGGGAAACACTCGGTCGCGGCATACACAGATAAACTATTGTTTTTCGTCACAGACCCCGAAGCCTCGGTGACGAAAAACAATAAAATATGGTTCACTATTGAATTTTAAAATAAACTAGGCAAAATACACCACCCTCAACATATCCATTGCACAGGCCCTTAAACATAGATTTACTTTCCAATGGTCTGACACAACACTGAAATACTTGGGTATTGTCAACACGAAGGACCTCACCCAGCTGTCCCAAGCTAACTTCCAACCTCTTCTAACCGCCCTTCGTAAAGATCTTGAGGAGTGGTCTAAGCTCCGTTTGTCCTGGTTCAGCAGCGTCAGGGTCATCAAAATGAACATCTTACCCAGGATTCTATATCTATTTCAAACGTTACCCATCACCTTATCAGAGGCATTCTTTACCTCACTCCAGTCATTGACCCATCGATTTATATGGCACAAACTCAAAGCACAGACCAAACACGGCGTCCTCACACTGCCTAAAGATGGAGGAGGTCTGGCTTTGCCAGACTTTCGGGTATACTATAGAGCCACACACATCCTATGTAGAATGGACCAAACAGCGAGTGTCCAAACTATGGAAGAATATAGAATCGGCACAGATCGGCAGACCAGTTTCCATCCTCCCCTGGCTAGAACAACACCAGGGCAGACAGCTGGCAGCCCCACATCCCCTTATCAAAGCGACCATGCAAGTCTGGCGCAATGTGGCCCCACTTCTCATCCTTACCACCTCACCATCTCCACTGCTCCCCTAGTCCACAACATAGCCAAAATCTTCATATGCCTATTGGGGCAAGAGATTCCTAGGATTTGCCATGCCCTTGATGATGAAAGGGTCAAACTCCTGGAATCCCTAGCGTTGACCAAAAAGTCGCACTTCATGTTACACTTTTGACATCGCCAGCTCTCTGAATTCATACTATCTATCATCCTGGTCTACACCTACAACCTATATACATTCTGGTACATTGATCTCTGGTTATGAATTTTGCTGGGGGTCCTTTAGTTAATAAGATGCATTATTCTTAAAAATTGTTATTAAATTTTTCATATTGCTATGCCCGCTTTTATAATACCCCAGCATGCATATCTTTATTCCACATGGATATATTAAATTTCCATTTATAGATTGTGTATCCCCTTTATACTGTCTTAATCAATGTTTAATTATAGACAGAGTGTTACTGACGGTAAATTTCTATATATATGGAATTGTCTCGTGTTACATGCAGTTTTTGTACAATAAAGTTGTTTTTAATGACGTCATGACATGATGGCGCACAAGATGGACGTTTGTGGGTGGCCCATGGCATTAATTGCATTGGTCGCCGCCATTATTAGCTATAAATGTTCAGTAATTTCACTCCTGTATCTAGGGTCTTTGAAGGGGCATTTCTGTCCCGAGCGCGCAGCCCAGGCACATACCAGGCACATACCAGGCACGAGACACGTGAGACAGGAGATGGGAAATGGAGACCGAACCGATTGGGGATTACCTCTCATTATTATTCATCTGATAAAGGGACACCGTTGAATTGTTTTGCCATCGGTCTACTGGACACCTTTCCACAAGTGGACAGACTTCACTATACAGTCCACATCTTCAATAATCTGTGGTGAGATCCAAGCAACTTTCTTCAATAAGCAGCCTATTTTTGTGGGGGTTTTTTTAAGCTTTCAGTTTTTCGTTCATTTTTACATTTTTTCTTTTTTCTTGTTTTCATCTTTTTTTTTTTGTCTTTTGGCCTTTTTTAACTATATTTTTTTGTCTGATCAGATTATCAATTACTGGTGGATCCACCAGGGTACATATGAACTTTCAGTTTCATCCATATTATATCTACAGACTGTATGTAGTTGTAAATAATTCATATGTACTGTATATATCATTATAGATTAATTAATAGAGTGATCATCAGTCTTTATATTTGGCAATAGTGGTCTTTTTACCCTCTTTTTTTTTTTTTTTTTTTTTTACAAATTTGGTGTATCTAATGTATAATAAATGAATTTTTGCAGATCTATATATTGATTCTTTTTTATGCATATTGTATGCATTTGAGTGCGGTATTAACTAATATTTTTTGTATATATTATTGAGGTCCTCATTGAGATTACCTCTAATACCTGCACCACCCTGTAATAGAGTGCCGACACAATAAATATTGATTATTGTATATACTTTCAAATACTTATAGGCATGGTATTTGATAATTTGTATTTATATATTTTTGTCAAAAGAAAAAATTAATTTTTGCTCTTACATAGTTACATAGTTACATAACTGAAAAGAGACTTGCGTCCATCAAGTTCAGCCTTCCTCACATTTGTTTTTTGCTGTTGATCCAAAAGAAGGCAAAAAAACCTAGTTTGAAACACAATTTTGCAACAAGATAGGAAAAAATTCCTTCTTGACCCCAGAATGGCAGTCAGATTTATCCTTGGATCAAGCAGTTACTACCCTACATTAAAAGATTATATCCTTGAATATTCTGTTTTTGCAAGTATGCATCTAGTAGCTGTTTGAACATCTGTATGGACTCTGATAAAACCACTTCTTCAGGCAGAGAATTCCACATCCTGATTGTTCTTACAGTAAGAAAACCTTTCCTTTGCCTTAGACAAAATCTTCTTTCTTCCAGTCTAAATGCATGGCCTCGTGTCCTATGTAAAGTCCGGTTTGTGAATAGATTTCCGCACAATGGTTTGTATTTGCCCTGCATATATTTGTATAATGTTATCATATCCCCTCTCAGGCGACGTTTTTCTAAATTAAATAGGTTTAAATTTGTTAACCTTTCTTCGTAGCTGATATGTTCCATTCCTTTTATTAATTTTGTAGCCCGCCTCTGCACTCTTTCTAGTGCTATAATATCATTCTTTAGAACAGGTGCCCAAAATTGCACAGCATATTCAATATGGGGTCTTACCAATGTTAAGACGAAATGATATTCTCGTCCCGAGAATGAATGCCCTTTTTCATGCATGACAATACCTTACTGGCCTTGGCCACTGCTTATTGACATTGCACATTGTTACATAGTTTGTTGTCTATAACAATTCCCAAGTCCTTTTCGTGTGTTGTTATCCCTAATTCGCTTCCATTAAGGGTATACGTTGCTTGTGTATTCTTTACGCCGAAGTGCATAACTTTGCATTTTTCAACATTAAATTTCATCTGCCATTTGAGTGCCCAGTCCCCCAGTCTATCTAAATCCCTCTGCAGCAAAGTAATATCTTGCTCACATTGTATTATTTTACAAAGTTTTGTGTCATCTGC
Source organism: Pelobates cultripes (assembly GCA_933207985.1). NCBI lineage: Eukaryota > Metazoa > Chordata > Amphibia > Anura > Pelobatidae > Pelobates > Pelobates cultripes. The sequence goes on along the minus strand of OW240916.1, from coordinate 129,604,833 downwards.
AAGCACTGAAACATGACTTTCAATGCTGTCTTCAAGATCATTTATAAACATGTTAAATAGAAGGGGTCCCAGAACAGACCCCTGAGGGACACCATTTGCCACCTCTGTCCAACTTGAAAATTTACCATTAATGACAACTCTTTGTACTCTGTTTTTAAGCCAATGTTCTACCCAAGAACAAGCATTTTCATCTAGACCAATTTCCTTGAGTTTGAACACTAATCTATTGTGTGGAACTGTATCAAATGCCTTGGCAAAATCCAAATAGATCACATCCACGGCAACACCCTGATCTATACTTCTACTTACTTCTTCGTAGAACGCAATCAAGTTAGTTTGACATGACCTGTGCTTCATAAAACCGTGCTGATTTTTGCTGATAACCATTTTCTTCTCAAGGAATTCTTGAATATTATCCCTTAATAACCTTTCAAATATTTTACCAGCCACAGAAGTTAAGCTCACAGGTCTATAATTTCCAGGCAAGGATTTTGAACCCTTTTTGAATATAGGAACCACATCTGCCTTCCTCCAATCCTCTGGAACACTTCCTGAAAGAAAAGAATCTCACTAACATTCTTACACTACACTACACTAACACTTACACTAACATTCCAGACTTTGGGTGAAATATTACAAAATAAAGGACACTGTATATTGTCTTAAGCATTTATTTTCCCAAATATTTTTGTAAAGGATGAACAAATAAGTGAAAAATAAAAATTGGGTCAGTTTATATATTTAAAATGTTTACGTTTGCAATGCAAGCTATACACAAAATTGCTGTGTTATATCTTTATATGATTACTATGCACAACATGCTTCAAATAAATGGTGCGCTCATATTTTGTCAATCAATAAGTGCTCAGTACTGCAGGGGTTAAGGGGTGAAACTATTTACGAATGGTTTAACCACAAACTTTCCAGCTCCGTCTGAGGCTTTGATCCATAAGGTACACACTTTTTTTACAGAGGTTTATGAACGACAGCTAGTAAAATGGTTATCCCGGAACATCGCGGAACCTCGTGGCACCAAATCAAATTTGTTGAGATGAAGTTGTAATGGTGACCAGATTGTCCCTCTAATTCTACATTACACATAAAAACATATGTAATGTCAATATTTTTTTTTTTTAAACCTCTTAAAGGCAAACTATAGTGCTTAAACTTAAATGTTTTAAACTTTTATACCAGAGAGTTTGTTTGGTCATTTTAATTTCAGGGGCCTCTTTTTTTAAAAAAAGTTGTAGGTAAAATAACCCTTTACTTACCTGTAATCAAGTGACACTTGAAAAAGCCTTTTTAAAGGCAAAATGCATTGTGTGCACTTTAAATTTCTTTTTTACTTGCTTGTTAGCCTTTTATCTGTTGTTGTTTAATAAACTTTTTTTGCATTATATATTGACTTAATGCTATCTTGATATTACTTACTACTGCCCATGGATACGTGAGGCAGTAGTGAGAAACATGGTAAAATTTTAGCAAACTGCTATACAGGACATGAAAAGTGCCGCCACACCAATACAATGCTTTTCAATTTCACAAAGGGCAGCACTTTTCACACCCTACACAGCAGAGTCAAAAGAACACATTTTTGGCTATACTTTAGGCATATAAACATAAAACTGTACTCCATATACATCCAACACAATTTTTCTAGTTGAAGAGAATACACATAAGTAATAACAATGCACAAAAACAGAACTTTGTATAAGAACTCTAATTTACAAAATGGTGTAGCGCTAATATATATAATAAAAATAATTAAATTAAAAAGTGTCTTATATACCTTAGAGAGTAATATATTATCGCTATATCATGGTTGTATACCTTTAAGTGTGTATATATATATATATTTGTGGTCGTGGCAATATAGCCGTATATGGAAACATAGCATATGATAACATATCAATATTTGGAATTAGTCGGTTGTGGTGTGCCGAAACCGACAGAGGAGTAGGCCTGTAAAAGTGGGCCCACCTTAGAGGGTGTTTGTAATAGAGGGAGTGGTGGGTGGGTTGACTCGCCAGACCATTACGGTAATGTGGGAGTGGATTGGCAGCCTTTTTATAGGGAAACCAAGCCCCTCCCACAACTACAGGCCAAGCCTTTTAATTTGTGGTCGTGGCAATATAGCCGTATATGGAAACATAGCATATGATAACATATCAATATTTGGAATTAGTCGGTTGTGGTGTGCCGAAACCGACAGAGGAGTAGGCCTGTAAAAGTGGGCAAAAATAAATTATCATAAGACGTAATACGTTGACCAAAACTTTATTTAGATAAGTCACAGAAAGCTAGTCTTAATTCTTTAACAGGATTGGGTATGTACAGAGTATAAGCGGAAGATTTCCAGCGTCCCATTGTTTTGATGATGTGCGGAGGAATGTGGTTAGCAGAAGCTGTAGATGCTGCTCCTATTCGGAAAGAATGACCCGAAAATTGACTAGGGTTCAAGCCGAGTCTAGTCAACAGCAGTCTTACATAGAGCATAAACTTTACTGTAGTTAGAACGTTACCGTGCAGTTCTAGCAAAGGTTGTAATGGTTGTTTGTGGAGTGATAATAGATAATTGTCAAAATTTTGTACAGGGCACCATTTGTTATGAGTAGGGTATAAGGGGATCGTAACGGTATGACCTATGGCGCTGGTTTTTGAGTGTTTTAGCGTGAGTAGGTAATGGTCGTTCTGTTTCGCTAAGTCCATAATTCTTAGGTAATCAGGGGACGTGATAGTCCTAGTTGTGAATTCGTTGGGACGGAGGAATCCATAAAAAGCAAGATATATGGCTGATTTTATTACCGTGTTTGTCCTGGGCTCAAAAGGAGAGGAATCTAACAAGTTTACTAGTGCATGAAATATGTGGTTATCAATAGGTAGTCGTTTCTCGGGGATATGTGTATCTAATTTCTTAATGCCTCTAAGAACTGTCTTGATTTGATATGAGGACAGGAAACTCGTGGCGTTGGGTTGTTGAATTAGCATGTGGTGTTGAATTCCCGTAAGGTATAGTTTTATAGTGTTAAATGATAGTTTAAGGTTGATGTGGCAAAAAGAAGTGAAACCCAATATTGTTTCTATCGTGAACATATCGTGAATGTGAAATTCAGTGATGAATTTTTTGAATATGTGAAAAGCTCTGTCGTAAGTGTTTCTAGTGTTTACAGAGAGTGCCATGTGAGAAATGTGACGTGCGTGATTTAACAAAGCTTTTAATCCATTATCATGTCTGTGAAAAGTGGGACTGGAGTTGCCCGTCTGGAGGCGGTGGGTAGTGTCGTGAAGAATTCCTGAAAACGAAATCGAGACAAGTGATCAGCACTGATGTTTGTGCACCCTGGAACGTGAATACATGTTAGAAAGAATTGACAAGTGGCTGCTATCCATGTGAGTCGTCTCAATAGCCTCATAATTACCAGGGATGATGACCGGCCTTTATTGACAATATGGCAAGTAGCCATATTATCAGAATAGCACCACACCGTGTGACCGGACCACTGGCGGCCCCAGGTAACGGCCGCAGCCACGATGGGGTACAATTCGAATAAAGCTGAGGTCTCTGTGAATTTTGTGAGTGATTTGACCTCAGTTGGCCATGGCCCCACGAGCCATAGGTCACCCCATATGGCTGCAAACCCCGTGTTTGCTGCAGCGTCTGTCCATATTGTGGGTGAAGTGTCTGAGTGAGATGGTATAAACATGGCACGCCCATTCCAAGAAGTGAGGAAAATCCTCCACATGCTCAAATCGGATGTCGCATGTTTGTCTAGTGAAATGTAAGATGTGTCTGAGGTGAATTGTGGAAATAGTGATAGCAAATGTGAAATAAATGATCTCCCCTGGGGAATGATTCTCATTGCAAAATTAAGCGATCCCAGCAATGATTGTAGGTCTTTCTTAGTGCAACGACCTTGCTGTAGGTAGTGGTCAATACTTGCCAGGATACGCTCAATTTTCTCCTGAGGGAGGCTGGCCTGCATGTGTACTGTGTTTAGTTGTATTCCTAAAAATTGCATCTGGGTGGCGGGCCCCAGGGTCTTGTGTGGGGAGACTGGAACAGAAAGTGACTCAAATAATGCCAACATGTGTTTTAAACTTGTGGGTGGACTTGTGTTGTTCTCAATTGTGAGGAAGTCGTCTAAATAGTGAATCACAGAGGGACATTGGTAAACATTTAGCAACAACCAACATAAAGCCTCTGCAAATGTGTCGAAAATACGCGGGCTGCTCTTAGAGCCAAAAGTGAGACGAGTGAAGAAATAGTATAACCCTTCCCATTTAATGCCGTGAAGGTGCCAAAGTGTAGGGTGCATAGGCAGTAGTTTGAAGGCATTTACTACATCCGTTTTGCTTAACCATGCCCCTGTGCCAGCTTTAATGATAGCCCCGATGGCATGGTCGATAGTGGCGTAATGTAGTGAAAACTCTTCAGATGGTATCAGTGAATTTAGGCTAGGGACCGTGGAGGAATGTGGTGCGGATAAATCAATGATCAGCCTGGGTTTAAGTGAGTTTTTCCCCGTGACAATCCCAATGGGATTGGTTCTCCAAGAATTGAAGGGTGGTGAAAGGAATGGACCCAGCAAAAAACCTTGTTTCACCTCGGTTGTGATAAGTTTAAGTACCAGCTGTGGGTCATCCCGTGTGGAAAGTAAGTTGTCACATTCCAGTGTGCCTGTAGGTAAATGTATCAACCCTGTGTGAAATCCCTCTGATAATCCTGTTATGAGATAGTCGCTGAAGTGTCGTGATGGGTGTAGACGTAGCAAATCGGTGAATAAGCTGAGGTTCACGCATGTGAGATAGGGTTTTGGGAAAGCTTTATTTGGGCACATTGTCTTGGAATGAGCCCTGAAACAATGTGAACAAACATGCATTAGTCTACAGGAACTAAAACCACAATTGCCGGCATTAAAATTGTTACATACTTGGGATTTCCCTAAGAAGACAATATCTCTTCCTAGTTTGTCTTTCAAACCTTTGTTTGATCTTGGGGGGTAAGTTGCTGCTTGGTTTTGTTCTACCTCAGCTGTATTAGGGCAGAAATTTGTGCTGTGGGTTGCTGATGAACATACTGCACAAGTTGGGGGCCTGAGGCCTGCAAAGTGCCTACAGAATAGCTCAGTGTCCAACTTGCTCCAATTGATGTTTAAGTTGAACTGAGCCAGAGCTGCTGCCACTTTTGCAGAGAAGGAACGGTGGTAATCGTAAAACGCTGTACCACCGTATTTGTGTCCCAGATCCACCAACTTGTGCATGTACGTATCCAGCTCGGCTCTTTTCCCTGGGTATACAGTGCAATATACATCCCTATAGATGCCAAACCCTAATACAAATTCTGGGATGTTCAATTTTTTGTTTAGGCGAGGGTCTCTAGCTCTAAGGACTATGGAAACATCCCCACAAGCAAAGGTCCTGTTCTCAAGGACATCCTGGGAGGCAATGAGCAATGAAGCTAGGTTAACGTCCTTGCCTTCCAGAATGTCTTTTTTAAGGTGAGCTGGGACCATGTGTGAAGGATCAATGGATTCTATGTCAGCCCTAGCTGCCAGGGTATTACCGGGTAAGGTATTAGCAAGAGGCTGAGTGGTGACCGTTGCATTTGTGGACTGAGTAACACTACCGGCCTCCCATTTGTCCAGCCTGTCGCTGATTGTCCCTATGGATGCCATAAGGGACGTCATCATAGCATGAAATGCTGGCATTTGCGATCCACTAGTGCCTTCTCCTGCATCGGAGTTGTCAGTGGTAGTGTATAATAGCCTATACAACTCCGCCTTCCTAGCTGTAGCCGGGAAAGGGATGCAGCGTCTTCTTAGTTCAGCTGTAAGACGTGGTATGGTCCATGATCTAAGGGATGCAGGGCTATTCACGTCTGTACCCGGAACAGGGGTGGCAGGCCTAGCGGGTGTGCTAGGTAGTGACAGTTCTTCAGGGATATCAGGCGTTAGTGACATAACTGAAATTATAAATATAAACAGTCAGTCGTATAAAATGTATTGTGGGTGGGTACTGGTGGGCTAGCTAAGTACCAAGCGGTGAAACAATTAAACTTCTTTTGAGAGTGACAGATGAGACCCTGCTAGTTGCCAAGCGGCTTGAGAGGCACTATCTATGCGTGGGCCCGAGGGGAAGATTGAGGCCACCGAACGTTGTGGCGGGGTGTAGGCCTCTCGGTGTCATTTAAAGCATAAAAAGATTGGGAGTGACAGGTGAGGCCCTCTCTGTATATTGATGCGAGGCGGCTAGCTATGATTTGGCCCGAGGGACGTATTACCTCCGAGTGTGAGGTTAGGGATGTTGGCCTCGCGGGACCACTAGCCTATGGATTAAGACCAGAAATATTTTAACTAATTGGGCCACCTAACCTGGGACCAGTACCCCTCAATATTTTAGGGTATATTGGGTTCTGGCGTAGTACCTGATAGTGAGTCAGGCTGATCTCTCAATGACGTAACTGTGATATTTGTCGGGTAGTTGACCTGTAGGTATAAGATGATAAGTAAATATCTGGAAAGTGGGGTGGTAGTTAGGCCAGATCGTGGACCAGAACCTACCCGATAACTGCGGAGGAGATATAATCAAAAGAAACCGGCTCCTTGCTTGTAAAAGCTACCGTTCCAATGATTAAACCTAGGAGAGTAAATTATAACATTTTTACCTAAAATCATATGTTTATATGGTAATTTATATGAATCATATGACAATGTTACCAACCTATAAAGTATAATTGATACCGATCACTGGGTCCCCAAATTTTAATATGAATTCTGGTAAGGCAACCTGTTGGAAGATGTCAGAAATCAGGATTGAATTAAGTGTAGCATAATTTAAGGGAGAAGAAAGGAAAAAAAAAAATTAATTTGTATTTATTTTGGTGCTATATCATTATTGACCTGTAGGGGGCGAGATTCCACCTAAGAAGTGGATGCAGGATTTTGTATAATTAGTGAGAAATGCACGAATTTGAGTCGAATGTGCTGATAGTATATAATGACTATTTTGTATAGTAGAAATCCTAAGTATCTAGCCGAATGTAGCGTTCGTATGACATCTAAAACATGAATTACATAGCTTAGTGGCGAAGTGTATTTAGGCGAAAATAACCGAATGCGGTTGAATGCGAATGGGGCTCCGCCGTGTAAGCCGTAAATGTGAAGCGGTTTGCTTTACGGCGGGCCCACTTACGGTTTTTTGGCGGCAGCAGTACCGGGGAAGCTGTGCAGTCGGCGGTGACGGCGGGAAAAGCGCCCTGGAGAGCCCGGAACCACTCAGGAGGGCACCGGACCAGGAGACCACGAGGAAACAGGTAAGAGGAATCCAAAATGGCGGTCTGAACCGGAAGTAACGTTTCAGACTCGCCAGACCATTACGGTAATGTGGGAGTGGATTGGCAGCCTTTTTATAGGGAAACCAAGCCCCTCCCACAACTACAGGCCAAGCCTTTTAATATATATATATATATATATATATATATATATATATATAGATAGATAGATAAAAACAGATACAATTCTTATCTTGTAATACCTTTTTTATTGGACTAACAGAATTTTTTAATGACAAGCTTTCGGGAGAACCTCCCTTTCTCAAGACTTGAGAAAGGGAGGTTCTCCCGAAAGCATGTAATTAAAAAATTATGTTAGTCCAATAAAAAAGGTATTACAAGATAAGAATTGTATCTGTTTTTTACATCTACATCACTGGACTAATACGGCTACAATCTCTACTTGAACAATATATATATATATATATATATATATATATACAATAGTGTAAGACCTTATGACAAAATAATGTGTTATAATGTGTCAAGGAAACGCTCACATATTTAGTGTTAACAACAAGGCCCGTTAAGATGACCCTCACCTTCTTGTGTTCAAGATCCTTCTAGAACCGTCCTATGTAGTAGATTAAAGAAGATAGATATGGTGCAATATTGTAGTATACCCGATGTCTCTTTAAGAATATAAAAGCTCTCACAAATCAGGAGCAAAACCATAGGCTCAAATATATATAGTTACAAAGCTGAAGTTCAGCCTTCCTCACATTTGTTTTTTGCTGTTGATCCAAAAGAAGGGGGGAAAAAACAGTTTGAAGCACTTCCAATTTTGCAACAAACTAGGAACAAAATTCCTTCTTGACCCCAGAATGGCAGCCAGATTAATCCTTGGATCAAGAAACTATTACCCTACATTGAAAAATTATATCCTTGAATATTCTGTTTTTGCAAGTATGCATCTAGTTGCTGTTTGAACATCTGTATGAACTCTGATAAAACCACTTCTTCAGGCAGAGAATTTCACATCCTTATTGTTCTTACAGTAAAAAATCATTTTGCCTTAGACTAAATCTTTTTTCTTCTAAACGCATGACCTCATGTCCTATGTAAAGTCTGGTTTGTGAATAGATTTCCACACAATGGTTTGTATTGGTCCCGGATATATTTGTATAATGTTATCATATCCTCTCTGAGACAACATTTTTCTAAACTAAAGAGGTTTAAATTTGTTAACCTTTCTTCATAGCTGATATGTTCCATTCCTTTTATTAATCTTGTAGCCCACCTCTGCACACTCTCCAGTGCCATAATATCCCTCTTTAAAACAGGTGCCCACAATTGCAGATTATGCTAACGTAGTGTACATATAATCTTAATTTTAGTAATGACAGGAGGCGAATATTTGCATAACTTTATTTACTGAAAAGCTCCAGCAGCACAGAAACAAAAACAACAGAAAAAAGTCAGGTGATGCATAAAAGGCCCAGACAGTTACATTACTTCCTCTTTCTTTGAAGCGAGTATAAAACAGGTAGACAAAACACAGAAAAAAAACCTGACCAACTACTTAATTCCAAAGTTAAAGGGACACTATAGTCACCAGAACAACTACAGCTTATTGAATTTGTTCTGATGATTAGAATCATTACCTTCAGGCTTTTTGTTGTAAACATTGTCTTTTCAGAGAAAATGCAATGTTTACATCACAGCCTAGTGATAACTTCACTGTCCACTCCTCAGATGGCTGTTAGAGATCCTTCCTGGGTCATGGCTGCCTAAAATGCATCCAAGCATTCAGTGTCTCCTCCCTCTGCATGCAGACACTGAACTTTTCTCATAGAGATTAATTGATTAAATTCCTCTCTATGAGGAGATGCTGATTGGCCAGGGCTGTGTTTGAATAATACTGCCTCTGCCCCTGATCTGCCTCTTTGTCAGTCTCAGCCAATCCTATGGGGAAGCATTGTGATTGGATCAGACTACCACTTCTGATGATGTCAGCAGACTGCTTGTTTTTCTGAGGCAAACAGCATGCAGAGTAACAACTTCAGGCTCGAATACAGTAAGATTTTGCTATATTTATGGAGGCATGAGGGGCCCAGTGAGGCTAGATGGTGGTTTTAACACTATAGGGTCGGGAATACATGTTTGTGTTCCTGACCCTATAGTGATCCTTTAAATCCAACAATGTCATCCCAAATCCGGTAGGAACTTCAGGTAATTGAACAGAAAAGGTGATTCCCTCCTTCAGAGATAACCAATCACACTGAAAGAAAAAGAAAAAAGTGAAAGGCATCTGAATTGGCAAGTTGCCCGCATATAATGAACATCAAAGACTTTGTAACAACTATTATGTATGTCATGATAGCAAGAAAAAACTAATCCTGAAACGTCAAAGTTATGTAATTGTGATACATAACCATCTTATAAAGTTCAATCAGTGAAAAATATATATAACGTTACATAACCATTTCTATAATTCGGGAGGGAAAAATAGGGTGGGAAATATTCGCATCCTGTCATTACTAAAATTAAGATTATAGGTACACTACGTTAGCATAATCTACAATTTTACCACATGACAGGAGGCTTCATATTTGCATTTTTAACGCTAAGAATTAATCAACGTAAAAGAGGCATGAGAAGTCTGCCGAAAATAAAACTTCCTGAAAGTACTCTTGTGCTTCCAATCCGCACAACGCATAATGTCGGCAAGAGTGGCTCCTACCGAGAAAGCTTGTGAAGCGGCCGCACCCCTGACTGAGTGGGCCCCAAAGCATGGTTCAACGCCAGCTAACGATAAAAGCCAGCAGACCCATCTGGCCAGTGTTGTAGTAGACACCGGTGCTTTAGGGTGTGCACCCTAAAGCACAAACACACAAGCGGCATGTATATATATGCTGTGTGTGGGTGGGTGCTGTATATATATACATTATGTGTGTGTTTGTATTTTTTATTTTCTTACATTACATCATGCGTGCATATCTAGCCAATGGAAATATATATAGGAGTTCTGGCATTTAGCCACTAATTGACTACACATGCCTTTCTCCTGATATATTTCCAATGAAAAGCAGCTCTGGGATGACCTTCAAATGGACTTCTTTGGAATTCTAAATAGAAAGTCCTATTGCATGATAACATTAAACATGTTTGTTATGATGTTAAAAAATTATATAAATATGTAACATGTGAATAATAATTTGATCTATTTAGATATCTTAATAAATAAATAGGATAGCCTAGGATTGCATTATAAATCTTTGCTGAGTCATATATTTTCTACAGGGAAGTTCTGCCTCTAATTCAGGGGTTCCCAATTAATTTTTCCTGTGGAACCCTTTGACATAGTGTATCAACATCGTGGAACCCCACCTCTTGACTCACAAATACACAAACACTCAGATACACACAGTGACATATACACACACTTGCACCCACAGATACACACACTGGCACATACACACACTCAGATACTGTGATAGAATTTATCTTGATTCCAAGGCTCAAGCTTATAGGTGTCATATAATGACATCCTATATTAAAATTGGCTAACTTGGACTCAGGAAATGCTTGATGCTTAAACAACACTTAAGACCATATATGTCTAAGTTCCGGGAGCAGAGAGCCCCCACCTAAGATGTCTCTTCTCTAATCTTTTTGTTCTCTCTTACCTTGAAACTTATTATTATTATTATTATTGCCATTTATATAGCGCCAACAGATTCCGTAGCGCTTTACAATATTATGAGAGGGGATTTAACTATAATTAGGACATTTACAAATAAACTTACAGGAACAATAGGTTGAAGAGGACCCTGCTCAATCGAGCTTACATTCTATTTTATCTTATTTGTTATGTGTACATGATGCTCATCCCTATGTCTTATCTGTACTCTCTTCCTATTACTGGTCTAAGAGTATTTGCACGTAAGCACCTACTTTTTAATGTATAAAACCCAGCTGATGAATATAACGTCAGAGGCTTATTTTGAATACCAACAGGTGTCTGGTGTATTATTCTCGCTTCTCCAAGTGCACTTGTAATAATAATTTGGTCTTCCTCTGAATATAATAAAGATTATTATTTGGATCCAGAACAATACACACATTGACACATACACACAGTGTCATACACACACTGACATACACACACGCAGACATACAAACACACTGGCATACACACTTAGATACACACAGTGACACATACACAAACCTTGACACACAAATACACACTGACACACTCAGACACACATACACTCTCACTGTCATGCGGTAACACTTCCGGGTTCAGAACTCCGCTGTGCGGAGCCGGACCCCGCCCTCCTCTGACGCGGCTCTGACGGTATTTAGGGAGACCGCGCAAGAGAGAGGGTGCTTGGTGATACTGGGAGCTACTTCCGCCAGACTTAACTCTCCACAGGCTCTGGCAATGTGGGTCCTACTTCCGAGTATGCACGCCGGCTCCTGGGACACGCCGGCTCTACAAGCTCTGATGTCGTCCTAGCCTTCTGGACTAAGAATAGTATACTTCATAGAGGATTACTGGAGAACAGAAACTCATTTACGTTACAAGTGGACCATACCTCAGAACTATTGGAGGACTACTCACATTAACCTTAAGTATATCTTTCAGGTAATTGCCTACAATATAATTTAATAATGAACTAATGCTTGCTTACTAAATCTTCACTGCTTCAAGCTACTAATTATATGAAGGACAACTCCCATCATGCTTATTCACAATCAACTGTTTCTTGCTTTGCAAATACACTCAGTGCTTCAAGCTACTAATTATATGGAGGACAACTCCCATCATGCTTATTAACTATGAACTGTTCCTGCTTTGCAAATATTCTCAGCTACTTGCTTAAAGTTACTATTGAAGATTATTCTCATTAACCTAAAGAATGTTACTTAATGCATCTTTGAGAAAATACTTATTAATGAACTTTGTGTTGTTGATTACTTGCACTTCTTCTTATTGGATTATTGCCTAAATGCAATTAATTTACGTTTAACACTTATTAAAACTTAATTTGAATCAAGTTACCAGCAATTCTCTCTTTTCTTAAAGCTACAGTATTGATACTTTAAAGATTCTCTGTTTCTTCACTATTGTAATTAGGGAGTTTTACAAGCTGCAGTTGAGTTCCAATCCAAATCACCCAAGTAGCGTAACAGAATCTCCAAGCCCCAAAATGGAACCAGCAGATGTAAATTCCCAAATTAGCTCTTTAACCCACAGGGTTGAAATGCTCACACAAGGCATGCAGGATTTGCACATTGCTAATTAGAGACTTCTTTCTTATATTAGAGAAATGCAAAATAAAGTTACACATTCTTCAAGTGACCCTGCTGTCTCCAATCCCGAAATTTTTTTTGGAGATCGTTCTAAATATAGAGAATTTTTTAATTCATGCAAATAATTTTTTACTCTCAATCCCAGGCCTTACCCCTTAGACAGAATTAAGGTCTGTTCAATATAATTTCCTACTTAAGGGGTGAACCTATGTCCTGGGCACATTAATTTCTGGAAAATGAAGATCCTATTTTGGATTCTTTGGATAATTTTATTGAAGCAATGTCATTACTTTATGAGGACTCTAATAAACAAGCTACTGCTGATCTTACTATTAGATTACAACAAATAAATCGTCCAGTGGAGAATTATATAGCTGAGTTCAAAAGATGGGCTTCAGAAACCCAATGGAATGATATAGCTCTACGTAATCAGTTCTGTTTAGGATTATCTGAAACAGTTAAAGATGAACTATCTAGAACCACTCTTCCCCCAACGCTTGATATATTAATTCAACTCTCTATTAGTATAGATAGAATAATCAGAGAATTAAAAGCTGAAAAGGCTCTCTCTAATTAATTTTGGAAAAAACCCAATCCACCTTTGCTAATGCCTAATAAACCCTTGCAACCCAGTGAACCTATGGAAGTTGGGTTTACTAGGGGACCTTTGTCTATGGAAGAAAAAAGAAGGAGGAGAGACTTAAATCTTTGTATGTACTGTGCCTCTAAAGAACATCTCTTACAAGAATGTCCTCTTCTAAAACGCTCTAAGGGAGGTAAACCTAAAATTAATACCTCAATTCTAAAAACACTACCCTCTTCCTCCTCTCATCAGTTTGCTGTACCTCTAATTTTACAGTGGGACAAAGAAAGAATCAAGACTGAGGCCATTATTGATTCTGGTGCTACAGGGATATTCATAGATTCTTCGTTTGTTGAAGCCAATAAAATTCCTTGTTTGAAAAAAGCATCTTTTGTCTCCATCAGAGTTATTGATGGATCTTTAACCCCCTCTGGTCCCATAAAAAATTAAACTATTCCAGTTTTGACCACTATCAATAATAACCATTCAGAATTTCTTGTTTTTGATATTATAAAATCCCCCCTTTTTCCAATCATCTTAGGAATCAACTGGTTACAAATTCATAATCCCTTCATTCGTTGGGCTCCATTTTCTCTCACCTTTGACTCAGAATATTGTAAGAACAATTGTCTCCCTCAAGTTCCTATATTTCAATTAAGTCATGAAACTCTAATACCAGAACCATATTCGGATTTTTCTGATGTATTTAGTAAAAAAGAAGCTGAAACTCTTCCTCCCCATAGAATTTATGATTGTCCTATTGATCTAATTCCTGGTGCTCCTATCCCCTATGGTTACATATATCCACTTTCTGAAAAAGAATTGGAAATTCTTAAGGAGTACCTCGATGAAAACCTTCGTAAAGGATTTATACGTCCTTCTACTTCTCCTGCTGCCTCCGGGATCTTCTTTGTTAGAAAAAAAGATCAAACTATACGTCCCATAATTGATTACTGTGCTTTAAATAAAATCACAGTAAAAAAACGCTACCCTCTACCTTTGATTCCTGAACTAATTGAAAGATTACGGACGGCAACTATCTTTACCAAACTTGATCTCCGAGGAGCTTACAACCTAATTAGGATTAAAAAAGATGATGAATGGGAAACGGCTTTCCGTACTAGATATGGCCTGCTTGAATATTTGGTTATGCCATTCGGACTCTGTAATGCTCCTGCTACTTTCCAACACTTTATTAATGATATTTTCAGAGACCTCTTAGACACTTGTGTCATTATTTATCTAGATGATATATTAATTTATTCCGATAACCTTAAAGATCATAGTAAACATGTACGCTGGGTGTTATCCCGATTAAGAATTCACAAACTTTATGCCAAATGTTTATTCGAAGTTAAAGAACTCAATTTTCTTGGCTATATTATTTCACCTCATTCAATAATAATGGATGATTCAAAAATAAAATGCATTCTTGACTGGCCTATACCTTCTTCTACCAAAGATGTCCAGAGATTCCTCGGTTTTGCTAATTTTTATAGAAAGTTTATCAAGAATTTCATTGAGATAGCCCATCCTCTCTATACTCTTACCAGAAACAAACATCCCTTTAGATGGAATAACCATAGAAACATAGAAACATAGAATGTGACGGCAGATGAGAACCATTCGGCCCATCTAGTCTGCCCAATTTTCTAAATACTTTCATTAGTCCCTAGTCTTATCTTATAGTTAGGATAGCCTTATGCCTATCCCACGCATGCTTAAACTCCTTTACTGTGTTAACCTCTACCACTTCAGCTGGAGGGCTATTCCATGCATCCACTACCCTCTCAGTAAAGTAATACTTCCTGATATTATTTTTAAACCTTTGTTCCTCTAATTTAAGACTATGTCCTCTTGTTGTGGTAGTTTTTCTTCTTTTAAATATAGTCTCCTCCTTTACTGTGTTGATTCCCTTTATATATTTAAATGTTTCTATCATATCCCCCCTGTCTCGTCTTTCCTCCAAGCTATACATGTTAAGATCCTTTAACCTTTCCTGGTAAGTTTTATCCCGCAATCCATGAACCAGTTTAGTAGCCCTTCTCTGAACCCTCTCTAAGGTATCAATATCCTTCTGAAGATACGGTCTCCAGTACTGTGTACAATACTCCAAGTGAGGTCTCACCAGTGTTCTGTACAATGGCATGAGCACTTCCCTCCCTCTTTCTACTGCTAATACCTCTCCCTATACAACCAAGCATTCTGCTAGCATTTCCTGCTGCTCTATTACATTGTCTGCCTACCTTTAAGTCATCAGAAATAATCACCCCTAAATCCCTTTCCTCATATGTTGAGGTTAGGACTCTATCAAATATTCTGTACTCTGCCCTTGGGTTTTTACGTCCAAGATGCATTATCTTGCACTTATCCACATTAAATGTCAGTTGCCACAATTCTGACCATTTTCTAGTTTACCTAAATCATTTGCCATTTGGCTTATCCCTCCTGGAACATCAACCCTGTTACATATCTTAGTATCATCAGCAAAAAGACATACCTTACCATCAAGACCTCCTGCAATATCACTAATAAAAATATTAAAGAGAATGGGTCCATGCACAAGAAGCTTTTGATGAACTAAAAAACAGATTTACAACTGCTCCTGTTCTACACCTTCCAAATCCTTCATATCCTTATGTCCTAGAAGTAGATGCATCTGAAAATACTATTGGAGCAATTCTTTCTCAACAAAAGACTCACGATTCACGCCATCCTGTCGCCTTTCTCTCAAGATCCTTAACCTCAGCGGAAAAGAACTATCCTATCGGAGAAAAAGAATTGTTAGGCATTAAAGTATCGTTTGAGAATTGGCGTCACCTTCTAGAAGCAAATTAAATTCCTATCATTGTTTACACTGACCACAGGAATCTTGAATACCTCCATTCCAACAAAACTTTATCTTCCAGACAAATAAGATGGAACCTTTTCTTTGATCGGTTCAATTTTCAAATAGTTTATAGACCTGGATCTCGTGACAAAAAAGCTGATGCTCTTTCCAGAATTCCATTTAATCCTTCTTCAGAAGAGAAAACCTTCTCAATATTGCCAAACAATAAAATTATTGGACTTACAACTACTATATTCGATGAACTGAAACAATTATCTCTCAAAGAACTTGAACTACCTTCTACTCCTATATTGTTCAAAAAAGATGGAATCTTTTATTTCAAAAATAGAATTTATATTCCTCCAAAACTCCGACATAACCTTTTAAAATTAATTCATGATTCTCCCCTTGCTGGACATCCCGGGATAAAAAAGACAATTGAACTCTCTACTAGACAATATTGGTGGCCTCGTCAAGACAAAACCATTGAAACTTATGTAAAATCATGTCCAGTTTGTCAAAGATCCAAGGCAACTTCAAATCCAATGGTTTCTTTTCAAAATATGGAAATGTCCTCATTGTTTAATCAATTAAAGAAAAACCTTGAAAGTACTATGTCCTTATATAAACGGAATTATGATGTTAAAAGGAGAGCTCCTCCTAAATATAAAAATGGTGATACTGTTTGGTTATCATCAAAAAATATTTCTACTAACCGTCCTTCTAAGAAACTTGGTCCTCTTTTCCTTGGACCTTTTTTTCAAATTGAATCCATTATTAATGAAAATGCTGTGAAATGGAAACTTCCTCCTCCACTTAAACTTCATCCTATTTTTCATGTTTCCCTTCTCAAGTCTTTTCTCCCAGATCCCTTCCATAGGGAACAATTGTCAAAGCCTGACCCCATTGAAGTTCAAGGTGAATTGGAATATGAAATACGACTTCATAGAGGTAACTTACAATACCTTATTAGATGGAAGGGTTATGGAGAAGAAGATAACCCTTGGGAGAATTCCTCTGAAATACATGAAAAGAAGTTGATTACTGCCTTTCACAGAAGATACCCTCAAAAACCGAGGTAATAGCACCCGGAGAGTGCTCCTTAGGTGGGGGGTCCTGTCACGCGTTAACACTTCCGGGTTCGGCACTCGGAACTCGCCCCCCTCTGACGCTGCTCTGACGGTATTTAGGGAGACCGCGCCAGAGAGACTGCTATGTTTATAAAAAAAAAATGGGTTAACCCTAGAAGGACCTGGCACCCAGACTACTTCATTAAGCTGAAGTGGTCTGGGTGCCTAGAGTGGTCCTTTAATGCATCTTTGAAGAAATACTTATTAATGAACTTTGTGTTGTTGATTACTTGCACTTCTTTTTATTGGATTATTGCCTAAATGCAATTCATTTAAGTTTAACACTTATTAAAACTTAATTTTAATCAAGTTACCAGCAATTCTCTCTTTTCTTAAAGCTACAGTATTGATACTTTAAAGATTCTCAGTTTCTTCACTATTGTAATTAGGGAGTTTTCCAAGCTGCAGTTGAGTTTCAATCCAAATCACCCAAGTAGGGTAACACTCACTGACAAACACACATACTCTGACAGACACACATACACTCTCACTGACAAACACACCAACACTCTCACTGACAAACACACATACTCTTTTTACAGACACACATACAAACTCTCACTGACAAGAACACATACACTCTCACTGACAAACACACATATACTCTTTGACATACACACAAACACATACAAACTCCCCAACAGACACACATACAATTTATTTACTTTTAAAAACTTTTACTCCACCCAGCCCCCCTACCTTTGGGAGTGCTGGTATGGAGTATCTATGTCCTTGGGGTCCAGTGGGGCTGCTAAACAGCTGGCGTGCTGTGCGCGCAAGTGAGCTGAGCAGGGAGATCACTGCCCACTGCTCCCTCTCCGCCCACAGCCATTTTATTTTTACACGTTTTGGTGGAACCCCACTTGTGTTCTCGTGGAACCCTAGGGTTCTGCAGAACACCAATTGGGAAATGCTGCTCTTAATATATTCTGTGTGAATAATGAACATAGAAAGAAAACTGATCTCATATATAATTAGTTTTATTTAAAAAAAAAAAATTCTGATAGAAAATGAGAAGAAAGGTTAGATACATATATGCATCTCTCACCAAAGTCACTTTACAACAAATATGCAAATCAACAAATATAAGATGACTGAGTGTAGAAAATACATATATTTACTATTAAATAATTACTGCAGGTACCATAACAATTTCACCGCAATGACGATGATATCAGGAGGTCAAAGGCGCTATCTTAAATTAACCCTTTAAGGACTGAGTCAGTTGTACACGTTGTAAAAACAAAACGTAAACCTAAACTAGAATTTGCGCTATATGTCTGTTCAACCATAATTCACCTCTTTCATATTAAGTGCGCAAACACTTATTATATATCATTTTGTTCAGGATAAACAGGGCTATCATTTCACATGAACTATTCATATATGTAACATAATTCATTATGAATAAAATCTTAAAAGAAAGTTTGAGAAATTAAGATTTTTTTAAAAAAATCTTTAGTTCTACGTTGCATTTTAACTGTGAATGTCACAATACTGTTAGCTGTTACTGCAATAAAATGCACATATGAATGCTTATTTTGGACAGTGTTTGTGGCTACAAAAAAACCTGAACATTTGCAATAGTTTGGGTTGTCTTCTTTTGCAAATGGTATGCCATCATGGGGGTAATTCTCATTCCTGGGCTACCATACACTCTCAATGTGAAAGTGCCGCTTGTGTGTAAAAAAAAGCAAAATCCTTCACTTTCACTGACAATATCATCGTTTTGATACTTTTTACTGTTTCAAAACACTAATATTTGTATTCAGCGAAGTCTCCCGAGTAAAACAGTACCACCCATGTACAGGTTTTAGGGTGTCTTGGAAAGTTACAGGGTTATATATAGTGCTAGCAAATTACATTTTCTGGACTTTCTGCCTGGGTTGTCAGACAGGTCCCTCAAATTAAAAACAGGAAAAAGTGTAGCGCTAGTAAAATAATATTAAAAATATACTTATACCAAATTGACAGATACCAAATGAAACATCTGCATATTCTAGAATTATAAATAACATAACATAGTGTAGTATATTTTAAAGTAAGTTCTACAGAATTTGCTGGCGCTATATAAATAATAAAATAATAATAATATAAAAAAGGAAGCCTTCCTTGCGGTTCTACATGGGCACCATTTTTAGGGGCGCCGGCGGTGTAGGCCGCTTGAATGACAGCCTTATATCTCTGTGTTTCGGGGTTTCTGTCTCTTGAGGTTTGCGGTGCTTGCATCCCATGTTATCTCTGGGGGTGTGAGGTTGTAGGTGGTCCTCTTTGTTGGTTTTTATCTGTATTTTTTGGGGTAAATTCTCTGGATGAAACAGAGCTCCACAGAAACACGTCTGTTCAGTCTTGTGGTCGGCCACGCCCCTACACGGTTCCCTTTGTTATTGTGCTATCTTGATATTACATATATATATATCATAAAAGGAAAAATAGGATGCACTCTCAGGTTTAAGGCTAAAGGTGACTGGCGTATTTATTGAAAGAAAATATATTAATAATTCATAATTTCTGTGTACAAAATAATCTTATATAATAATAATAAAAAAATTTATATATAAACAGTATAATTGCTTGACAGTATAATTATTTTGTTACAAAACTTTTACATGTGTAACTAAGGTTTTCAAGGCCAGCAGGTGTGTAAGGAGTTACCCGTCTCCCAATAAGAAGTGTTTTCTCTCCTGTTAAGAGAATAGACAAAGAACAGTGTATGCTGTGTATGCTGTGTATGCTAAGCCTGCCAAGATAAAATAATTTCATTTTTTTTGTTTTTAAATCTCTTGAAAATGTATATATTCAAGAGCTTAACGCCTATGCTCTCAGAACCAGTTTTGACTGCTTCTCCTCTATTGCAATAAAGACGTGTTATTATACATACACTGTTCAGGCCTCCTACTGGTTCATTGGAAAAAATTTTTAGTGGGTATTGAGTATAATGCTAACAGTGTCGAGACCTGTATTGGGCCCTCTAACGCTTAGCTTTTCGTTTTGGAAGATAGAAAGCTTTCCCCATCTGGACCACATATAGCAGCCTCTTGACTAGCTGAGATGATAGTCTCTTTATGTGGCAGAGCTCTAAGAAAGTGATTTTATATTCAAAGCGAATTTCAAATTAAGGGTTATTATGTATGACTGATCTGGAAAAAATGTCTAAGTCAGCTATGCTAACCGTTCAGTCTTAAACATAGGCGTGCGCAGACTATTGCATAAGGGTATGTATATATATATATATATAGGTGCTGTGTGTGTGAGGGCCGCTGTGTGTGTGTAAGGGTGCTGTGTGTGTGAGGGTGCGGTGTCTGTTTTTGAGGGTGGTGTGTGTGTGTGTGTGTAAGGGTGCTGTGTGTGTGTGAGGGTGCTGTTAGTGTGTGTGGGGGGCACTGTGTGTGTGTGTAAGGGTGCTGTTTGTGTGTGTATTTGGGAGGGTGGTGTGTGTGTGTAAGGGTGCTCTGTGTGTGAGGGTGCTGTTAGTGTGTGTGTGTGAGGGCACTGTGTGTGTGTGAGGGTGCTGTTAGTATGTGTGTATGGGTACTGTGTGTGTAGGGGTGCTGTGTGTGTGTGTGAGGGTGCTGTTAGTGTGTGCTGTGTGTGTGTATGTGTAAGGGCGCTGTTAGTGTGAGATTGCTGTTAGTGTGTGTGTGTGTGTGTGTGTATGTGTGTGTAAGGGTGATGTATGTGTGTGGGTGCTGTTAGTGTGTGGGTGCTGTTAGTGTGAGGGTGCTGTTAGTGTGTGCTGTGTAAGGGTGCTGTGTGTGTGCTGTTTGTGTGTATTGTGTGGGGATGCGGGAACCGTTTAGTTAATAGCCCCCTCCCTTCTTACCTTTTGTAGGGAGGGGGGACCGTGCTGCTGCCATCCATGGTAGTCCAGTGGTGAGTGAACTCTAGCCTGCAGGGCTCGAGTTCACTCTCGCAAGATCTTAGCGTTGCCGCTCCGACCTCGCGAGAGGAACCCAGCGGAGCTGCTGGCTAGAGCTCCCCGGGTCCTGTCCTGCCTTCCTCCCTTTCTCACCGGCCCATGGAGGCACATAGCGCTGGCCGTGTGGATTAGGGTGGGGGGGGGAAACTTGCTATATCGCCACAAGGTTGGGGGGTGGGGGAGTGCTCAGAGGATCTTAGCAGGTTCCTTGGCACCCAAAAGATGAACTTATGTGAGGAAGGTATTGATTCTGGGAGAAGATGGCCAAGGATGGCAATGGTAATGGTAGAACTGGAAGTCCTTGGATGTTATTTTTAAGTCTTTAACTTTTTGTTTGCGTACTTAAAATCTGTATTTTAAGATTTTTAGAATTACCCTGGGCAAGCATTTGCTAGGGCCCACATAGGCCACATAAAAAAATGCTCCTTTTTAACCCACAGATTGCAGGCTCCTGCTTGCACAACATTTACACAAACTGCATCCACTAGTACAACACACACTCTGCATTCACTACACTGACACACTCTGCATCCACTACAATCACACACACTCTGCAACCACTACACTAACACACTCTCAGTGAATGCAACAATCAGGGCTTGGCGGCCCCCGAGTAAGGAGTAAGCTGTCAAACCCCTTTCAAATGGTCTAACCCTTATCTGGGAGGCTACCAGGGCACTCCTGGCACCATAACCACTAAAGTGGACTATTATTTTATTTTAGAGTTTAGACTTAATTGTTGTTCTAAGTAGAAACTATTATTCTCATAAACTCCTCCCGTATCCATAAACATATGCATATTCTTTTGTGGAGTGGTTTATGTGATAAGCATTTCCATAAAAAACTATGGAGACATTGCGCTTGCCTGAGTCATTTCCCGGTTTGTACAAAAATGCATCCCCCCTAAACAAAGAATTGTGGCAAAAAGCAAATTGAAAAATATAGGCTAAAAAGGCTGCAATTTGGAAAAACAAACCTCCAATTCACGTGTTGGCTGTATAGGTCTAAATGATGCAATTCAGTTATCAATTCACTACAGCTCTCTGTTTAGTGAACAAATTCTACAATGTTTCAAAAGGAGAATAGGATGAATAAGAAGTACTTGAAATTTAAAGGTTCATATAGCACCACCTAGTGTTGAAAATAAGAATTAAGAATTCTGCATTATTAATGGAACATTCTAATGTTAAAAATAAATTATAAATATTATAATATATTTTACTCCCAAATATGTATAAAACACCAAGGAGCTGCACTCACCTGAACATACATAAATGGGGTGCTGCTGTGCTGCTGGGGGGCAATTTATACAATACACAAGATCCAGTGCACTCACCTATCCACTGAGTGTATCCCCCTGGTTTCATATATATATATATATTTGGGAGTCTAGCCAACTCCTTGGTTTTGCACCCCTCTCTGTCATAGGTGCCTCATCCCAGGGCTTATTTAACCTTGTACTGCAGAGAGCCCCAGACTGATTTTTTTCACCAAGTAAGTGGGTTAATCTCAGAAGAGCAGACATAAGGCTGTTAGAGTAGGGGTACCCTCTAACCCTGCCATAGATGGGGTACATTGACGTTGTGGTAGGCTTATGCAATGTATGATCATATAATGTAACTAACCCCGATTATTTTTGCCTAGATTAGGTGTTTAAAAAAAAAATAAAAAAAAAAATCTGTCAGCATTTAAGTTGCTGTTTAGTGGATAAGTGAGTGCTTTGGTTCTTGTGTATTGTATGAATTGGCCCCCATCAGCACCCCATTTGTGCATGTTCAGACGAGGACAAAAATCCCAGTTGCCATGGCAACCTGGGATTTGTGAGCCATGACACACACACTAGAAGTCTAACCTATTCCTGGCCAGAAGTAGCTGTTACTGGTCAACCCCTTCCTGGTACTCAAATTAGTGTCTATTAATTTACATTTTGTAGGAGCATGATCAGAGCACACACATACCCTAGACCAGGGCCATCGTAACAGCATAATTGGCCATGGGACAAATCAATGCAGAGGGGCCCTAGTGTAGTGTGTGTGTGTGTGTGTGTGTGGTGCAGTAAGTGTGTAGAGCAAGCACGTCAAACTCAAAGTCTAGCAAGGGCCAAATAAACAAGGTTTAAGTTTATGTGGGCAGCAAAAAAAACAAAAACAAAATGTCATATTAACATAGGTTTATTCTGAAAATTAGAGTATAAAAAGAAAAACAGCATCCCCCTCTACTAAACCACAGCACCCCCCATTTAGTAAATCCCTGTCCCCCCTCTACTAAATCCCAGCACCCCCTTCTAGCCAACAAGCAGACTCCACTCACATTGCCGATGCCAGGAGCCCAGCCTCTGGTATATCCCAAATGGTGCCGTCCACACCCTGTGCCAAAGCGGATCCTCCCGCTACTTCTTGACACCCTGTGAACGTGGAGCACATCGACGTCACATTGGAATGTGACGTGGCGTTGCGTGCCTTCCTGCACCTCCAGGTTCTCCACTGTCCAGCCGCGGCCATTGCAACACTGACAGACACACACAGACTCACTGACACACACACACACACACACACTGACAGACGCACACACACTCATTGACACAGACACACTCACTGACCGACACACAGACACTCACAGACACACACAGACAGACACATACTTACTGACAGACAGACAGACACACACACTCACTGACAGACACACACACACTCACTGACAGACAGACACACACACTCACTCACTCAGTCACAGACACACACACACAGACAGACACAAACTCACAGACACACACACACTCACTGACACACACACTCACTCACAGACACACAGACACACACACTCCCTGACAGACACACACAAACACACTGACAGACACACACACTCACTGACAGTCACACACTCACTGAAACACAGACAGACACACACACACACTCACTCACTGACAGACACACACTTACACATTCTTGCACACACTCACATTATTGTAATTATTTCTGGGGTCCAGTGGGACTTTTCTGTCTGTAGCTCAGCCTTCCTGCTCCTCACTACTCTCTTTGCGCAGTTTAGTGATGCCGGGCGCCGGAATATGACATCCTATCCCGGCGCCCGGCATCACTACAGACAGTGCGTGCGAGGTAGCAGTGAGGAGCAGGAACACTGAGCTCCATTGCTGCATCCACCGTCCCCTCCTCCCTGGCCGGGTAAATTATAGCAGAGTAGGCACCTGCAATGTGGGGAAAGCAGGTGCCTACTCTGCTTGGAACACTAAGCAATTAGGCATGTACTTGCGGCTCACCGAGTTTCACATGCTTGGTGTAGAGGGTGCAGTGTGTCACAGGTCTCTGTCACAGGTGCCTCATCCCAGGGCTTAAGTCTTGTACTGCAGTGCAGAGAGCCCCAAATTGAATTTTTCCCCCCAAGTAAGTGGGTTAATCTCATAAGAGCAGACATTAGGCTGTTAGAGAAGGACCTGCCAAAGATGGGGTACATTGATATTGTGGCAGGCTTATGCAATGTATGATCATATAATGTATCTAAACCCCCATTATTTCTGCCTAGATTAGGTGTTTTTTAAATCTGTCAACATGAAGTTGCTGTTTAGTGGATAAGTGAATGTGCTGGATCTTGTGTATGTGTATATATATTATTTTTTAATTGTTTTCCTTATCTTCGTGTGTTTTTTTAGGATTTTATATTACCCCCACCTCTTTCCAGGCTTCAAGTACAGGATATGTGAACCAAAACAAATGTTTTTGGTGCTTTGAGTGCCATTCTAAGGTGCTTAGGAAGTAATGAGTAATGAGAGTTATCAACAGTAATAGCTTCTTTATGCAAGATCAGTAGGAAATCTTTTCAAAATTGTAAATGTGCTTTTATTTACCCCCTTCACGCCGTTACGGCATTCTATGCCATCCCGCAATAAGTGGGCTTTAAAGCCATTGCGGCGGCATAGAACGCCATAACAGCTTTGAGCCCTGGAGCGCCGGGATACTTACCTACCTGGCACTCCGCTTCGGGAGGGCTGCATCACAGCCCAGGCAGCCCTCCCACGGCAAATGAGGCCCATGGGGGCCATGTGATTGCTCTCAAGGAGCGATCATATGGCCCCCTACAGCTGGCTGTGGATCTGCCAGCAGGGGGACTGTCTGAAATGTCAGACAGTCCCCCTGCTGGTGGAAAGTGTAAAAAAAAAGAATTAAACATGTTATAAAATAAAATAAATATATTTATAAACATATAATATATGTATATATATATATTATATATATAATATATATATACATATTATATATACGTAACGTCATACAAGGGGTATTTTAATATTAATATAAGTACATATATTAGTATTAAAATACACTTAGAATGACGTTACATATATATAATATGTATATATATTATATATATAATAGATATATACACATATATTATATATATATATATGCGTATAATTACAATAATAAATAAATAAAATAATAAAATTAATAAATAAAATATTGAAATAAAATTTAATATAAATTATATATTCATATGTAATTTCATTCTAACTGTATTTTGTTATTAATATGTATATATTGGTAACAAAATACACTTAGAATGACATTCTATATATATCTATCTATATATAAAATACAAATAACCGCAAATATATATATAGATAAATGCATATAATTACATAAAAGATTACATTAGTATACATGTAGAATTTAAATACCTATAAATGCATATATAGTAAAATTCTACATGTATATTTAAGTAATCTTTTAACATAATTATGTGATTTGATTAATTAAAATTTGATTAACACACCTGACAACACAGGGAGAAAGTGCAGAGAATTTAACTTGCAAGCACTATATTTGACCCTGTAACTCTCCAAGACACCAAACAACCTGTACATAGGGGGTACTGTTTTACTCGGGAGACTTTGCTGAACTCAAATATTAGTGTTTCAAACTGGTAAATTGTATTACAACGATGATATTTTAAGTAAAAGTGACGTTTTTTGCATTTTTTACAAACCAACGGCACTTTTATGGACAATATTATTGTTGTAATATGTTTTACTGTTTTAAAACACTAATATTTGTGTTTAGTGAAGTATCCCGAGAATAACAGTACCCCCCCATGTACAGGTTTTATGGTGTTTTGGAAAGTTAGAGAGTCACATATAAGGCTTGCATTTCATTTTTTTGACATTGAAATTTGCCAGATTGGTTATGTTGCCTTTGAGAGTGAATGGTAGCCCAGAAATGAGAATTACCCCCATGATGACATACCATTTGCAAAAGTAGACAACCCAAGGTATTGCAAGTGGGGTATGTCCAGTCTTTCTTAGTAGCCACTTAGTCACAAACACTGGCCAAATATTAGTTTTTTTCTTTTTTTCACACAAAAACAAATATGAACGCTAACTTGTTTGTGACTAAGTGGCTACTAAAAAAGACTAAACATACCCCACTTTCAATACCTTGGTTTTGAAAGTGGTTTGCCATTATGGGGGTAATTCTCATTCCTGGGCTACCACACCGTCTCAAAGGTAACATTACTAAACTGGCAAATTTGAATTTGAAAATGGAACGTTCTATATTTGAACCTGTAACTTTCAAAAACACCATAAAACCTGTTAATGGGGGGGTACTGTTGTACTCGTGAGACATCGCTGATTACAAATATGTAAATTTTTTTGCAGTAAAACCTAACAGTATTATGACATTCACAGCTAAAATGTCAGACGGAAATACTAATTTAAAAAAGAATCTTATTTTCTCAAATTTTTTAAAATTTTATTCATAATAAATTATGGTCCATATATGAATAGTTAATGATAAATGAAAGCCCTGTTTCTCCTGAACAAAATTATATATAATAAGTGTGGGTGCACTTAATGTGACAGCGGTGAATTACGGTTGAACAGACATATAGCGCAAATTCCATTTTTTGTTTACGTTTTGTTTTTAATCAGAACATGCACTATTGACTCCGTCATGAAGGGGTTAAAAGGGTATTTTAGGCTTGAACTTGCACCTTTAATTAATGTTTTATGTATACAATACATTAGACCGAAGATGCAAATAAATAATTGCAAATTTTATAAACATTTAATTATATGTATATTTTTTAAAGTACTCAGGCTGCATTCAGATTCATCTTTGTCCAGTGGTGGATCCAGAGCCTGATCTCGGGAGGGGCACTTGTAGATTATTTAACCCCTTAAGGACCACACTTCTGGAATAAAAGGGAATCATGACATGTCACACATGTCATGTGTCCTTAAGGGGTTAAATAAATAATCCAGGCACAATAACCACTACAGCTCAGTGTAGTAGTTATGGCGCCAGTAGTGCCAAGATCCCATCCCAGAGTAAGTAGTCAAACCGTTTAAGAACAGTTTGACAACTTACCTGGGGCCTGTTGGGATATAGGGCATAGGAGCAGTGGTATGTGTTAGGGGTGAAGTGTGTGTGAAAGGTGCGATGTGTGTGTGTGAGTGGTGAAGTGTGTGCATGAGGGCGGCAGTGTATGTCAGGGTTGCAGTGTGTGTGTTAGGAGGCAGTGTATGTGTGGGGCAGTGTGTGTGTGAGAGAGCTGCAGTGTGTGTGTGTGTGTGTGAGCGATGCAGTGTGTATGTGAGGGTGGCAGTGTGTTTGGGGCAGTGTGTGTATGGGGGACAGTGTTTGTGGGGCAGTGTGTGTAGTGTGTGTATGGGGGCAGTGTTTGTGGGGCAGTGTGTGTGCATGGGGGCAGTGTTTGTGGGGCAGTGTGTGTATGGGGGCAGTTTTTGTGGGGTTGTGTGTGTGCATGGGGGCAGTGTTTGTGGGGCAGTGTGTGTATGGGGGCAGTGTTTGTGGGGCAGTGTGTGTGTATGGGGGCAGTGTTTGTGGGGCAGTTTGTTTATGGGGGGCAGTGTTTGTATGGTGGGGAAGGAGGGTAGGGAGGCTTTTTTTTTAATTTAATTAAAATAAATATATACTTTATGTCCCCCCTCCCTTCTTACCTTTACTGGGAGGAGGGGGGACATTTCTGGATCCCTGGTGGTCCGGTGGAGATTCCCTGATGGTCCCAGTGGTGGTGAGGTGAACTCTAGCCCGCGCTCCAGGGCTAGAGTTCACTCTCGTGAGATTTGGAGCATTGCCGTGGTAACCGCGGCAACACTCCGTGCTCGCGAGAGTAGGACCCAGAGGAGCTGCTGTTAAGAGCTCCCGGGTCCTCTCTCACTCCCTTCCCTGCCGGCTGTCAGCAATGTGCCTGCGGACCGGAGAGAGAGATTTCTGATCTCCCTCCTCGGTCCACAGGCACATTGCAGCGCGGGCACTTGGACAATGCCAGCCCTGCATTAGCCGTTGCCCCCCCTCCCCGGATCCGCCACTGTCTTTGTCACTGTTGCGAACTTCCATTGTAAGCTTTCAGTCTATGCTTTATACCACAATTCCCTAATACCTAAGAATACAATCCTTCTTTCATTACTACTAATTTCCAGCCAAAAAATACATCGGAAATATACAATAGTGCCACCATATAAATATCCAGCACACAACCCATAACCCGGATCTAAATAAAAAAAAATCTATCCCATAAAAAAACACTATACCTGTGCAATAAGTGTACCAACTGTCATTCAGTTAATATTCTAGTGCAACCCCGGACGGGGTAGGGACTCAACCCCTCAAGGTTCCAAGTCCGTGGAATTAAGATGCGGGCCTTTAAACCGGCCTGGGGCTGGAGGAGCACTCTGCCCGGCTGCACCCTGGATTTTTCCTACACGAACTTACTTGTGTCTCAATCACTTTTATCTAAGACAGAGATTGGCTGATCCTCCTCCTGTGCCTCCACCCAGAAATCCAGTGTGACTATGGCGATGGCAAAGTCAGATATAATATTAAAGGGGAAATGTTACATGTATATTTCTGTTGGCATTTTTGTTTATTTACTATGCTTGTATGTCAGTTCTCACTTGACTTACTAACTCAGATTATTCTAGTAATGCGGAATCCCCTTAACCCAAACATCTGGAACATTTGTGGTTAAACTGATGTATAAACACTTTGGACCAGGGCGCATGTGTGGAATGCCAGGAATGCTTACAAGTAGCTAATACATTTAGTGATAAGTAATAGCTTTCTA
The DNA here is from genome assembly GCA_933207985.1 of Pelobates cultripes. Lineage (NCBI taxonomy): Eukaryota > Metazoa > Chordata > Amphibia > Anura > Pelobatidae > Pelobates > Pelobates cultripes. The sequence continues at coordinate 129,575,679 of OW240916.1, read as the reverse complement.
ACTAGGTAATATTTGCTGCAGTTTGGGTGTAACTCTTGTATTTCCTCTGTACGTATGGAATACATAATTTATGATATATAAGTTTTGTTCGCTGATGACTCATGGCTCAGTGTATTTTTTGGACATTAGTCTGACTTTGAGACTTTGCAGATGCAAATAAATAATTGTATGCTTTCATGGACTCTGGGTCCAGTCTCTTATGTGCTTCTTAGCCTGCCTCTACTACATTTCTTGGTGCATTGGCCGGGAAGCAGATAACAGTCTGAGATGGTGATTTATTGTGCCCCCTTGACTCCTGGGCTGCATCTCAGAACGGTTTCCCTGGATTCTTGTGTTTCTCTGGCACCACTAGACTTGTTTGTCTAGGAGAATTAATTGACCCCTGGGTCCCCTTCCCGGTGTGCCCCATGACATATACACTCCAGGATCCAGGAACCAGCAACTTCTGAATTATAGGTAAGACTAAAGGGTCTTTTCCTTTCTGGTAAATTTATAGTCTGACCTCTCCCTCTGGAGAGAGACCGGAAATTTCCTGGTAGGCCGCCGGCCCTTGGGCCGCTTTGAGATGTGGCTGCACTCAGACACAAGGCAGGAAAATATATTTTTTTGTTTATGCTCCATGTTTGTGCTCACATGCAGTGTGACAGGACATTTCACAGGTAAGATTTCACTGTGATAGGGCTCTTAGAATCCCTAAAAGGGATACTAAATACGTATTTTCAAGTGTCAACCACTTGTACTACTAAACTCCATGTCATTAACTTATCCACACACCACCTAAATGAACATCATCTTAAAGTATAGGAAAGGGGGCTTTCATTTGTCCTGACACCAGCCTTTGATAGGTTCACCTGGGTCAAAGATTTACACCTCTTTGTGCGTAAACTTGCATTACATAAGTACCATCAACTGCGCATAGAGAGAACTGCTAGATCCCTTGGGCTATATAGTAGGGACTATGATTGCCTAACAACTTTGGTGTCCCTTCTGGATGAGAATGATGGACAGATGACTCTTAACCACACTGAATTAAAACCGAAGAGCAGGTTTACCACCAGTTTCAGCGGCTTCAGAAACATTGAACTCCTCTTGGAAGCAGTAAGGAATGAGATTGATAGGATCAACATGAAATCTTTGGAATTTCATCCTAACAACAACCTTTCAAGAAGGGAACAACTGGCATTAAGGTCTTTGAAAGAGGCCAACAGTATAACTGTGAAGACAGCTGATAAAGGGGGCAATGTGGTTGTGATGGATTCAAGTAATTACGTGAAGATGGTCCATAAAGTGCTTGATGATGTTGAAACATATCCTACATATCCTGAAATCAGATCCTTCAAACATGTTTCTCCAGAGATATAAGAAGATTTTGGACGATGGCCGCAGTGAAGGGTTGCTATCCGGAGACGAATACGAATTTATTCTAAACCGTCACCCTAGGATAGCAACCTTTTACTGCTTGCCTAAAGTCCACAAGAGCCTTGAAGATCCATCTGGCTGCCCCATTGTTTCTGGGGTGGAAAATGTAACCCAAAATGGTAGTCTTTATATAGACAGGATTTTAAGACCTTTTGTAGAAAATCTACCCTCTTATATCAGGGACACCAAACAAGCCCTGACCCTCCTCTCCGGTTTAAGGCTACCAGAGAAAGCAAGTCTATGTAGTCTGGACGTGGAGTCCCTTTACTCTTCTATCCTGCATGATAAAGGGTTGGCACATGTAAAATACTACCTAGACCAGAGGGGGACCAATTACCAAGTACACACAACATTCACACTGAAATTATTGGGCTTTGTTTTGTTGCAAAATATTTTTTTGTTCCACAACAAATTCTACCATCAGGTGAGGGGCACTACTATGGGGACAGCTTGTGCTCCCTCATATGCCAACCTTCACCTGGGTTGGTGGGAGGAGCATCTAGCGACAATAGATACCCTGGCCCAATACCGGTCTAAGATTCATCTATGGAAACGCTATATAGATGACGTCCTGGTGGTGTGGCAGGGTACCACTGAGGAATTTAATAACTTTGTTTCTGCTCTCAATGTGAATGATGAGAATCTAAGATTCACTTCTGAGTATGGGGGCCCTTCGCTTAATTTCCATCCATTTTCTGGATTTTACTATCTCTATCACCAAGGAAGGCACACTTCAAATCACACTGTATAGGAAACCCTCTGCCTCCAACGCCCTCTTACAATGGGATAGTTTCCATCCAAAACCTCCGAGACAGGTTATACCGGTCGGTCAATACCTAAGGATACGGAGGAACTGTAGTGACATCATGGATTTTAAAGGACCACTCTAGGCACCCAGACCACTTCAGTTTAATGAGCTCCCCGTCCAGCGCTGGAAAAAGGTAAGTTTTTACCCCTTTCCCCTTTCCAGAGCCGGGCGGGAGGGGGTCCCTGAGGGTGGGGGCCCCCTCAGGGCACTATAGTGCCAGGAAAACGAGTATGTTTTCCTGGCACTATAGTGGTCCTTTAAAGTTAAAGCCAAAGCATTGAGGCAGCAGTTTAGGGAGAATGGGTACCCTAACAGATCCCTCAAAAGAGCTTATAAGAGGGCTTTGGAGAGTGATAGGAATGCCCTTCTGGCAGATCCCCCTCTAAAGGAAAATGCCAACGCTATCAGGTTGATAGCAACATTCGATTCCCGATGGAGTAAAGTCCATGCAGAGATTCTGGCCGATCCTATTGAATGATGTCCACCTTAAGGATGTTCTTGGACCTCAGGTGACCATCACGGCACGAAGAGGCAGAAATCTCAGGGATATCTTCATCCCAAGCCACTTTCAACCTCCTGTAAAATCACCAACTACATGGTTAGGAACTCCCCCCTGTGGTACTTATAGATGCGGGAGATGCGTGGCATGCAAATTTATCCTACGGGAATCAAAAAATGTGACGGATAGCTTTTTTAACTGCAATACTGCAGGTTTGGTGTATTTACTTACCTGCAGTTGCAATTTGAAATACGTCTGCAAGACTTTCCGTCCCTTTGAATAGAGAATCAAAGAGCATGTAAGGTCCCCTAAAACCACTTGGAAACTCCGATCTCCAGACACTTCAAGGACTGCCACACAGGGGACTCTAAAGATCTAAAATTCTGCGGCTTGAAACTGGTGAAAAGAGAACAGAGACGGGGGGACTATGACAAAATTTTGAGACAGAGGGAATGTAGATGGATACACAAATTAAAAACCCTCCAACCCCTAGGATTAAACGAGGGCTTTTCATTTTCACCTTTTATTTAAAATTGGCCATTGAGCTAACCTGCTTTCATTATAGTATTTATTTACGAGATCCTGATCTTGATCATCTAGATGGTAAATTAATATGTTAATATCTACCATATTTTAACTTTAATTTTTGCACTAATTTTTTCGCCCAGTAACCAAAGTAAGCTCCCCCTATATATTTTACTACCATATTATACCATAGGTAATTTAATAATGTGCTATCGTATGAGTAGATTCCATATAGTCCCCTGACTTCCCTCTCACCTTTTGAGGTATTGAACTAAGGACATTAACATTATTCTGGGTTCACGCTTCTAACTTTATACTTTACAAATATACTGTTTATACAACTGCTTGTATTAATGCCCCTAGAATAATAGGATAATCTTTAGGACCTTTGGTAACTTTTCCTATGTGCACTTGTTGAATAATGGACGATGGTTAATAGAAGTGTATTCATACAAATAGAATTTTGGCCGATTTTCTAAAAACCATCAGGGGTTAATAAAAAGTTTTAACACTATAAATATATTATTTTCATAATCATTTGGATTAACGTCCTTACATCATTAGGATAGCTTCTGGGAGTTTCTGCAAAATTCCCTGATGAGCACTTGTTTATTACCTATAAAATTATCTTTTAATCTAGAGGTAATTCCGGTGGGATACAGCACCTCCCTTTTTCTGGGGAGCCGTCTGATCTCATTAGTTGTATTCTTTGGCTCTTAAAATCCCTATGTGATCAACTGAATGCTTAAGAACCATTTGTGACAGGGTGTCAAGCCTACTGTTAGGTCAAAATACTATGTGGCAGGGCAGTGTTGGGGTAAAATACTCTGTGGCAGGGCAGTGCTGAGATAAGATACTATGTGGCAAGGCAGTGCTGGGGTAAAATCTGTGGCAGGAAAGTGTTGGGGTAAGTACTATGTGGCAGGAAAGTGGTGGGGTAAGATACTATGTGGCAGGAAAGTGGTTGGGTAAGATACTATTTGGCAGGGCAGTGCTGTAGTATGATAAGCTGTGGTAGGGCATTGCTGGGGCAAGATCCTCTGTGGAGGGTTATGCTGGGGTAAAATAATCTGCGGGAGGGCAGTATTTTAGGTAAAATAATCTGTGGCAGGGCAGTGTTGGGACAAGATACTCTAGGGCAGGGTAGTGCTGTGTTAAGATATTTTGTGGAAGGGTAGTGCTGGGGTAAGATATTTTGTAGCAGAGTAAGGTCATACTATGAGCTAGTGTAAGGAGGTACTCTCACAGGTACTGTTGGCGTAAGTGCAAGCTGTAACTAACCCATGTGATAATAAGGTGACAGTGCTGCTGTGACTGACTCTGTTAGGGGCAAGTGCGGCTTTCACTAGCACCACTGTGCTAGGGCAATACTGTGAGTGGTATTGATGAGGTACTGTGGGTGATTGCTGTAAATAGCACTGAGAGGTAAAGACAGTACAGATACTGCTGTGGTAATTGTGACTGGAATTGCTGGAGTAAAAGCAATTTGTGAATATAACTGCTTTGGTAAACTGCATGAGGACAAGCTGTGAATTGTATTGGTAACATAAGTTCCCTCTCAGAATATTACCTTCAGCAAAACATCAATCTGTTTAAGGTTGTTAGGTTAAGGTACACACTGTGACAAGCACAGATCTGATAAAGTAGTGCTGCTGGTATTGTTGAGGTAAGACTGTCTTGTGACTAATCTATGCCTGGTCTATGGTGCAATTGTGAGGAACAGTACTGGAATAAGGTAGTGATATGACAGGCGTATGACATCTTAGATAAAGTCAGTCAGTCTGTGATTAGAATTGATGTAGTAAGGATTCACTTTAGTTAGCTTTGCTGGGGTTCTAGATTGTAATAATAATGCTAGGATAAAGGCAGGTTTTCAGAAGTATTGCTGGTGTAAGATGGCACTGTAACTGGCACTGCTTGTGCAAGGTCAGGTAATGCTTCCTGTGACTGGGCCCTAATGGCTGGAGGGAGGTTACTGTGTGTTGGGACATAAGTGCGAGGCCATATAAATCATATAACCACACTACCTAAGGTACAAGGTCACACTGCAATGGGGAATTCCTTTGTGACATTACACTGGCAAGGAACTGCTTGGGTTAACGCAGGGATGTATTAGCCGCGAGGCAAACAAGGCATTTGCCTTGGGCGGCATTTTTCAGGGGGCGGCAAAAAACGCCGCCCCCCAAATGCCCAGGGCAAATGCCTTGTTAGCCTTGCGGCTAACTGACATCCCGAGCGGGCAGGCGGCTCTGGCTGCTGTGCGGGCGGCTGGCGAGGGAGCACTTCCTCTGAGCTGACTGCTCAGCTCCCTCGCGTGCCGCAGAGTGAGGCTGGGAGCCGGAAGATGACGTCATATTCCGGCTCACAGCCTCACTCTGCAGCCGGCGTGCGAGGGAGCTGAGCAGTCAGCTCAGAGGAAGTGCTCCATCGCCAGCCGCCCGCACAGCAGCCACAGCCGCCCAGCCCGACCGGCAGCCAGGGAGAGAGAGACCTCCCTCCCCCCCCCAGCACTCCCAAAGGTAAGGAGGTTGGGGGGGGGTTAAATTAAAAAAAAAAGTTAATGTATGTGTGTGTCTGACTGTTTGTGTGTGTGTATTTGTATCTGACTGTGTGTGTGTCTGACTGTTTGTGTGTGTTTGTGTCTGACTGTGTGTGTGTGTGTGTGTGTGTGTGTTTGTGTCTGACTGTGTGTGTGTCTGACTGTGTGTGTGTGTGTGTGTGTGTTTGTGTCTGACTGTGTGTGTGTCTGACTGTTTGTGTGTGTTTGTGTCTGACTGTGTGTGTGTTTGTGTCTGACTGTGTGTCTGTGTCTGACTGTGTTTGTGTGTTTGTGAGTGTGTGTGTGTTTGTGTCTGACTGTTTGTGTGTGTGTGTATTTGTGTCTGACTGTGTGTGTGTGTGTGTGTGTGACTGTGTGTCTGTGTATGTGTGTGTGTGTGTGTATGTGTCTGACTGTGTGTGTGTTTGTGTCTGACTGTGTGTGTGTATTTAGAAGGTGGGGCGGGGGAAGGGTTGGGTGGGGGTGGCGCGGGGGAAGAGGGCGCCTGAGTTTTGTCCTGCCTAGGGCAGCACAAAACCAGGATACACCACTGGGTTAACGCCATAGAGTACTACTCATAGGATACCTAGTTTACTGAATAAGAATACACCCTGCAAAAATGCTATCCTCCCCACAAATAAAAATAAAGATTAAAAAAAATAAAAATGCTATCCTCCCCAAATTTGTGGGGGAGCCTATGCCCATGGTCTATGAGGCTGTGTATCAAGCTTGTGTGTGTCAGTAAGATTGTCTGTGTCTGCATGTGAATATGCTTACTGTATAATTAAATGTTTTACCCTGAAAGGACCAATACTATGCCCCAGATACACCTCCTAAATCCCCTGACATACCCCATCTGTTATACCCACACCACCTGTACTCAGTCCGTTGGGGGGAAGACAAGCCTTTTCAAGGTTGACACTGCGGCCCAGCACTCTATCATGACTAAACCCATTGCCCCGAATCTGGACAGATTATCATTATGGTAGGGGCCACCGGTAAGCCTGCCACCAGACCATTGCCAATTTGGGAGGCCACGTCATCCAACACCATTTCCTGTACAGTCCAGACTGTCCCATTTAACTTCTAGGGAGAGATGTCCTCTCCAAACTCAAAGCTAAGATCACATTTCTTCCCAATGGTGCCATAGCTCTTGACCTCCCACATAGCTTCAGAATCATGTCTTTATCTGTCCCAAAAGAGGAAGAATAGAAGCATAGAAACATGGAATGTGACAGCAGATAAGAACCATTCTGTTTATCTAGTCTGCCCAATTTTCTAAATACTTTTAATTAGTCCCTGGCCTTATCTTATAGTTATGATAGCCTTATGCCTATCCCATGCATGCTTAAACTCCCTCGCTGTGTCGACTTCTACCACTTCAGCTGGAAGGTTATTCCCTGCATCCACTACCCTCTCAGTAAAGTAATACTTTCTGATATTATTTTTAAACTTTGGCCCCTCTAATTTAAGACTATGTCCTCCAAGGACTTCTTTATGCATATTCTAATTTTAGAAAATACTGTTTTTCTAAAATCTAATACTTTTGTTTTTGTGTGTGACTCAGTCACTTTTCTTATATTAAACCACACTGACTGGTGATCACTAGATCCTAAACTCTCCCCTACAGTAATATCTGATACTAAATCTACATTTGTTAACACTAAATCTAGTATGGCTTCCTTACAAGTTGTTTCCTCAACTACTTGTTTTAGAGATAATCCCAGTAGAAAGTTTTGAATATGTGTTCTCCTGGCACAAGCAGCTGTTTTGGTTTTCCAGTTCACATCTGGAAAATTAAAGTCACCCATGGTAATAACTTCACCCTTTATTGTCATTTTAGCTATTTCCTCAACTAACAGATTATCTAACTCATCTAGCCTGTAAATCACACCTACACGAGTTACTGTGTGATTTCCAAATTCTAACGTAACCCAAACAGACTCTATGCTCCCCTCACTAACTTTTGTTAGGCTATATTTTATGCTATCCTTCCCCTTTTTTGCCTTCTCTGTCTTTTTCTTTTCTATATAAGGAGTACCCTGGTATTGCTATATCCCAATCATATTTCTCATTATACTATGTCTCAGTAACAGCAACTAAATCTACATTCGCAGGCAAATTGAGAGACAGTAACTGAGGGGCGTGAAGAATGGATAAGATCCACCTATGAGGATATTGGTGACTGAAGACAATTTAGAAGAGGGTACTGTATGAGAGAAGCAAGAGCGAATTTGGGGCAGAGAGACATACATGGGGAGAAATCGGGAGAGTAATGGAATGAGCCATATTTGGGGAGTAATGGTAAAGAGTTATATGGAAATACATGAGGAAGAGACAAATGGGGAGAGGCGAGGGAGAGAAACAAAAATAGGAAAACTAAGAGGAAAAATAAATAGTTTCCCTCTTGCAATATATGTAAGTTTGTGTATGTGGGATTAAGGTTCTGTGTATGTGGCAGCAGTACAGTCTGGTATAGGGAGTGGTAAGGAGTGCGGTTTGAGGAAACGCTTAAGTCAACATACATGGGAGAGGTCATATATTTTATCCTTGGAATTAATCCATGTTTTTCTTGCCACCTAGTATCGCCCGTAGTAGAGGGGTAGCTGCTATTTGCACCTGTTGTAATTTATTTTATTTGGGAGGGAGAAGAATTAAAATGAATGCAGCTGCCAATAGCCTAGAACCTCAACTCAGAAACTTCCAAGGGGGGCAGCAGGAGTTGTTCGCCATTAGTAGCAGACAGAGATGGCTCTAGACTTTGTGAGGCCTTAGGTAAAACCAAAACATGAGGCCTCCACCTACATCCATGCCCCACACATACTGCAGGTCCCTTGCTTAGGATTTCTTATAATAACAAATAGGGACCCATTAACTTTAACCCCATAACGTCATTCCGGCATTCCATGCTGTCCACGTATTAATGGTATTTAAAGCTGTTGAGGCAGTATGGAACAGCTGTGAGACCCAGAGCCAGTGGTATACATACCTCCATGGTGGTCCGCATCTAGCATCCCTCCCCCCGGCACATTGGGGCCACGCTGTATATGTGAGGCATCTATGGATGCCGAGGGATTACCTGGGCTGCTGGCCCCCGGGTGCTGCAAAGTAAAAAAATATATATAAAATGTCATATATATATATAAAATTTCATATTAAATTCATCTTTAAATTACTATATATGTATATATATATATATATACAGTTGCAAGAAAAAGTATGTGAACCCTTTGGAATGATATGGATTTCTGCACAAACTGGTCATAAAATGTGATCTGATCATCATCTAAGTCACAACAATAGACAATCACAGTCTGCTTAAAATAATACATAAAACCAAAAGTGGATTGTGAAAGAACTGACCGTTAGAAAGTGCAGGCAAGCCACTATATATAGGGATGCACTCCCTGTATCCCTTAACCAAATGTGCAAAAAACAAAACTGTATATACTATACAGAAATAGGGCGCCACTTATCACCAAATATAAATACTGGATATAGTTACCCTCCAGCGAGCAAGTGAGGATATTCACATAAAAAATATAAAAAGAGAAAACATCATAGTGCAAACTTTTAATTCAAAGTGATAAAAAACATATAGATAAAAACACTCACAAACAGTGTGGCACAATTGACAAAATCAATATGTGCTAAAGTGCTGATGCCTACAATAGGCTAAATCTCCCTGTCTTAGCAGTCTGTGGACGTCTGTATGGAGGCTGTTGCAAGGACAGATAGAACAGTTCACCATCAGCTGATTCAGTTCCCCGGGTTTGCTCAACGCGTTTCGTCTGTTCTTATTCAGACTTCCTCAGGAGCGATCCAGAGTCTTCTCTATTCGGCATTTAAATATGCCGGGTGGTGTCCTTTCTGTGCAAATGCGCATGCGCAACCGGGCGCCGGCGTGATGACATACCCTCCGCCGGCGTCCGGCGCGCATGTGCGTTCCACCATGGAACGCAAGCAAAAAACTTTATTATTCTAAGCAACAGGGACAACATTGGAACTTATAAAGAAGAAGAAACCAGTGTGTTCCAATGCTACTATATGTTAGATGCACATATAGAGAAGATTCTAATGGGACATATAATATGTATATATATAAAATATAGAAAAAAGTAAATAAAGAAAAAAAGAAAAAAAGAAAAAAATATATATATGTGCATATGTGCATGTAGTTGCAATATATGAATCCAACATATTACATTCAATCAAGATCATTTCAATTCACATATATATAACAGTGATAGTGCTAATATATAAATATTTTGAACTGACAGTTTAAACAGGACATAATTTTAAACAGGGCATAATTTTAAACAGGACATAGTTTTAAACAGGACGTAATTTTACAAAGGCATGATTATAAAAAATACATAATTATAAAAACATAGTTATAAAATTACATAATTCTAGACAATTCTAAATTGATATGACTCTCCAAAGCAATAGTGCAACAAATTTCTGTTGAGAATTCTAGAAAGGACTTAATTTAAAAGTACTAAAAAGTACTCAATTTAGAAATAACTCAATCGAGGACGGATGTAAAATGAAAGGAAAAAAAGAGAGGAAACAAAGTTAGTAACCTTTCATATAATCAGTTATTCAATTTCATACTGATATATATACAGATAAAATATAAAATATAAAATATAAACCAATGTGGCATTAAAATCAGTGTAAATCGTATCATCTTGGTGGAGTTAGTCCATAAACACTAAAATATCCAGATCTGTATTAAGACCGTCTGGAACAGAAGTTTTTAATTTGTAAATCCATTCTGTTTCCTTTATAGCCAGACGTTTTTCTATGTCTCCCCCTCTCCAATGGGGGCTGACCCGGTCAATACCGATACAGCTAAAATTTTCCATTTTAAAATCTTTACAATTGTTACAGTGTCTTGGTACACTATGTTTTATACTTTTTCTTCTAATTCCACCAAAATGTTCCAACAATTTTATGTGCAGTGTTCTTATTGTGCGGCCTATATATTGTATGCCACATTTACACTGTAGCAAATAGATAACATATTTACTTTGACAATTTATAAAATGTTTAATAATAAAAGACTCCCCTGTGATGGTACTCTTAAAATCTAGTGTTTTGTACGATTGGAATTTACAAGTGCTGCATCTGCCGCATTTATAAAACCCTTTCGGTTTTTCTCTCAAAAAACTACTTTTAGAATTATCTAATTTTCTACTACTCTTGATTCCTGGTAGAACACTGGGAGCCAAAATAGATTTTAAATTCTCAGGTTTTTTATATATTATCCGAGGCCTTTTAGGTAAAACATTTTTTAAAAATTCATCTTGATTTAAAATAGGCCAGTATTTCCTGATTATCTTTTCAATTTGATGTGCTTTATTATTATACTTTGTTATAAAAGCTGTATTAAAATCTTTATTTCCTTCTTTCTTCTTTTTTCCTTTTAAAAGATCCTTTCTATTATATCTTTCTACTTGTTTTTGTGATTCATAAACTAAATTTGTCGGATAGTTCCTATTTTTGAATTTCTTATTTAAAATCCCTACTTGATTCTCAAAATCACCCTTTTCAGTACAATTCCTATATATTCTCATTTGTTGTCCTTTGGGTATATTTTTAAGCCAATTTGGATGATGGCAGCTAGAAAATTCAATAAAACTGTTACCATCAGTAGGTTTAAAAAAAGCTTTACTTTGTACTCGTCCGTCCTTGATAAAAAAGGTTAAATCTAAAAAATTAATATTAAATGAATTAATTTCTGCTGTAAAAAACAGATGATAAGAATTAGAGTTGATATATTTTAAAAAATCTTCTAAAAGAGTTCTTGATCCCTTCCATACAATAAGAACATCATCTATATAACGTCTCTATAGCACCAGGTTTGCGCCGAAGGGATTATTTTCCCAAATATTCTTCATTTCCCAATTTGCAACAAAAATATTTGCATAACTCGGTGCAAACCTGGTGCCCATAGCTGTACCACAAGTTTGGAGATAATATTTATCGTCAAACCAAAAAAAATTGTGGTAAAGGATAAATTCAATAGCGTCCAATATAAAATCTGCTTGTAAGTTGTTCATACTTTGATTTTCATAAAGAACTTCTTTTACTGCTTGTATACCTTTGGAATGATCAATAACCGTTTATAAAGAGGCCACATCTACTGTTGCCCATAAAAAATCATTTTGCCAATTAAAATTCTCAAGTTCTGATATAATTTGTGCAGAGTCTTTAACATAAGACGGAGTTTTGGTAACAAACTGTTGTAAAAAGAAATCAACATATTGAGAAATATTACTAGTTAAAGATCCAATACCACTGATTATTGGCCTTCCCAGGGGATTTTCCAATCTCTTATGAATCTTTGGCAGATAATAAAAAACTGCCGTTCTTGGAGATTTTACAAAAAGGTAATCGAATTCATCTTTATTTATTACTTTATTTTCGAAACCTTTATTTAATAATTCTAAAAACTGTTTTTTAAAAATCTCTATAGGATTTCCATTCAAAATTTTATATGTAGTATCGTCTCCCAGAATTCGCATAGATTCTTGCATATAATCTTCTCGATTTAATATAACTATGCCGCCCCCTTTGTCGGCCTGTTTAATTACTAGATTGGGATCATTTTTTAATTGTTTTAATGCCATTTTTTCTTTTTTGGAAAGATTTTCTTTTCCCATCATTTCTCGTGCTTAAAATAATAACACACAAAGAATGAAATGTTGCCATGTTTTTATTGAACACACCATGTAAACATTCACAGTGTAGGTGGAAAAAGTATGTGAACCCTTGGATTTAATAACTGGTTGAACCTCCTTTGGCAGCAATAACTTCAACCAAACGTTTCCTGTAGTTGCAGATCAGACGTGCACAACGGTCAGGAGTAATTCTTGACCATTCCTCTTTACAGAACTGTTTCAGTTCAGCAATATTCTTGGGATGTCTGGTGTGAATCGCTTTCTTGAGGTCATGCCACAGCATCTCAATCGGGTTGAGGTCAGGACTCTGACTGGGCCACTTCAGAAGGCGTATTTTCTTCTGTTTAAGCCATTCTGTTGTTGATTTACTTCTATGCTTTGTGTCATTGTCCTGTTGCAACACCCATCTTCTGTTGAGCTTCAGCTGGTAGACAGATTGCCTTAAGTTCTCCTGCAAAATGTCTTGATAAACTTGGGAATTCATTTTTCCTTCGATAATAGCAATCCGTCCAGGCCCTGACGCAGCACAGCAGCCCCAAACCATGATGCCCCCACCACCATACTTCACAGCTGGGATGAGGTTTTGATGTTGCTGTGCTGTGCCTTTTTTTTTTGCCACACATAGTGTTGTGTGTTTCTTCCAAACAACTCAACTTTGGTTTCATCTGTCCACAGAATATTTTGCCAGTACTGATGTGGAACATCCAGGTGCTCTTGTGCAAACTGTAAATGTGCAGCAATGTTTTGTTTGGACAACAGTGGCTTCCTCTGTGGTACCTCCCATGAAATCCATTCTTGTTTAGTGTTTTACGTATTGTAGATTCGCTAACAGGGATGTTAGCATTTTCCCAGTGACTTTTGTAAGTCTTTAGCTGACACTCTAGGATTCTTCTTTACCTCATTGAGCAGTCTGTGCTGTGCTCTTGCAGTCATCTTTACAGGACGGCCACTCCTAGGGAGAGCAGCAGCAGTGCTGAACTTTCTCCATTTATAGACAATTTGTCTTACTGTGGAATGATGAACAGCAAGGCTTTTGGAGATACTTTTATAACCCTTTCCAGCTTTATGCAAGTCAACAATTCTTAATTGTAGGTCTTCTGAGAGCTCTTTTGTGCAAGGCATCATTCACATCAGGCAATGCTTCTTGTGAAAAGGAAACCAAGAACTGGTGTGTGTTTTTTTTTATAGGGCAGGGCAGCTGTAACCAACACCTCCAATCTCATCTCATTGATTGGACTCCAGTTGACTGACATCTCACTCCAATTAGCTCTTGGAGATGTCGTTAGTCTAGGGGTTCACATACTTTTTCCACCTGCACTGTGAATGTTTACATGGTGTGTTCAATAAAAACATGGCAGCATTTCATTGTTTGTGTGTTATTAGTTTAAGCAGACTGTGATTGTATATTGTTGTGACTTAGATGATGATCAGATCACATTTTATGACTGATTTGTGCAGAAATCCATATCATTCCAAAGGGTTCACATTCTTTTTCTTGCAACTGTATTAATATAAAAAATACACTTAGCATTAAATTATATATTTTGTTGCTTTGTGCTACAATGTAATTACAGGAACCACCATTGTGACATGCTAAAAGAGCTAAACTGGCTGTCGCTGGAATCCAGACGCACTCTTCATCTTTCCAGCCTTGTGTTTAAGAGCATTTCTAGGAAGCTCCCACTCTACCTTAGCAGAATGCTCTTCCCAGCTGTTCCACCTCCTATAACCTCTGATCCAGTACTAGTACTTTATTAAGTCTACCTCAATACAAAAAGAAAGCGGCACAATCCTCATTTTCTTACAGAGCACCACAATTATGGAACGACCTCCCGCACACTTTCAAATGCTCCCGACGCCAAAAATCCTTTAAGAGATCCCTCTTACATATCTCAAAACAGAATGCACCTGTCATGTTTGATTACCGTATATACTCGAGTATAAGTCGAGTTTTTCGGCACATTTTTTGTGCTGAAAAACCCCCACTCGACTTATACTCGAGTTAATGTCTGTATTATGGCAATTTACATTGCCATAATACAGACCAGGACCGCCGGGTTCATCACAAGTGTTCCGGTCAGCTCCCCTGTCAGCTCCCCTGTAAATCTCGCGAGAGCCGCGGGGAACGCTCCGCGCGGCCGCGAGACTTACAGTGGAGGAGAAGGGAGCTGACCAGAACAGAGGAGAGAGAAGGGAGCTGACAGGAGCTGCAGGAAAGGTAAGTAACAGCTCTCTGCCAGCCCCCCTCCCTGGCCAGCTAACAAGCAGGGAGGGGGGACGAAAAAAATTGTAAATAAAAAATTAAATAATAATATAATAAAAAAATATTAATAATATATATATATATATATATATATATATATATATGTATAAAATAATAATAATAATTAAAAAATAATAATAAAAATGCCCACCCTCCCACCAAGGCTCTGCATCACATACACACACTGCACTCATACACACACACACACGCACACACTGCATTCATACACACTGCTCTCATACACACACACTGCATTCATACACACACACACACACACACACACACTGCATTCATACAGACACACACACTGCATACAGACACACACACACACACACTGCATTCATACAGACACACACACTGCACTCATACACACACACTGCATTCATACACATACACACACACTGCACTCATACACACACACTGCATTCATACACACACACACTGCACTCATACACACACACACACTGCATTCATACACACACACTGCACTCATACACACACACACACACTGTATTCATACACACACTGCATTCATACAAACACACTGCATTATATACACCCACACACTCTGCATTCATTATATACACACACTGTAAATAAATATTCAATGAATATAATTTTGGGGGGATCTAATTTTATTTAGAAATTTACCAGTAGCTGCTGCATTTCCCACCGTAGTCTTATACGGGAGTCCAGTTTTCCCAGTTTTGGGGGTAAAATTAGGGGTCTCGACTTATATTCAGGTCGACTTATACTCAAGTATATACGGTATATATTTCTTACTTGTTCTATGTAAAGTTTTGAATATACGTTGTGTAATAATATTGTTTATGTATTTTATTGTACCCTATTGTAACAATGCAATGTTTTGTTGACCCAAGACATAATTAAAAATGAGAGAGATCTCAATGTATCCTTCCTGGTAAAATATTTTATAAATAAATAATAAATACATTATTATATCTTCCAAATAAAGAGCACTCTGGAGTCTGTTAAGGTAAATTTACTGTTGCTTTATTCAGCAATTAAAAAATGTTTCAGTCTATTCAGACTTCAAGACAATCTACTAAGTGAAGTGAAAACCGTTAAATATGTGACTCTGAAGTTCCAGATGGAGGGTGAGTGATATGAAAACGAGATTAGTGATGTCAATGATGAGGTGTGGAAATTCAAAATACGTCATGCAATACATTTAACCTGTGTAGGTAAGGTAAGTGCTTGGGAAGTGGAAAATGTATGTGAAGAAAAAAAGCAAAGTAAGAAAAAGTCCAAATCACCAAGCGAGGGAAAAGATAGAAGGAGGTCAGTCAGCCATATGAAAAGCAACAAAGTTGTCATATAATTGTCACCATGTAGCATACATTTTATACAATATAATTACTCATATATCACAAAGATATGTACAGATGAAACGCAATTAAAGCTTTGAGCCAAAGTATAAGGAAGTTAACAGTTGACCCGCACTCCCATCATGCAAAGACAATATGGCTAGGTGTAAGGTATCAAGCATAATCATGATAAAATATAATTAACATTTCTTAATTTCTCACACTTTTTTTTACACTTTATTCATATGAAATTATGGCTTATATATAAATATTTGATATGAAATGAAAGCCCTGTTTTTTCTTAACAAAATGATGTATAATAAGTGTGGGTACACTTAAAGCGGCACTGTCATGCCTTACCTTTCCCCAATCGCTTCCTCTTCTCTCCCTCTCTCAGAAACGGTTATCTGTTTCTTCCTATTTGCTCTAGGTTTCTTTAAAACATAAGACAAAGTAGGGACTACTTTATCTTATGTATTTTTCCTACGCCTCACCAGCTCTGACCTACTTCCTGTGGGTCAGAGAAATTTTCCCATAATACTCACCCTTTCCTCCATGATCTTGCTATGCTTCCTGTCGGTATTCCCGAACGTCCTCTCACATAGACAGGACGCCAGCGAAACTACGGAATTTCATCCTAACAGAATGAGAACAGTTTGTTCATTCATGTTTTTTTTATTTTTTATAAATCTTTATTTTTTCAGTGCATGTGAAATATCGTTTGCAGGGTATAACATGACATTAATAGGCAATGAGAGAAAGCAGTTTACGTATACAAAGCATGTGGATAAAGATGCACCATTTTTGTAGTTCATTCATGTTAGGACGCAATTTGGTACTTTATGTTTGGATCAGAATTTCATTTGAATTAATGAAATGCCGATCCTATTCCTGCCGCATCTGCATCTAGCAGCCGCTTAGTAAATAGCTCCCTAGTTCCCACGGTATCAGGGATCTATCTACTGAAAGGCTGAAAGACCAAGATTGGTCTTTAAGCTAAATTTACTAATACTAAGTAAAGATTACTTAGTATTAGTAAATAAGGGAGATTAAAATCTCCTTTCTGAAATGCCATTGGCTGCTCACTGCTTAGTAGACATGCATTTTAATCACCATTATGCCAATATGGGGGTCATATTGACCCTCATAGAATGACAGGGGGGCATGGGGGAGAATTAGCTTCTATTTTCACATATTACAAGGAGGGAGCCGCAAGCCAGTAGCTCCCTCCTTGTAATAAACCAAACGAATAAAATGAAGAAGTTTTAATTAATTTGTTTGAAATTTCTATTAATTTATTTGTCTTTCTGATGAATGAATAGATGAAATTTCCATCCGGATGCCCGTGTTTAACTGGGCATGCGCGAGAATGTGCTATCTAATGTGTGCAGATGACGTGTCCCACAGGGTCTTCATCTGCCCACACTACCACACTAAGATGGTGTCACCCAGGACCTAGGTCCGGTCACAAAAAAAAGTTTTCAAAAAGGTAATATGGGGGACCTAGGGGCAATTGGGTGTAACTAGGGGGGGCAATTAGATGTAGTGTAGTCGGGAGAGGGATTAAATAAAAACTGAATGCGGCCATGACAGTGCTGCTTTAATATGGAAGAGATATATTATGGTTGAACAGATATATATTCAAATTCCAGGTTTTGTTTTGATTAAAACGTGTACAATTTGCTCCGTCCTTAAGGTGGTTAATATTGAAATGTCTGCTGTATATGGGCATGTGCTCTAAATTAGCTGCATTTGTTAAAGGAACATTCTAGGGTTAAGAATACAAATGTATTTAGATTATTGAGTTCCCAAAACTAATAAAAAAATATTTACTTACTTTTATTCCTCCAGTGTGCCTGTTTCAGCACAGAAGCCCTGACTCTGCTTTTTTGAGATCATCAGTAGGGAAGCATTGTAAAGCTAGTATGCTTGCTCAGGTAGTAATAAGCAATGAATCTCTGCTGGTAGAGTTCAGGATTTCCACGCAGAGCGTGAAGACTCTGATTGACAGTCTTGCAATCTTTGCAGGACCAAACCAAGGAAGTATTTCTGAGGCTGTCCGAGTGACAGCCACTAGATGTAGCCTTAGGCAGCAGTGTAAACACTGCCTCTTCTCAGAATAGACAACATTTACATTGCTCAGCCTGCAGGGTCAGGCTATTTGCCCCAGAACCATTACATTAAATTGTAGGGGTTCTGGCACCTACAATGCCACTTTAAAGGGACGCTTGTTCTATATTTGCTGGTGACTTGTTTCTGGTGTCTACATAAGTGAGACAACAGAGGACATAGTATGGATAACCTGGGAAAGGGTGTTGTGTGTACGTGGAGGCTGTCTGTGGCATTGTGTATGTTTAGGGGTACTTTTTAGATTGCTCGTATGGAGGATGCTGTTTGTTACTTTGTGATTAGGGAGGTTGTATACCTTATTGCATGTATGGGGATGCTGCTTGTGGGGTTTTGTGTGCAGAGGGATGCTCCTTGTAGACTTGCATGTGTGGATGGGGCCATTTCCAAGGTAGTATTTGTATGAAGAGGGCAGTTCGTGGTGTAGTGACTATGATTAAGGACTGTATATATAGAAGCAGTAGTATGAGCATGGAGGATAGACAGAGACTGTAGCCAGCATCCAGGGGATACTGGGGCTGTAGTGAGTGTGTATGGATTAAGGCTCTGCTGTGTGTGAGGGATATATATACAGCAGTTTGTGTGTATGAGGAAACATACACAAAAATTTTAAAACACATAAAAAACACATTTAGAAAGTATTCAGACGTTAATTTTCACATATTTATGTTGCTGCTTTATGCTACAATTGTTTAATTACATTTTACATGAATATACATTCAAGATCCCATGATGACAAAGCAAAAACCAGATGTTTGAAATGGGAAATATGGGTGCGAGGAAGCTCCACTTGCAGGACGTGGGGGACAGCCACATGTTTATAAGTACCCAAGCACTGCACTTGGTCAGTGCTTGGTTGTTCTGATGCTTGTCCCAGTTTCCTAGTGTCCTGGTTCCTGATACTTGTATCTGGCACCTAATTCTTGTACTTGTTCCTGGATCCCAATCCTGATTCTTGTTACTGGTTCTCAATCCTGATTCTTGTTCCTGGTTCCTGATCCTGGCTCTTCTTACTGGTTCCTGGTTTTTGTTCCTGATTTCTGGTAAAACGTCTCGGCTTCTGACATTTATCTTTGACCCTGACCATGGCTTGACTTTTGTCCTTGCTCCTTTGTTGACAGTCCTTACCATCGGACCACCTGATACTGCTTCTTATCTGCTCCTTTCTGGCTTCATCACTTCCTCTGTAAATAAAGGAACCCATGCCGTCATAGGTCTCCCAGGTTGCTGTATTATTCTCAAGCACCTGAAGAGCGCATTTGCAAGGGGTTCCTATTCCACTGTAGCCGAGTTTCTCTCCATGCAAACCAAGTGGAAGGTTGTCACACTCAAGTCTTTTTGGGTGTGATGCAACAAGCTTTGCACACCTTGATTTGGGTAGTTTTTGCCAATCATTTAGGCAGATCCTCTCAAGCTCTGCCAGTTTGAATGGGGACCATCAGTTGAGATCCCTTTTGACGTCTCTCCAGAGATGATCGATTGGGTTCAAGTCTGTGCTCTGGCTGTGGTACTCAAGGACAATCATTGCATTGTCGATAAGCCACTGTTGTGTTGCCTTAGCTGGGTGCTTAGGGACATTCATGGGCGTCCGCAAGAATTTATCCAGCGGGGGGCATAATTATGACATCCATGTTTGGCCCCTTTTTGATAGTGTCATGAAGGGGAGGGGCATAGTCATTATCACGTAAAGCCAGGTTAAATAGCATTTTCACAACTATGGTGTCAGGAATAGATGAATGTAATCCTGACACTATAGTGTTCCTTTATTCAAAGTAAAGGAACATTCTGGTCACCATAACAACTTCATATAAATGAAAACACTATGATGCCAGGAGGCCACTAAGTGCTCTCTTTCCTTTAAGGGGTTAAACCTCTCTCAAATGGTTTAACTCCAAAGACTTCCTCCAGCTCCAGATCTCAAGGTCACTCAGTGGTATTCGGCTTCTAAAATGGAGTGTCAGGAAGTGCAGATTGACGTCAGCTGACGCTCTAAGTCAATCACTAGTTCCCGGTTCATAAATATGTTTTACTTTTTGTGAATGGGGAGCTACTGATTGGCTTAGAGTGCCATCTGACCGCTCTTGCCAATCAGCGACACGCCTACCCAACGACACTCTGGTTCCTGACACTCAGTAAATAAAAGACACATTAACAATGAGATTTTTTTTTACCTGGGAAGATGAGAAGGTCCAAAGTTTCCCTGCAAGGCCCAGGTTCCAAAGCCTTATGGTGATGTGGTGTACAGAATAAAGTTGAGGGATCACTTCACTTATCCTTCTTGCTCAAATCTCCTTTTCTTCTTCTTCATTTGACACAGTCTTCTTATTCTTCTGACACTGTCTTCCCTCCTCCTTGGCTTCGTTTGCTCCTTTATCTTTCTGCTACTTTCTGATTCTTTTGCGCTCTTCTGTTCCTTTCTCTTTCTGATCCCTTTCTGCTCCTTGCAGACCCATTCTGCTTCTTGCAGACCCATTCTGCTCCTTCTCCTACTTTACCTCTGTGCTCCTTCTGCCCCTTCCAGCTCCTGGCTGCCCCTTTCTGCTCCTTGCTGTCCCTTCCTGCTCATTTTTGTTTCTTCTCCTTCCTGCTCCTTCTCCTAATTTACCTTTTTTGCTCCTTGGTGTTCCTTTCTGCTCCTTCTCCTACTTTACACTTGTGCTCCTTCTGATTCTTTCTGCTCCTTTACCTTCCTGTTCATTCTGTCCCTTTCTGCTCATTTCTATTCCTTTCTGCTCCTTTTCTTCTTTACCTTTGTGCTCCTTCTGCCCCGTCCAGCTCCTTTCTACTCATTGCTGCCCTTTCCAGCTCCTTGCTGGCCCTTTCTGCTCCTTTTCCTACTTTGCCTTTCTGCTCCTTCTGTCCCTTCCAGCTCATTGCTGACCCTTTCTGCTCCTTGATGTCCCTTCCTGCTCATTTCTGTCCCTTCTTCTTTCTGCTCCTTCTCCAACTTTACCTCCCTGCTCCTTGCTGACCCTTCCTGTATGCTGCCCCCCATCCCTCACTTACCTGATCTGTAGGCTGCCACCCCAAGCCTCACTTACCTAATCTGTAGGCTGCACTCACCATGCCTCATTTACCTGATCTGTATGCTGCCCCATCCCTCACTTATCTGATCTGTAGGCTGCCCCCCATGTCTCACTTACCTTATCTGTAGGCAGACCCCAATTCCTCACTTACCTGATTTGTAGGCTGCCCCCCATCCCTCACTTACATGACCTGTAGGCTGCCCCCCACCCCATGCCTCACTTGCCTGACCTGTAGGCTGCCCCCCATCCCTCAGCTGATCTGAAGCCGGCCCCTCATCCCCCACTTACCTGATCTGTAGGCTGCCACTCCCATCCCTCACTTACCTGATCTGAAGCCACCCCCTAACCCCAACTTACCTGATCTGTAGGCTGCCCCTTCATGCCTCACTTACCTGATCTGTAGGATGCCCCCCATCCCTCACTTACCTGATCTGTAGGCTGTCTCTGCAGTCTGGGAGTTGCTGGCTGCATGTGCTGCTCCCCTGCGGATTCAGTCAGGAGAGAGAAGCAGGGATAAGATGTAGCTTCCTGTTTCTGCCTCTCTCCCTACACCTACTGGCCGGTGCCGGTATTGCATTATATTATCAATCTCTAAAGAAAAATACCGTCACAAACTGAAAAATCCGGGGGGGCAAGTGCCCCCCCTTTCCCCATCCTGCGGACGCCCATATGGACATTGTTCTACTGGAAGGTGAACTTTTGGGCCAGTTTGAAATACTGAGGGTTTGGGACCACGTGTTCATGAACTATATCTCTTATATTGCTGTTTTTAGCTGTCATCGGGGCTGGCGCCACCGTTAGGCGAACTAGACTGCGCTGTGTGACTGTGAATGACAAAATCCAAATTATGAAGGCTGTGAAAGGTAAAACCCCTCTCGATTTTGGGAACTCTCAGTTTCTATTCTTCCAAGACCTCACCAGAGCCACCCTAATCCGGCACAAGTCCTTCGGACCTGTCATCATCTCTCTGAGGCAAGCTGGAATACCCTACAGGTGGAGACTACTAGTTCTCTACTAGTGCATCACAATGGGACTGCTCACAACCTCACATCCATGTCTGGGCCACCTGCCTTCTTGGAAGCACGTGGACTGCCTCCCTTACAAACAGTAAGCTATCTATTAAGTGGCTGCAAGATGCAGCCACGGCACTGACTGGATCAGAATTTCATTTGAATGAAATTTCAAACCAAACAAAATGTACAGAATTTCATCCTAACTCAAATGGACAAACTGTACACATTATGTAAGGACGAAATTCAGTAGTTTCCTACTTTGTCTTATGTTTTAAAGAAAACTAGATCAAAAAAGAAGAAAAGAAGAACAGATCCTGATGATGGGGGAAAGGTATATGCGTATTGTGTGGTTTTCAGGAACATATCTCTATAGGAGACCATGGAAAGCAGTTGACTGAGTGTAATATTGGGGAAATTAGTCTATATTTCCCCAGACCCGTCTGTAGTGTGTTCTAGTTAGGAGTATAACGTAAGAGGGCATGTAGCGGAATGGATGCTTGCCAGAAACTTCTATTACCCTTTATTGGCTGTCTGTTGCTCACCTGATATAAAACTTCCACCTTTCGCGTGTTTTCCCCCTGTGATTGCGTGTGGTTTCTCTTTGGACGTTCAGGAGTCTTCATACGAATGGAATCCCTTCGTCTCCCCTGAACGAGGACCACCCCTGTGCCCATTAGAACGTTGACACCTACCTCTCAAGTGCGAAAACTGCAAGGGAAGCAATTAATAAGCCACCTGGCACGTGGCAAAGAATATGGCGGCCATCTTGTCTCCCGAATATGGGCAGCAGTACTTGGTCGTCGAGTGCCTGGAACTCTTTTCGCCTAGGCACTAGCATGAACACCGGTAAACCTTAGACCGCTGCCTGTTCCAGTTCCCGACCACCTACACAAACAATGTTCGGGAGATATGAACTACCGAACAGGGGAAGCATTCATATCCTGAAATAAAGAAATTCCCTTGTATGGTGTTTGCACAAGAACCTCACGAACTGAAGACCGTCCAGGGCACCAATTTCCCTGGAACTGTTTTGGGCTAGCGCCTCGTGCCTGGCCTGTCAAAACTTTGACACAATGCCATTTCCGTTCTGCGAACCTATCTGAGTGATTCTTGGATATGTTGGACACTCAGATCGGGACTATAGGGGAATGTACTTTTTGTGGGGTTCTGGTGTATGGTTGAGGTTGAGGTACTTCTAAGGTAGAGGCTATTTTGTTGGATTTTCTCAGACAATTATCTCTCAGGCACAGAGGATCCTAGGATTGAAAACCCTGCATTCTTGTATGTGAAACCCCTTGCATGGGACTGGGCATAAAAGCCGTGTATGTGACAATAAAATTCAGTTAAACCCCCAGAGCTGTGTGTCGTCCAGTTGCTGGGGAGAAGGTGGGAGATTCTTGGATTATTCTACTTGGTCCTGACTGTTCCCTTGGATTGTTTTACTTGTTCTTGACTGTACTTTGGTGTAACCAGCGGAAGAGAGTCCCTGCTAGGACTAGGGCTCCGCTACAGGGCATATAGAGTAAATATGGATTAAAGTGCTGAGTTCATGATGCATATCAGATAATCCAAGGAATTACTCCAATCAGAGGTCCTGAAGTACTGAATTACAGCATGAAAGTAGTGCCATACGTGGATGTACAGCTGTGCTCAAAAGTTTGCAAATACTGGCAGAAATTGTGAAGTTTTGGCACTAATTTTGAAAATATGACTGATCATGCAAAAAAAAAAAAAAAAAATATTTTATTGAAGGACATTCATAATTTGAAGCAATTTATTATCACATAGTTGTTTGGCTCCATTTTAAATAATAATGATAACAGAAATCACCCAAATGGCCTTGATCAAAAGTTTACATAACCTTGAATGTTTGGCCTTGTTACAGATACACAAGGTGACACACACAGGTTAAAATGTTAATTAAAGGTTAATTTCCCAAACCTGCGGCTTTTAAAATTGCAATAATTAGTGTCTTTGTTTAACTAGTCAATGAGTTTGTTAGCTCTTACGTGGATGAACTGATGTCAAAAGACCTGAGTAACAAGGTAATAGAACTTTATAATGATGGTCAAGGATATAAAAAGATATCAGGTGTAACCCCTTAAGGACACATGACATGTGTGACATGTCATGATTCCCTTTTATTCCAGAAGTTTGGTCCTTAAGGGGTTAAAAGTGTTTGCTTGCTGGTTTACAATAATAATTTTCAAGTGATGTATATTTAAACAATTGTTGCATAAGGCTGCAACAACAAAAAATTAAAAAAAAAACAATAATTAAAAATAAAATGAGTCTAAATGCTTTCTAAATGCATTGTGTATGTGCTTTGGGATATATATATTGGGAAATATATGTGTGTGTGTGTGTGCGTGTGTGATGGAATTTGTGAGTTTTGTGCTATTTGGGGGTTACATCATTTTTATTTCTTCCTTTTTATTTATTTTATTTTGCTCACACTCATCCCTTTTACTTATACTCATATTTTGGACAGGGACATTAGATGGTCATGCTTTTCACCCTTTCAAAACATTATGTGGTTCTGCAGGACAGGCATATGTATAGGAAGTTCTTCAATATGCCTTTATTAAAACTATTCCAAAAGTTGCACTGCATGTTCATGGTGGGGTCTTACCATAACTTTACAAAGAGGCAAAATTTAATTTTCATTGAGGGAATTAATAGCCTTTTATGTATGACAATGGTAATTAATGGTAATGTATGACAAAGACCCTGTTGGGTCGAAACATTGCTGTTTTGTGCTAAATAGAGCTACTGTTTTGGCTTTTATCCTTTTATCCTTGAGAGCCAGGATCAATATTTATTTTCTATGAATGGTAATTAATAAACAGATTATGGTGATGTAAACCCTGAGGATCTCCACTTACCACTTTTGTCCAACTTTAAGAATTTCCATTAACAAATACTCTATCCATCTACAAATAATTTATCTTCAAGCCAGTTTT
This sequence comes from Pelobates cultripes, assembly GCA_933207985.1. Classification (NCBI taxonomy): domain Eukaryota; kingdom Metazoa; phylum Chordata; class Amphibia; order Anura; family Pelobatidae; genus Pelobates; species Pelobates cultripes. Next base: position 129,550,480 of record OW240916.1, on the reverse strand, counting down.
AAATTCAAGAAGAAGCATTATTAAACCCATTGCTTTGTGTATGTATGTTCATTAACATTAAAACCTCCAATTTTCTTTGTATTCATTATGTAACTTTCATTGTTCCGGACAATAAAAGCACATTAGAATTCGGTAGCCAGCTAATCTAGGGTTTGTTTTCCGTGTTGCAGATTCGTTTTATCGACCCTCCATTACGCACTAATGTCGCTGATGCTAACATTAGCACGTAATGACTGTTTCCAAAGTACAAAATCTTCTCTTTAGTTACTCGTAATTATCAGATGACAAGACATTTAACAGCTATCAGAAAGTATCATGGGAGACATTAAATCACTAGTTATCAACTAGTTTCCTAGTTTGCTGTTAACTTTTACCACCTGCCATTATCCCTCCAAATTTAAAACCTGTCTCTGCTAGGTATAAAGAGAGAAAAACAAATAAACTGCTAGATTACTCATACATGATTTGGAAAAAGTTGTTTATATATCTATCTCTGCCAATTTCTATCTAACTCTCTATATCTATCTCTCTATATATATAATAATATCCAAAAGAAAAATAAAACATTTTTGCTACTGCATGTCAAAGTACCAGAATTTGTGAATTTTCTCAAGACACATGCAGCATGTTTCCATAACAAAAAACGATGTTGATGCCAACGTGACAAGAAAAATATCAGCTCTAGTCTCTATCTAAGTATGGTCCTTGAAACAGTCTTGGAATCCACTGCTGTTAAGATAAAACATTATACAGCTAAATGAACCAAGCAAGCACAGAATTGTGAAAGTGACTTCAGATATAATGATAATATTTAACACACAGTATGTATAACTTTTTTTTTTTTTAACTCTCTTGGTATACCTTACCCTTCTCCTCCTATTTACTTGTTCCAAAGGTAAAACAAGAAGACTTTGGAATGTACAACTTGCTTGATCAGGGATAACGATATTAATGACTTCCTAGTTACTGTACTGAATTATATGACATTAACTTTATATTTTCACTTGTCACAGATGTGGGCTAACTTGTAAAGCATGCTAGAGAATGGCACTGTACTCTGAAGTCATCAAAAAAGATTAGGTATGAAATCCATTACATTTATTAGGTCTCAATTTATTAGGCAGTTGAAAGAAATTTGCTTTCAGACACTGAAGATCAAGTTCATATATAACAAGCAAAATGTTTAAAAAAGAAATATTTCAAATGGTTTTTATGTTCTTTTTTCTTACAAAGATTAAAATGATAATAATATAGTTCTGCTTTCTTTTTATATTCACAAACATTTAGCTCCTCATAATAGCTAAGAAAGCATGCAGCTCAGTACTGATATGGGACAGTGGTCCTTTATATTTGACGTTACTTGCAAAACTACCTATGATGAATAGTCAATACAATGTTAAACAATGATCTGCACACCAGTCAAGCAAAAGACCTTTCCACAGAAATCACACATTTGCAGTGATGTTACTACTGCAAAGGATTCTGGGTGGGCATATGCAAATTAGTTCAACAAAGAATCACATTCTTGCCTCATTGTTCCATTTTAAACATGGATTACTTGGAGTTTGTGTTTGCTGTATACAACAGCTTTGAAACACAACTCGGGAAAAAATGGAAAGCAATTTTTCCCTACCATAACTTTCTTGGTTTGTGCTATGAAAAATAGAATATGCAGATTTACTTCATCCAGTCTTGGAGCAAAAACATTTCATGAATATTGATTTGCTGTCAGAATTAGTGGAGAAAGTGATCAGGACAAGTTTTGTACTGTTTTAGCAACATTCAATATATTTCCCATTCAGAGTTTAGCTAGGTTAGATTCTAGATGTGGTGAAAATAACCTCGGTTTTGGAAGGGCCTATTTGCCAGCCTTTTGCCTCAGGAATATGGACCCTGCAAAAAGACATGCTAAAACATCTATCTGGGCTTATTGGATTTTAAAACACTTTGTCTGCCCCTTTAAATTCATGGGAAAATGTGCCTCTTCCCCTCCCCCTTTTTCCTGTCCTATTGTTCTCCAGCAGGGCGTTGTCCCAGGGACACTGCCAGACCAGTTGAAACTGGCTGCTTTGTCACTCCTCAATCTCCCATCAGCCCTTGCTATTTTCTGATCTCACCCTTCCTTGTACTATAGGGCACTTTTAACATTGGACATATTGTGGACACTATTATTTTATTGTATATAACTACTTTTGTATTATTTTTTTAACAATGTATCTTTAAACACTATTTCTCTGTCATTGTAACATACCTGGGTATGCTTGTTCTTTAATATGTGTGTGTGTGTGTGTGTGTGTGTGTGTGTATGTGCTTACTCATACATACATATATTTTGTAGTTTGTCTTGTTCTGCATCTTAAAGCTAGATTTTCCCTGCCCTACTCATCATTGTTGATTTGTTAACTTAAATGTTATTCAATTATCTGCTTATCTCTATAGACTTTCTCTGTTATTTCTGCTCTCCCCCCCTTATTTTATTGATACCCACCCAAATGGTCTTGCTTGACCAATCCTCACCTCCTCTGTGCATCTCCATTCCATAGTTTTATTGCAGGCCTTTTTTTACCCTATCCTCTCTGTTTTTCCACAGTCTGAGTTTTAAAAGTTCAAGGACATTGCTCAGATGCCCGCCCACCCCACCCCAAGTTTCTTACTACATTTATAGATAGAATCTCACACACAAATTTAGTTGATTAGTCATGAAAGCTGCAAACATTCCCAGTAATCAGAACACACCCTCATTCTCTTAACCCCTAACACTCAGCCATCACTCTCCTTACTTCTGCTCATTCTGCTTTCCTCAAAGTGCCTACTCATAGGAGCAATGCTCTATCTTTTCCTCTTCTCCTTTTCTCTCATCTCTCTCAGCATCAAAATATCTCCTTACACCAGGGCCGGACTGACCCACCGGGATACCGGGAAATTTCCCGGTGGGCCGCGGCACCTGGGGGCTGCGCTGACACATGGGTGCCACCGGGTGGCCGGTCCGGTGGCACTCTGAGAGGGGGCCGACCACGTTCCAGACTGGAGCCGCCGGGCCGGGTGGCCGCTTCGCCAGTCCGGCGGCCCTGATCCAGTCACTGATGGTTGAAGGAGGAGGAGCCTGTCTACCATGCTCCCTCGCGGTTCCTGTGCCGGGAATCACAGGAACCGCGAGGGAGCATGGTAGACAGGCTCCTCCTCCTTCAACCATCAGCAGCCAGTGACTGGATCAGGGCCGCCAGGGCCACCCGCCGCGCGGTCTGGCAGCCGCCCCCTGCCTTTAAGGTAAATTGGGGGAAGGTGAGGGGAAAGGAGAGGGGGGGGAAGGATGGAGGAGAGACACAGGAAAGGGGAGGGAGGGAGAGGAGAGACACAGGAAAGCAAATATGAGGAGGCACACGTCATGCTTGTCCATGATGAGGAGAGACACAGGAAAAGCAAGTATGGATAGAGGGTTACAATGGAAGGGGAGGAGAGGAGACACAGGAAAGGGGAGGGAGGGAGAGGGGAGAGGTACTAGAAAAGGGAGGGAGTGGGAGAGAGACACAGGAAAGGCTGGGGAGGAGAGGGGAGAGACACAGGAAAAGGGGGAGGGAGGGAGAGGGGAGAGACACAGGAAAGGGGGGAGGGAGAGGGAGAGACACAGGAAAAGGGGGAGGAGGGAAAGGAGAGACACAGGGAAAGGGGGAGGGAGGAGAGGGGCACACAGGAAAGGAGGGAGGGAGAGGGAGAGACACAGGAAAAGGGGGAGGGATAGGGGAGAGACAGGAAAGGAGGAGGGAGAGGGAGAGACACAGGAAAGGAGGGAGGAGAGGGGAGAGACACAGGGAAAGGGGGAGGGAGGGATAGGGGAGAGACACAGGAGAGGGTAGAGACAGAGGGAAAGGGGGAGGGAGAGAGATGGGGAGAGACACAGGAAGGGGGAGAGATGGGAGGAGAGAGACACAGGGAAAGGGGGGAGGAAGGGAGAGGGGAGAGACACAGGGAAAGGGGGGGGAGAGATGGGTTGGAGGGAGAGAGATGGGGAGAGGGGAGAGACATGGGTTGGAGGGAGAGAAACAGGGAAAGGGGGGAGGGAGATAGATGGGGAGGAGGGAGAGACACAGGGAAAGGGGGTGAAAGAGGCAGAGGGGGAAGAGAGAGACAAAGAGGGAGAAATGAGAGAGACACACAAGGGGAGGGGAAGAAAGAGGCAGAGGGGGAAGAGAGAGACTGGGAAGGAGAGGGGAGACATTGACACAGAGGAGCAGTGAGGGGGAGAAAGAGAGGACCCGGGGCAACGCTCCGGCTCTCACGAGGGTGAACTCTAGCCCTGGAGCTACGGGCTAGAGTTCACTCTCACCACTTCCTGGTGGTCGCAGTAGTAGGAGTGAACTCTAGCCCCATACACACACTGCCCACATGCACACACACCATACACATTCACACACTGCCCCCACACACACACACCATACACATTCACACACTGCCCCCCCCCACACACACACACACACCATACACATTCACATACTGCCCCCCACACCCACACACTGAACCTTTCACACACATTGCACCACTGCTCCTATACCCTACTACAGCCCCATATCCCAGCAGACTCCAGGTAAGTTGTCAAACTGTTCTTAAACGGTTTGACTACTTACTCTGGGAGGGGGTGCTGACACTCCTGGCACCATAACCACTACACAGAGGAGGTAGTGGTTATTGTGCATGGAATATTTCTTTAAATAATCTACAAGTGCCCCTCCCAGGCTCAGGTTCTGGATCCGTCACTGATATATGACATGTATATTAATGTGTGTATTAGTTATATATATAGCACAATAACATATTTAAAGTGAAGAGTACACCCACAGGACTTCAAAATAAACATTTTTTACAGTTGTGCCCTAAATACATTCACCATTTCAGTCCCATTAACAAGCTTTCCTTAATATGTCAAGGTAGTTGGACTGAAACATTGATTACATGCAAAGGCACATCTGCTTAAAATAAATCTGCACTTTTGTTTATTTTTAAGCCTATGAGTGCGCTTTTTACGTTGAAGTACTTTTTAATTTTAAGTTATCTGTTTTAACTCTGTATCTGCACACTATGCTGGCGTGACGCATTATGGGGCTGGTAAATATTTTTTTTCCAGGGCTGCTTTTAATTCCCAGTCCAGCCCTGCTTACCTGTAGCTAATCAATTAGCAGACAGGCTTTTAAAAGAAGAGATCAGCCTGCTGCAGAGTGAGGGAGAAAAAGACAGCTAGGAGAGCGAACAACACTTGTGTTTATTGCAAAGCTATTTTCATTTTTTTGGGGGAAAATTGGCAAGTGGTAAAGCCACCCAATTACAGATAGTAATTCCTGTCTAGTAAGAGCTCAAGTAAGAGCAAGGGATTTTGTTTGTTTGTTATTATTTAAAGCACCTGCTTTTTATCAAATAAAAAGGAAAACTGAGCTGAATG
>OW240916.1:129406597-129544949 GCA_933207985.1 Pelobates cultripes | reverse complement strand
GATAGGAGACGCGAAAGGTATTAAACTGATCAGAACAATACTAAACACACCACAAATAAGGTTTCTCTCCTGTATGGTTCCTCAAATGATGCTTAAGATTAGAAGCGGCTGAAAAGCATTTCTCACACCCCGAACAAAAATATATATTTTTAACATTCTCTCCACTTTGAACGAAATGACGTTTGGGAAGAGATTAACATAATTAAACACAGGCAGTAAAAATACAGTTTTTAGCCATACCCTGTAACTTTTAAACTACACATCCCATCTTCATAATTACATATTTGGAATCAGCACACTTAAAACATAAACATAACCAAAAAATCAGCCAAATCCATCCAGGGGTTAAAAAGTTAGCTGTAGGTCCCTTTATGACCGACTGCAAGCACATTTTCCTGCCCAAAGCAGTTCCATAGATTTGGGCTGTGAGGTCGGTCTATTTCAGGCTGAAAAAACGACTAAGTCCCATCGCGAATGGGACTTAGTCTCTGCAGCTGAAATAAGGCTGAAAAAAACGGCTGAAAAAAAGACTAAGTCCCATCGCCGAATGGGACTTAGTCTCTGCAGCTGAAATAATTTCCCATTTACTGAACCAAGTGGGAAATAGCAAGGCAGGCACAAAGTGTTTGCACCAGGTCTGGGGACACAGGGGACACCGTCTTAAAGGGGCCGTGTCCCCAACAAGTCTGGGGACACGGCCTTAAAGGGGCAGTGTCCCAATCTTCCTGATTTCCCAAAAAAGGTGTTTAAAGGGCCAGCACCAGTCACATAAAGAGCCCATAAGCCCCAATATGCCCAATCGACAGTCTTAAAGGGCCATACACACCCAAATAAAAGTGCATACATTTTCACAATCTCCCAGGGGCCATAGTCATGGAGGAGGTTGGCAAGTAGGCTTCTCCACAACCCAGGGAAGCAGGGCAATATGCCATTTAGTCTCAAGCATAAACAGCAGTTTAACAAGGTGTCAATCCATACCCGCCAAGTGACCCCGATGTTGGGGTAACATTCCCTATTCTGATCTGTGTCAGTGTGTGTATCAGGGATCCTTAGGACAGGTGTCAACTCATATCTGCCAAGTGACCCGATGTTGGGGTAACATTCCCTATTCTGATCTGTGTCAGTGTGTATCAGGGGCTCTGAGGACAGGTGTCAATCCATATCTGCCAAGTGACCCGATGTTGGGGTAACATTCCCTATTCTGCTCTGTGTCAGTGTGTATCAGGACCACTGATAGGAGACGCGGAAGGTATTAAACTGATAAAAATAGTAATAAACACTCCACTCCTATCTGGTGTCACATTAGCTTGACAGCGCAGTGCCCCAAATTTGCAGTAAGAGGACCGACCAAGCCTCTTCTTCCATCTCCCTGTTACAAAAATCAATGCCGTGTACACGTCCACTGATAGGAGACGCGGAAGGTATTAAACTGATAAAATAGTACTAAACACACCACTCCTATCTGGTGTCACATTAGCTTGACCGCGCAGTGCCCCAAATTTGCAGTAAGAGGACCGACCAAGCCTCTTCTTCCATCTCCCTGTTACAAAAATCAACGCCGTGTACACGCCCACTGATAGGAGACGCGGAAGGTATTAAACTGATAAAAATAGTACTAAACACACCACTCCTATCTGGTGTCACATTAGCTTGACCGCGCAGTGCCCCAAATTTGCAGTAAGAGGACCGACCAAGCCTCTTCTTCCATCTCCCTGTTACAAAAATCAATGCCGTGTACACGACCACTGATAGGAGACGCGGAAGGTATTAAACTGATCAGAACAATACTAAACACACCACAAATAAGGTTTCTCTCCTGTATGGCTCCTCAAATGATGCTTAAGATTAGAAGCGGCTGAAAAGCATTTCTCACACTCCGAACAAAAATATATTTTTTTAACATTCTCTCCACTTTGAACGAAATGACGTTTGGGAAGAGATTAACATAATTAAACACAGGCAGTAAAAATACAGTTTTTAGCCATACCCTGTAACTTTAAAACTACACATCCCATCTTCATAATTACATATTTGGAATCAGCACACTTAAAACATAAACATAACCAAAAATCAGCCAAATCCATCCAGGGGTTAAAAAGTTAGCTGGAGGTCCCTTTATGACCGACCGCAAGCACATTTTCCTACCCAAAACAGTTCCATAGATTTGGGCTGTGAGGTCGGTCTATTTCAGGCTGAAAAAAGACTAAGTCCCATCGCCGAATGGGACTTAGTCTCTGCAGCTGAAATAAGGCTGAAAAAAACGGTTAAAAGACTAAGTCCCATCGCCGAATGGGACTTAGTCTCTGCAGCTGAAATAATTTCCCATTTACTGAACCAAGTGGGAAATAGCAAGGCAGGCACAAAGGGTTTGCACCAGGTCTGGGGACACAGGGGACACCGTCTTAAAGGGGCCGTGTCCCCAACAAGTCTGGGGACACGGCCTTAAAGGGGCAGTGTCCCAATCTTCCTGATGTCCAAAAAAAGGTGTTTAAAGGGCCAGCACCAGTCACATAAAGAGTCCATAAGCCCCAATATGCCCACCGACAGTCTTCAAGGGCCATACACACCAAATAAAAGTGCATACATTTTCACAATCTCCCAGGGGCCATAGTCATGCGGGAGGAGGCTGGCAAATAGGCTTCTCCACAACCCATGGCAATTTGCCATTTAAAGGGCCCGTTACAAATAGCAGTTTGTAACAAGGTGTCAATCCATATCTGCCAAGTGACCCGATGTAGGGGACCAGTCCCTATTCTGCTCTGTGTCAGTGTGTATCAGGGAACCTTAGGACAGGTGTCAATCCATATCTGCCAAGTGACCCGATGTAGGGGGAACAGTCCCTATTCTGCTCTGTGTCAGTGTGTATCATGGTCTCTGAGGACAGGTGTCAATCCATATTTGCCAAGTGACCCTATGTAGGGGACCAGTCTCTATTCTGCTCTGTGTCCGTGTGCATCAGGGGCTCTGAGGACAGGTGTCAATCCATATGTCAAGGTGTCAATATGTCATATGTCAGGTGTCAATCCATATTGATTGTGATTTAGGAATGTTAGGTGATTTCTGCCCTTTATGGATTAAAACCAGACTCTGTATCAACTGTGTAATTTTCCATGGGAGTTTTGCCATGGATCCCCCTCCGGCATGCCACAGTCCAGGTGTTAGTCCCCTGAAACAACTTTTCCATCCCTATTGTGGCCAGAAAGAGTCCCTGTGTGTTTTAAAATTCGCCTCCCCATTGAAGTCAATGGCGTTTCGGGCGGTTCGCCGGTTCGCGAACATTTGCGGAAGTTCGCGTTCGCCATTCGCGAACCGAAAATTTCGGGTTCGCGACATCACTACTGATCATATGTAATAGGGATATTAAAGGAACACTCCAAGCACCAAAACCACTGCAGCACACCATAGTGGTTATGGTTCCAGAAATGGCACAGCACCTCCCATTGTTGTCAAACCATGTTTAAATTCTCACCTGGGGTCCAACGAGTGCTGCTCCCTGTTTGCACTGCTTCCCCGGATAGCCAGAGGCTCCTAAGCAGGAGCTTTCGTTAATTCTCTTGAGCTAAACCCTGCAGTGCAGGATTAGCTCATTGGCTGAGAGCATCAGCTGATCACTTTAGGTTCATAAGCTTAAGGACTTTACTGTCCATCTTAGTCATAGGCATGAGCAGCCTATTGCATTAGGGTGTGCACCCTAAAGCACAAACACACGCCGCGTGTATGTGTATGTATGTATGTATGTATATATGTATGTGTGTGTGGTGTGAGGGTGCTGTGTGTGAGGGTGCTGTTAGTGTGATGTGTGTGAGGGTGCTGGTAGTGTGCTATGTGGGTGAAGGTGTTTATGTGTGTTTGTGAGTGTGCTGTGTGTGAGGGTGCTGTTTGTGTGCTGTGTGTGAGGGTGCTGGTAGTGTGCTGTGTTTGTGTGTGTTTGTTAGGGTCCTGTTAGTGTGTTGTGTGAGGGTGCTGTGTGTGTGTGAGGGTGCTGTTTGTGTGGTGTGTGTGTGTGTGTGTTTGTTTGTGTGTGTGGGTGTTGTGTGTTTGTGAGAGTGCTGTTAGTGTGCTGTGTGTGAGTGTACTGTTTGTGTGCTGTGTGAGGGTGCTGTGTGTGTGTGTGTTTGTAAGGGTGCTTTGTGTTTGTAAGGGTGTTGTGTGTGTTCTTGTGAGGGTGCTGTTAGTGTGCTGTATGTGTGTAGGTGCTGTGGGTGGGTGCTGTGTGTGTGAGGGTGCTGTTTGTGTGCTGTGTGTGAGGGTGCTGGTAGTGTGCTGTGTGTGAGGGTGCTGGTAGTGTGCTGTGTTTGTGTGTGTTTGTTAGGGTCCTGTTAGTGTGTTGTGTGAGGGTGCTGTGTGTGTGTGAGGGTGCTGTTTGTGTGATGTGTGTGTGTGTGTTTGTGTGTGTGGGTGTTGTGTGTTTGTGAGGGTGCTGTTAGTGTGCTGTGTGTGAGTGTACTGTTTGTGTGCTGTGTGAGGGTGCTGTGTGTGTGTGTTTGTAAGGGTGCTTTGTGTTTGTAAGGGCGTTGTGTGTGTGTGTGTGTGTTCTTGTGAGGGTGCTGTTAGTGTGCTGTATGTGTGTAGGTGCTGTGGGTGGGTGCTGTGTGTGTGAGGGTGCTGTTTGTGTGCTGTATGTGTGTGGGTGCTGTGCTTGTGAGGGTGCTGTTTGTGTGTTGTGTGTGTGTGAGGGTGCTGTGTGTGTGTGTGTGTGCTGTATGTTTGGAGAGATTGTGGGGGTGGAGTTAGGGGCAGATTAGTAAATATCCCCCCTCCCTTTTTACCTTATGTAGGGAGGGGGATCCTTGCTGCCATGTGCCATCCCTGGTGGTCCAGTGGAGAGTGAACGCTAGTCTGTGGGGCTAGAGTTCACTCTCGTGAGATCTGAGCATTGCTGCTGCAACGCTCCGACCTCGCGAGAGGAACTCTGTTGAGCTGCTGTCTAGTGCTCCCCGGGTCCTCTCCTGCCTCCCTTCATGCTGCTGTGGGCCGATGAGGGAGAGCTTTGATCTCCCCACCGGCCCATGGAGGCTTAGAGCAGAGCCGGCGCTCGGATAGCGCATGCCCTGCATGAGCCGACAGGGGAGATCCTGAGCTCAATCCTGCCGGTCTCAATCAATAGGCGGGCCGCAGGGATTAGGGTGTGCCCGGTGTATGCCTATGATCTTAGTTCAGACACAGAACTCGTGGGGGAAGTAATGCAAGCAGGGAGCAGGGCCCGACATATCCCAAATAATAAGTCAAGCATTCTAGAACAGTGTGACGACATTTGTATATTGTCAAGTATCTTGTTCTAAAAAATTAGGAAAGCACATAAAAAACAAAAAAGCACATAGCAACCAATATGTTAACTAAAGCATTTTTTTGTGTTATGAAAAAACAACCACCAGCCCTCTTGTAATAAATCTTATTAGTATATTTTTTTTATTTTTGTCTCAACTTTCTCTGCATCTACAATAATACAACCTACATTTGCCTTCTGTAACTCATCTTTAACATTCATATTCATTTTTCATAGTCTGCTGTAATAAATGGTTGTACTGTTTAGCTAGCATTTATTATACACATTCTGAACTCACTCTGTTAAATAGGGACAGATTATCTATACTTCTTAGCGGGAGTACAGCTAAATGTAACTCGGAGATCACTCAGTAAGATATTGTATCATTAGCCAAACTTACTTCAATTATGTTATTAATAATACAGTTTGTGCAAGAACATCATTGGCCATAGCATTTTTTTGTAATGGAATTAATCGTATTTAATCATGGCATTTATTTATTTGTTATATATATATATATATATATATATATATATATATATATATATATATATATATATATATATATATATAAACAGGGGGGAGGCTGCACTCACCTGAACATACATAAATGGAGTACTGCTGATCATACATTGCATAAGCCTGCCACAATGTCAATGTACCCTATCTTTGGCAGGTCCTACTCTAACAGGCTAATGTCTGCTCTTATGAGATTAACCCACTAAACTAATAAAATCTGTCAACACTGAAGTTGCTGTTTAGTGGATAGATGAGTGCTCTGGATCTTGTGTATTGTATAATTTGGCCCCCAGCAGCATCCCATTTATGCATGTTCAGGTGAGTGCAGCCTCCACCCATGGGCATCCGCAGGAATTTTTCCAGGGGGGGGGCATAATTGTAATGACATCCATGCTTGGTACCTTTTTGACAGTGTCATGAAAGGGAAGGGGCATAGCCATTATCACATAAAGCCAGGGTGAATAGCGTTTTCACAACTATGGTGTCAGGAATATATGTTTGTATTCCTGACACTATAGTGTTCATTTAAGCAAATTAAAGGACATTTCTGGTCACCATAACAACTTCACCTAAATGAAAATGCTATGATGCCAGGAAGCCCCTGGGTGCTCGCTTTCCTTTAAGGGGTTAAATCGCTCTCAAATGGTTTAACCCCAAAGGCTTCCTCCAGCTCCAGGTCACTCAGTGGTATTTGGCTTCTGAAACAGAGTGTCAGGAAGTGCAGACTGATGTCAGGCATGGGTGCCGCTGATTGGCTAGAGTGGTCAGTTGACGCTCTAAGCCAATTGTTAGTTCCCGGTTCATAAAATATTTTTACTTTTTTATGAATGGGGAGCTACTGATTGGCTTAGAGTGCCAGCTGACCGCTCTAGCCAATCAGCAACACCCCTACCCAACGGCACTCTGTGCTTCCTGACACTCAGTAAATAAAAGTGAACACATTAACACCGATATTTTTTTACCTTTGGAGATGAGAAGGTCCAGCGTTTCCCTGCCTGGCCCAGGTACCAAAGCCTTATGATGTGGTGTCCAGAATAAAGTGGAGGGTTCACTTCATTTGTCCTTCCTGCTCCAATCTCCTTTTCCTCTCCTTCATTTGACAGTCTTTTTTTTTTATTCTGACACTGTTTTCTATCCTTGGCCCCTTCTGCTCTTTTACCTTTCTGCTACTTTCTGCTTATTTTGCGCCCTTCTGCTCCTTTCTCATTCTGATCCCTTTCTGCTCCTTGCAGACCCTTTCTGCTCCCTTTTCTACTTTACCTTTGTGCTCCTTTCTGTCCCTTTCTGCTCTTTCTCCTACTTTACCTTTGTGCTCCTTCTGATTCTTTCTGCTCCTTTACCTTTGTCCTCCTTGCTGTCCCTTTGTGCTCCTTCCTGCTCCTTGCAGGCCCTTCCTGCTCATTCTCCTACTTTATGTTTGTGCTCCTTCTGCCCCTTCCAGCTCATTTCTGACCCTTTCTGCTCCTTCTACTTTACCTTTGTGCTGCTTTACCTTCCAGCTCCTTGCTGACCCTTCCTGTTCATTTCTATATATCTATAGGCTGCTGCCCCCCCAAATCTATGGGCTGCTGCCCCCCTCCCCAAATCTATGGGCTGCTGCCCCCAAATCTATAGGCTGCTGCCCCCCTCCCCAAATCTATGGGCTGCTGCCCCCAAATCTATAGGCTGCTGCCCCAAATCTATAGGCTGCTGACCCCCAAACCTATAGGCTGCTTCACCCAAATCCTATGGGCTGCTGCCCCAAATCTAAAGGCTGCTGCCCCCAAATCTGCCAGGCTGCTGCCCCCCAAAATCATAGGCTGCTGCCTCCCAAATCTGCTGGGCTGCTGCCCCAAATCTAAGCTGCTGAGCAACGCCCTCAAATCCCTATAGGCTGCTGCCCTCCTCCCCACACAAATCTGGGCTGCCTTTATCTATGAGCTGCTGCCCCAAATCTATGGGCTGCTTCCCAAAATCTATGGGCTGCTGCCCTAAATCTATGGGCTGCCCCAAATCTATCTGCTGCTGCCCAAATCCTATAGAGCTGCTGCCCCTCCCAAACCTCCCCCCACTTTACACACAGTCTGTAGGCTGTCTCTGGCTGCATGTGTTGTTCCCCTGCGGTTTCAATCAGCAGAGAGAAGCAGGGATAAGATGCAGCTTCCTATCCCTGTCTCTTTCCATACACAGCGGCGCCGGTATTGCAGTTCATTTTAAATCTCATACGAAAAATAGCAGAACAAGCTGAAAAATCCAGGGGGGGGGGGCAAGTGCCCCCCCTTGCCCTCCCCCTGCGGACGCCCATGCCTCCACCCCTATTTCATTCTCATATATATATATATATATATATATATATATATATATATAGACATAGCAGAAATGACCGCCTCAAGGACTTTATAGAGAGATTTTTAAATAAAATTTAGCTTTTTATTCAATCCATTTTAAAAAGTCAAGTTTCAGCTCCACACATGGAGCTTTCATCCAGGATGTTTTTCAAATTTTATTTGAAAATCTCTATAAAGTCCTTGGAGTGCGGTCATTTCTGCTATGTCTACATGATCCTTGCCAGACCAGCACCGGGCACCACAGGACTACACCAGGAGTGCAAGCCCTCGCTATTTATGTATGTATGTATATATATATATATATATATATATATATATATGGGAGTCTAGCCAACTCCTTGGTTTTGCACCCTTCCCTGTCACAGGTGCCTCATCCCAGGGCCCTATTTAGTGTGTGTGTGTGTGTGTGTGTGTGTGTGTATGTATGTATATATATATGTATATATATATATATATATATATATATTTCTATTAAATAAATAAATGAATGGCATGTCATATCTGTGGCTTCAGGAAACATATAACCAGCTATATTTCCATGCTGCAAATCTGTAATATCACTGACCTATATTAAAGTTTAAAATGTCATATAAAAAACAGTATTATTTGTTAAATACATAGTACTTAATACACACAATATTCCTTCGCTCACCACATCTCTCTACCTATCCTTTATGCTCTTCTACACAATATGAGTGCTTAGAACCTTGTGCAACTCGCTCCCTAAATTTATTAAATGTGTTTTAATCCCAGCTTCTAGCAACAGTCCTAAGCAATTCCTCTCCCAATACAAACTATTAATAGTTCATTAATTATTTCACTAATAACAGGTTTAACACTCGTTTCCAGTGCAGGATTGCTAAAACAGGAACACAATTCTAAAATTGTAGCACTCATTAAGGAAACGAGTAGAATGAGTGAAAATATTGCCCCACTTTGCAACACTATTATAAATGTCTGCTGAAGAGTTCATACTTGCAGTTTATCATGTGGAAACATAACTTACATTATATCATCATGCATTAGATTGTTGTTATTGTATATATTATTAATGACATAAAGAATATTATGTATTTGACTGATTTTCTATAGTTTCTTCCAGAATTCCTATAGTATAATGTGACAGATTTCTGACTATATGTTTTATAAAGTGCAATGTCTTAAAAATAGAATTCTTGGAACCATTAAAACATACCTACCAGAACCCCTCTGGCATTCTGATTTTGAATAATATAAATCGTGTGTATAATTTGTTGAACATTGTAAAAGAAGACACATATAAATGTTAATTATCTATAAATGTAGCACTTAGGGTTGGCACTCAGTGCAAAACTTTGTTCGTCGTGCTCATTCAATGGCATCTTGTCCTGCCCTTGTGTTTTTACACTGAAATGTCTTCTGCTGTTATGTAAATGGGACCAGGTGGCAGGATGTCAACTTGGCAAATAATTATCTCCCTGAATTGTATGCTCGGTCAGATTTTGCCAGTGAAACTTAACGTCCTTGTATGTCTCTTTGGATGTGACAGGAAACATTGTAGACATGAATCCTTGCTGTTGGTTGAACAAACCAAGTAGCAAGTTATCAAATTCTATAGCACTCGGGGAAGTTTGAAAGCAGCAGGTTCTGGCTGTCAAATCATGAACTACTTCTTGTGTAATTAGCCAAGTACTTTAGAACTTTGACAGTGCCTTAAAAAAAGATATGGAAGACAAAAAGGTGACTTCACTGGATAACACTGTGCAGTATGTCCTTACATTCTAGATATATGTGTGATACAAAGAGTTCTAATTGTATCGACTTATTCATGCTTGGCAGCCGAGGATGGTTTAACAGTGACAGTAAAATATACACTACCTTAATGGTCTTTAGTTATGTCACTCGATAAGTGCAAGAAAATAGCAATTACAAACTTAATATGAGTAATTTGTTCAGACAATCAAATACAATTTGACCATGTAAAAACAAACCATGAAATTACAAATTCTTCCATTATACTAATTTCATTTTGTACATTTTTTGCACCTTATTTGCAACCTGCTCATACAATAGCAGGCTCTTAAAATTGACTTAGTTTTATATGATTTTCTCTAAGGAGCTTAAATGTATTTAACCAAAATGTCATTGGTTGTCGACATAATGGATGGTAAAGATTTTTCTTTCTGTTTTATTTTAATGAAATGCCAGATGAACAGAATATGAAATTTGATGGATCATGGTAACTGTGTAATAAAGAGGATATGATTTCCAGAAAAAGCAATAAAATGTTACGATCCAGGATGCTGTCTGACCTCTGGCTGAGCAGTTTAATGGCACTTAACAAGTCCAAACTTGCATTTTGTGGAAAATGATCTTTAGCATTGGTCCTCTTATCACAGAACCATGTCATTTGTTTGCATGTTTCAGGTATAGACCTGTCAATCTCCCAATCCCTTAGCAATTTTATTTAATAAACTACTATGTCAAGATAAGCCCTATCGTTACATAGTTATTTTGCAGTATACCAATAATAATGCCACTAAATACCCCTTTACGTAGGCCGAAAATACTTTTACTCTTATTTAAGGTCTGGTTTGACCATTAATAAATGTAGGTTGTTATTAGTTTGTTCTTATTCGCCTAAGAAGAATAACGACTTTATTCGCGCTTCTGAGAATAGAACTTGTGATTCTTTTACAGTAAGTGTAGTAACTAAGTTAACTAAGTTAACCTCAACATATGAAGAAAGGGATTTAGGGGTGATTATTTCTGATGACTTAAAGGTAGGCAGACAATGTAATAGAGCAGCAGGAAATGCTAGCAGAATGCTTGGTTGTATAGGGAGAGGTATTAGCAGTAGAAAGAGGGAAGTGCTCATGCCATTGTACAGAACACTGGTGAGACCTCACTTGGAGTATTGTACACAGTACTGGAGACCGTATCTTCAGAAGGATATTGATACCTTAGAGAGGGTTCAGAGAAGGGCTACTAAACTGGTTCATGGATTGCGGGATAAAACTTACCAGGAAAGGTTAAAGGATCTTAACATGTATAGCTTGGAGGAAAGACGAGACAGGGGGGATATGATAGAAACATTTAAATATATAAAGGGAATCAACACAGTAAAGGAGGAGACTATATTTAAAAGAAGAAAAACTACCACAACAAGAGGACATAGTCTTAAATTAGAGGGACAAAGGTTTAAAAATAATATCAGGAAGTATTACTTTACTGAGAGGGTAGTGGATGCATGGAATAGCCTTCCAGCTGAAGTGGTAGAGGTTAACACAGTAAAGGAGTTTAAGCATGCATGGGATAGGCATAAGGCTATCCTAACTATAAGATAAGGCTAGGGACTAATGAAAGTTTTTAGAAAATTGGGCAGACTAGATGGGCCGAATGGTTCTTATCTGCCGTCACATTCTATGTTTCTATGTTTCTATCATACCATGTCACTAATTTTTGGTCTGTGTTTGCTCACGGTTATGAAAATGCTGCTAAAAAAAACACCCATCTGGTATTTGCTTGCTTGACAAAATACGGTTATGAGAATTGTACTTTTTCTATTTTGAGCCAGTGACTCTTCAAATTTTTTAAAAATAAGATAAGCATAATTTCTGTTTCCTACACCAGCACCACAATTGATAATTAGTAAAGAAAATGTGTAATGGAGCACCGTTCTAAAATTGTTGCTAACTTGCTGAAAATATTTCAGTCTTCATTGCAGGAGAAATCTGGTCACTTTATCCATAGCTTGTGTTTATTGTGTTTTCATTTTAATTTGTGTTGCAAATACTTCGAGATTTTAATTTATGAGAGTTTTTTTTATTTTTTATTACATGCAGAATAGTGCTCTTCGCGTAATTCATAGCTGGTACAGAATGTCTAATAGTACAGTCAACCATTTCAATGTGAGATGCATGTACTAAGACACATATTAAAATAAAATTTGTAAGATGTATTCATTAAACTCTAAATTACTTAAATGAAAAATAGCTGATCTGGACAAATTCTCATTCTCAGCAATTTTTCAGCTTTTCTGTTTTGAATTACAATGTGCAGTTCTGTTGTAAATTCTCTGCATTTCCCTCTATAGTGAATAAACATGTGTGTAGTTTGACTACTCTAGCAGGCCCAGCAAGCTAGTTATTGATCTTAATATGTGACATTAATGGGCATCTTATCTTGCTGTTTATGGCTCACATGAGAAGTAACTAACAGGGCACTGAGATATGCTGAAGCAGATTTTCACACACAGAAACACGGAAGAATGAGCAAGATTATTGTAAGCGATGAAGTAGGTGTACAGCCCCCACAAAGGACAAGTTAAGAAGTCTAAATGACACTCGATGGTTTCTCCATTGTACACTGCAATACCAACCTGGAGATTGCATATTTCTTTTCATGTTTTTGCTATTATGTCTGGATTTCTGTATTCAGAAATATATAGATAGAAAAAATATATGGTATGTATGTATGTGTGTGTGTGTTAGAGTTAAGCTCCTGGTACTGGTGCTGTCCTGTTGGCAGTGGACACCGGAACTTTGTATCTGGTGTCTTACTTTAGTTCATTGTTAGTTGTTTTTACAATATTGAATAATCATAATATAGTGGTAATTTAATAAGAATAATAAAATTGAACAATTATCAGTTTACACTCAAACACCTAGTTAAAAATAATAGGTAATTTATAGAAAATGGCACTGTCATCATTATTATGGAAACATTAGTGTGCCATGTATACACTAAAGGACCTATTTTCCCCTGTTATGTTTTTTTATTGTTAGTAATTCTTTTCATACAATTTTTATGTGTCTATGTGCTTTTTTTTCATTATTGTTTTGTAAAACTTAAAAAAACCTTTTCTTATTAATAAAAAATATTTGAAAAGTATGTAATCATGTAATAATTCTCAGTGAAGTTGATAAGAGACAACATTGCATGCTATTGACTGGGTTTAAGAAAGGAAAATTAAAAATGCACTTCAGTCAACCACAATGTGTAGGCCAGATTACGGTTAGTTATGTAGGATTTTATTTATTATTATATTTATTATTATACTATTTTTCTTTTAAAAAAGTAATACATACATTTAATACAGTGTTATTATGTCACTTCCAAAACAAACAAACAAAAAAAACCCCCACATATTTTAATATTCGCAGTAAATATATATATATATATATACATATATATTTTAACCATTTTAAAGAACACTATAGTCAGTATTACTAACACTATAGTGTTTCTCTGCTCTCCCCCTTGCAACCTTGCACAGTAAATAAATGGTTAAAAATCCTTTCTACACTTAGCTGATTCCAGGGCCGATGTCCCCCCTTGCCTGGCTCCTGCCCTGCCAGCTGATGGGGAATCTTATCCGTGTGCCTGGCAAGCACGCACATTTTGAAGTCAAACGCCGTGAAACTGCAAGAAGTGCCTCTAGTCAGTTTTACATTGCAGGGCTAAGGGGGACAGGGTCACTACACCCAGAATGAGATGAAGTGGTCTGGGTGCCTGTAGTGTCCCTTTAAAGTTATTATAGGAGTATAATCTCAACTATAGTATTTTGTTATTATACACTTATTAACTTTCTGACCCCCTTTTTCTTTTATTCTACAAGAGGGTTTTTACTGTTGTGAAACCTTATGCCCAAAAGTACAATAGAAGAAGCTGCTTAGATAGGAATTTAGTTGCAGAACAAAAATTATTTAAAAACAGTCTTTTGCATGAAATATGAAATGTAATATTCCTGTTGCTGTCCCTTGCCACCGGTGGAATAAATGCTGGCATATATTATTGCTGGTGGGCAAGAAAATGACTCATAGCATAGAACCTTTTGTCCACATGACAGGAAAGGATCAACAAGACAAATCCTCGGTGTAAGAAGATTACTCTACTGTAGCGGCATCAGAGAATGAACTTCAATCACTGAGCTTTTTACCTCTTTATTACTGAAACAAAATGATTTTTTTGACAACTCTGCCATCATTATAAGTGACTATCTATTCATTGTTCTGATATCTGGCAGGATTCATGGTAGACAATCTTTATCGTGATGCTTTTGCTACTAGATAATTATGCACTGTCAAATGAAAAGGTATAAGAAATATTCCCGTATTTACATGTTCTTTGTCACCTTTTAACTTTAAATGTCTCGTGGAAAAGTCCCAGTAATTACTGTTATAGTACTTTGGTGAAGTTATGTCAACTTACACATACCATTAATGCATTAACATGTCAAAACAGCAGTGAATGACACAGAGCGATAGACTTAAAAGCCACTAATGGTAGCCCAGCTTCACAGAATTGATTTGTAAGCAAGAGGGAAACCATAAAACATATCTTTCTGATATATTGCTCTGAAAAGGATGGTTCTACTAGCGGTTATATTTTTAGAGATGATTAACAGGTGTTTCAATATACCAGAAATCTAAAAATATATGAACAAATTGAAATTATCGGTTTACACAGACCAGAAATGCCTTGTGGTTGAAGCAATATACACATCACATACTGTTTCTATGTAGAACAGTATTTTTTTTAATTATTATTCTTTTGCCCTATACAACCTTATATGTAAACAATATTTGCTTCTAAATTTTAAATCAAGCTGTTGATGTATTTCTGAATTCCACATCCTGACATATTATTATTAATTTTATTATCATCATTGTTATTACTATTATTTATAAAATGCCAATATAATCAACAGTGTTGCAAAGTGGATAATTAAAACATATAAGTAATTGTTAGAAAGCAAGACAGAAAAATTAAGGATGAGGACTGTTCTTACATATGCTTACATTTAAAGGGAAAATAATTACATGAAACACTTACTTATTCACTAAAGTGGGAATTCAAAGTGAATGTAAAGGGAATTTAAAACTTAAAGGGACACTATAGTTACCAGAACAACTACAGCTTAATGTAGTTGTTCTGGTGAGTATAATCATTGCCTTCAGGCATTTTCATGTAAACACTGCCTTTTCAGAGACAAGGCAGTGTTTACATTGCCCCTAGGGACCTTAGATGGCTACTGGAGGGGCTTCCTGGCTAAGTGTTGCACAGTAAGCAGTCCTGCCGTTCAGCGTCCCCATGCTCTGCATGGTGACGTTGAATTTTCCTCATAGAGATGCATTGATTTAATGTATCTCTATGAGGAGGTGCTGATTGGCCAAAACAGCATTTGGCCCTGCCCCTTGCTGATTTTATCCAATCCAATACTTTGGGTTTAGCACTATAGGGCCAGGAATACATGTTTGTGTTCCTACCCTATAGTGATCCTTTAAGGCCAAAGTAGCGGAAATGAAAGCATAGCTGACTTAGAGAACGTTTCCAGGTCAGTTATTTTTAGCTTGAATTTGTAATTCACTTGGAGTTATCACTTTGGTTAATAATCCTGTTAAAGTAGTCAAGAAAGTCACATTTGTGTACTGCATACATAGTATGTACTTACACTACTAGGCTAAGATTATTGGGGTGGATTGTTCCTGTGTAGTTAATCTATATATGCAAAATACAGATCCAGGTACCAAAATAATGAAAATGTGTAATATGTGTTCATGTAATATGAAATCATCCATTTTATTTGCCCTTAGGGACATGCATCTCTTTAACTGGTGTCTCATTCTGCAGGCAGACAAAAAAGGTGAATACGATTTTATTTTCATATTTACCTGCTTTATCTTCCTTGCACTTTCCACGACTACCTTGAGGGGAAACTGATCCAGCCAACCAGTGTCTTATTAGTAGGTACTCAGAAGTTGGAAGTTGGGAAGTTGCTTTGTGCTTTATTATCATCAGTGACATTGCAGGGTCCTAGGAGCCTGAAGAAACTCTCCTGGCTCAGAGGCGTGCCAGACAAAGGAAACTGACAACATTTTAGTATGTTTATAAATGTCTATGACATACTTTTCAAATTCTAAGGTCATTCCCATAAACCAGAATGAGAGACTCTTTATTTGACTGGATCCTTGTTTGGGAGGCGTCTGCCAGACAGACCCACAAAACAGCGCATTGAGCAATACTTTAAAAAAGTTAATGACTTTTTAATATTTTTTTGCAATATTTTTAATGCATTATCTTTTCAATATATTGTACAGTATTGATTTACACCCTGTTATGTACACACTGCATGTACTCTGATGACAAGTCAGCACCTAACCTACATACGCAATGGTGTCGTGGCAACTGACATTTAATGTGTATAAGTGCAAGAAAATGCACCTTGGATGTAAAAACCCAAGGGCAGAGTATAGGATATTTGATACCCTACTTACCTCAACATCTGAGGAAAGAGATTTAGGAGTAATTATTTCAGATGACTTAAAGGTAGGCAGACAATGTAATAGAGCAGCTGGAAATGCTAGCAGAATGCTTGGTTGTATAAGGAGAGGTATTAGCAGTAGAAAGAGAGAAGTGCTCATGCCATTGTACAGAACACTGGTGAGAACTCATTTGGAGTATTGTACACAGTACTGGAGACTGTGTCTTCAGAAGGATATTGATACTCTAGAAAGAGTTCAGAGAAGGGCTACTAAGCTCGTTCTTGGATTGCAGGATAAGACTTACCTTACTTAAGGTTAAAGGATCTTAACATTTATAGCTTGGATGAAAGATGAGACAGGGGGGATATGATAGAAACATTTAAATAAATAAAGGGAATCAACACAGTAAAGGGGAGACTATATTTAAAAGAAGAAAAATTACCACAACGAAAGGACACAGTCTTAAATTAGAGGGGCAAGGCTTTAAAAATAATATCAGGAAGTATTACTTTATTGAGAGGGTAGTGGATGCATGGAATAGTCTTCCAGCTGAAGTGGTAGAGGTTAACACAGTGAGGGAGTTTAAGCATGCGTGGGATAGGCGTAAGGCTATCCTAGACTTAAGATAAGGCCAGGGACTAATTCAAAGTATTTTGAAATATTGGGCAGACTAGATGGGACGAATGGTTCTTATTTGCCGTCACAATCTATGTTTCTATGTTGTGGACTATAATTTCTAGCACTTTAGCCAGATAAGTCCTGGAGTAACTCCATAATATTTTGACTGAACATTTTCCAACCTTGGGTATACCCTGACATTTCTGATGGAACTGTTCTAAATGGGACTGTAATGGCAATGCGTGCTTTATGAGCTAGGCACCATTACAGCTTCATTCAAGTGATTCTCCATATACAAACACTCCTCACTTACTGACCGGGTTCCATTCCTACGACCCGGCCGTAGAACGAATTGTTCAGTAAGTGAGGCGCTAAGGGATTCCCTGCTCTGGTGCGTTCGTCTATGTCCGGAAGAAACTTCCCCGAACATAGACGAATGCTCCAGAACATGGAATCCCTCTAATCTATTATCAGGGAAATTTCCCCGAACATAGATTTGAGGGATTCCCTGCTCTCGTGCGTTTGTCTATGTTTGTAGAAGTTTCCCCGAACATAGACATGCACACCAGAGCAGGGAGTATTAATTTACCCGGAGATATGTTCAGGTGGAAACCAAATTGACACTTTAAATTACGAGCTGCTCGGAGAAAGTAATCAGACCAGACAGTTTTTGATTCAAAGATTACTTCCTTATTTTATTCTGTAAACTTACAGATCATATAGTACTTTGTAAAGACAGCTTTGTGACTTGCGTGCCAAAAACTGGATGGGTGAAGTCACACTGTACCATAAAAGGGAAATTACAAAACTAAGCATATTTCAATGGTTTTATATATAAAAACATTAGGACATCAGAAGGGGGGTTGATGGGGGAAGCTGCAATCGTCTCCTCAGAAACCACAGAATGTCACAAGTCATGCTTTTATGCTTACTTGTGCTTATTTGTCAGACACTCGGAACTAGACTAAAAATTAAAAGCAGAACATAAGAAGTAAAGACTGGACAATTGGTCATCCTAAAAGCTTGAGCCTGGGGTCAAGGTATCTTCCATCAATAATTCCATTACACCCACAACGGCTCGCACTTATATCTGGTCGTAAGTGGGAGCCATCGTAAAACAGGTCTCTAAATGAGGACCACCTGTAATGCATATACAGTTTCACAGTGAATTTTGTCAATGCATGTTTCATACTTATCAAATTTGCTAGCATAATGCATGCATAAATAATACCACATGCCTGAATATTAATATTACTACTGGTCCATGGCTAAAATATATTTGGTGATTAAAGTACATAGCTGCCTTCTGTTATACACAATTTATTGCCTGTCTTCAAATGAAAACACTCAAACATCTCAAGTGAGACTCATTAAACTAGCTTCCTTGCGTAATCTCAATAGCTACAAAAGTTCTAATCAAAATTGACCCTTATAGAATCAGAAGCTTGGAATATGTCCAAGTTATAATGATAGTGGTGTTAAACATTTACTTTGCAAATAAGCAGGGCAGGGGATTATTTAAGGAAAGACAGAATCCCAAGGGCATTGCCAATTAGGAAATTGAATATAAACATGTAATCTCAGAAAAGGGTATGGAAATATTAAAGTCCATTAATATATTTTTTAGACATGACAAAGATATATTTGTATACACTGACAACTGTTCTAACATTTTGAGTGTTCTGCAGTGCATTATGCAATACACTAGCACTAAAATGGTTAAAACAAAAAAATATCAGATGCAGAATCATATTCCAAAATTACCGTTAGTTAGTTCCCAGTGTACTTACAGAGCCTCTTGTGTTCCCAATTGAAATGTAATTCATGCAAATGAATAAGTTCTTGGCATATTAAAAAAATCAAAGCAAACATTATGTTGAAGATATGTGTGCATTTAATTCTTGAAGAGCAATTTAAACGTTTGATCTAGAATAGTTTCAATTGGACCATATCCTTGGAGAGTATAAAATTATTATCCTATTTTGTTGCTATTAACCTGCATAAGTATGCATGTTAAAAAAATCATTCCATACAATAAAATCTTAATATTATTGATCCATACAATAAAATCTTAATATTAGTGACTGAAGAAACTAAATGCTATTACATTCAATGAAATCTTCATATTATTGACTTCAAAATGTTATGTTAGATATATTATATAAATGTATATATTAGTCAGTTATACAAACCTTCAGTTCTTTTTGTGTCCAATAACTATTTGTATTATAAAGATATAGACTACAAAGTTGCTTTTTTGTACTTCATATATTCAGTAATTGACTGAATAAGGACACTCAAGGCAATATAACCATTTTACCTCATTGTAATGCCTGGAATCCCCTGGAACTGTCCCTCCTTTCAGTGTTAAACCATTTTAAAGCAGATATTACATTCATGCTTAGACATAGCAATTTATTTCAGCAATGAGTTTATGTGATCTGCTATATGCAGTCAGCTGACACTCTCAACCAAACACTGCCTCCTATTGCTGCAGGGCAATGTCTCCTGATTAGCATGAGCAGCGTAGAGGGGCTGCTGAGGGCCTCTTGTTTAGCATTAAACCATTAAAATGGTTTTAAACTGATTAGAATGATGGCACCAGGGGACTCAAGTTCAACCAGATGAAGTGTTTATAGTGCATAGAGCGTAATTTTTATGTTTTGTCTTTTAATAGCACTTAATATACCTATGTTTTTAGTCAGAGAAAGTATTATTCCATAAAGTGTTTTGTGTTATGACTCTCAATGTCAAGAGACTGGCTATAAAAATGGAACTCGGATTCCAACAAAAGCATTGGAGAATTGTTTTCTTTCTTTAAACCTTTGCTATTTTATAACTGGATCACACACATACATTGCTTTACTTGAAATGTGATTGTATAAGAAAATTCCAGAATTCTACTCTGTTAAGGGGTCCAGGATATTTTCATTGAACTTTAATTCTAGAGCAGTTTTTGTTTAACAATGTGTCACATTCCTGACCCAGAATCATGTCTCAGAAGGTCTACAAAACACAATCATTTCCTGCATGCTGTAATTTTATATTGGTTAGTCCTGAGATGTGAAACATAACATATGTAATAGGAGTCTACTTTTTAATAGCCACCATCGTATGTAGCTTAGGTTGTTGGGTGTGGGGAACATCTGGGACTACTGGTGACTAACATAGCCATGGAGTATGGTGTGGTAAAACTTGACAAGGAATAATCAGAGCAGGATTAGTAAAGTGGCAGTCAACTTGAATTAAGTCATTTTTGAGTAGTACTTTTTGTGTAGGCCATTACTTATGGTACCAGCAGCCAGACAAGGGCATCTGACTGATATCAAGAATAGAGTTAGAGAAGCTTAATGAAAATAACCAGGGTGTTACATGACAAGAATAGCATTATCTGAAAAGGTCTGTTTTTTTCCTGTATTGTAGTACTAGAGGTAGCCAATGTTGAAAAGAGTCACATAATTGCCTGAGTACCGTTGTATAACAAGGACTGAAAAATAAGTCACCCAAAAACTTTGGATATTAAATGGCTATAAAGTGCATCACTTGTGTGTGTCTTGTCAAATATCCATTTGGAATGTACTGTTTGGGGATTATTAGACAGCAGCTTGGCAGAAACCATGTGCAAGACAACAATATAGAATGTGACATAGTTAAAGGGATACTGTAAGCACCAAAACAACTTTAGCTTAATAAAGCAGTTTTTGAGTATAGATCATGCCCCTGCAGTCTCACTGCTCAATTCTATGCCATTTAGGAGGTAAGTCACTTTTGTTTCTGTTTGTGTAGCCCTAGTCACACCTCCCTTGGCTGTGATTCATATAGCCTACTTGAACAAAATTGATTTAATTGTCAATCAAATGTTACACCATGGTTTATGTGCTTTAGAATTGTTTGGAAAAGGTTGTTTTCATTGTCCAGTAACGTCATAACCAGAGCAACATTTTTTGTGTGTGTGAAATTAGGCTACTTCTTTCTTTATCGGAACCATTTTGACCTGCAAACCTCTGCGGCCCTACAAGTGCTGACTATAGCTGTGTAGGTACACACTGCTCTGGCTATGTCCCATAATCTCACTATTGTGTGCCAGTTATCCTCGACATCTTTTCTCCTTTTATCTGCCCCCTTCTTTTCTTCATACCTTCTTGGATTTCTCTTATCAGGGTACTTCAATCATAATGACATCCATGCTTGGTCCCTTTTTGACAGTGTCATGGAGGGGTGGGACATAGTCATTATCACATAAAGCCAGGGTGAATAGAGTTTTCACAACTATGGTGTCAGGAATACGTTTGTATTTCTCACACTATAGTGTTCCTATAATCAAATTAAAGGAACATTCTGGTAACAACTTCATCTAAATGAAAATACTATGATGCCAGGAAGCCCCTGTGTGCTCTCTTTCCTTTAAGGGGTTAAACTCCTCTCAAATGGTTTAACCCCTTAAGGACTGAGCCAAATGTACACGTTGTGATCAAAACAAAACGTAAACAAAAATTGGAATTTGCGTTATATGTCTGTTCAGGTGTAATTCACTTATTTCATATTATGTGCACCCACACTTATTATATATCATTTTATTCAGGGGAAACAGGGCTTTCATTTAATATCAAATATTTAGGTATGAAACATAATTTAATATGAATAACATATTTAAAAAAATGAGAAAAAAAAGCATTTAAGAATTTTTTTTAGTTCTAGTACATTCTAATTGGGAATGTCATAATACTGTTTGCTTTTATTGCAATAAAATACACTTATTTGTATTCAGTGATGTCTCATTTTTTATGGATGCCTGAAAACTAGGGATAAATGACCGTACCCTTACAAACTCCTGATTTTGATCGCTTAAATATTGATGATAAATACAGTGGCGTACTTAAGGAGGGAGGGGCAGGGGGCGGTGCAGAGGAAGCCTGACACCAGGAGGGTGCCCGGTGGCTTTTTCAGTATGCCTCCTGGTGAGATTCCCGTCTTGCGCCCATCGCAGACACGGGTCTGCAGCTCTGCAGTGAGCAGAGCTGCAGACCATGTGTCTCGCAAGACAACATCAATCAGAGCGTTGCCATTGGTCTTGCGATATGTATGGTCTGCAGCTCCGCAGAGATATTATGGCCACCGGACCACCAGGGAGCCCACACACCCCCCTCTCCCACTCATCATCACCCCCCCTCATCATCGCCCTCCCTCACATCACCACCACCTCCTCATCATTACCCCCTCATCACCACCCCCCCTCACATCACCCCCTCCTTCTCATCATCACCCTCCATCATCATCCTCTCTGACATCACCCCCTCCCTCTCACATCACCCCCCTCTCCCTCTCACATCACCCCCTCCCTCTCACCATCATCCCCTCCCTCTCACCATCATCCCCTCCCTCACACCATTATGCACTACACAAACACACTGCATTCACTATACAAACACACTACATACACTATACAAACACACACAGACACACACCTATACATGTGTGTCTGTGTATCTGTATGTGTGTTGGTTTATGTTGATCTGTTTGTGTGTCTGTGTATCTGTTTGTGTGTCTGTGTTTGTATCAGTGTGTCTGTATGTGTGTGGTTCTACCTGTATGTGTGTCTGTGCTTATGTGTCTCTCTCTGAAAATATTTGAGAAGAATCTCTTTTTAGCATTGCGTAGCTACAAAATAATTATTTAAAGATGAATGTTTTGATCAGAAAATGTTAATTGATATATTATTTCTATTATTTATGTTAAAAAATACATCAAATATGTGCTATATATATATATATATATACAGGGAGTGCAGAATTATTAGGCAAGTTGTATTTTTGAGGATTAATTTTATTATTGAACAACAACCATGTTCTCAATGAACCCAAAAAACTAATTAATATCAAAGCTGAATATATTTGGAAGTAGTTTTTAGTTTGTTTTTAGTTTTAGCTATGTTAGGGGGATATCTGTGTGTGCAGGTGACTATTACTGTGCATAATTATTAGGCAACTTAACAAAAAAAACAAATATATACCCATTTCAATTATTTATTATTACCAGTGAAACCAATATAACATCTCAACATTCACAAATATACATTTCTGACATTCAAAAACAAAACAAAAACAACTCAGTGACCAATATAGCCACCTTTCTTTGCAAGGACACTCAAAAGCCTGCCATCCATGGATTCTGTCAGTGTTTTGATCTGTTCACCAACAACATTGCGTGCAGCAGCAACCACAGCCTCCCAGACACTGTTCAGAGAGGTGTACTGTTTTCCCTCTTTGTAAATCTCACATTTGATGATGGACCACAGGTTTTCAATGGGGTTCAGATCAGGTGAACAAGGAGGCCATGTCATTAGATTTTCTTCTTTTATACCCTTTCTTACCAGCCACGCTGTGGAGTACTTGGACGCGTGTGATGGAGCATTGTCCTGCATGAAAATCATGTTTTTCTTGAAGGATGCAGACTTCTTCCCGTACCACTGCTTGAAGAAGGTGTCTTCCAGGAACTGGCAGTAGGACTGGGAGTTGAGCTTGACTCCATCCTCAACCCGAAAAGGCCCTACAAGCTCATCTTTGATGATACCAGCCCAAACCAGTACTCCACCTCCACCTTGCTGGCGTCTGAGTCGGACTGGAGCTCTCTGCCCTTTACCAATCCAGCCACGGCCCATCCATCTGGCCCATCAAGACTCACTCTCATTTCATCAGTCCATAAAACCTTAGAAAAATCAGTCTTGAGATATTTCTTGGCCCAGTCTTGACGTTTCAGCTGTGTGTCTTGTTCAGTGGTGGTCGTCTTTCAGCCTTTCTTACCTTGGCCATGTCTCTGAGTATTGCACACCTTGTGCTTTTGGGCACTCCAGTGATGTTGCAGCTCTGAAATATGGCCAAACTGGTGGCAAGTGGCAAGTGGCATCGTGGCAGCTGCACGCTTGACTTTTCTCAGTTCATGGGCAGTTGTTTTGCGCCTTGGTTTTTCCACACGCTTCTTGCGACCCTGTTGACTATTTTGAATGAAACGCTTGATTGTTCGATGATCACGCTTCAGAAGCTTTGCAATTTTAAGAGTGCTGCATCCCTCTGCAAGATATCTCAATATTTTTGACTTTTCTGAGCCTGTCGAGTCCTTCTTTTGACCCATTTTGCCAAAGGAAAGGAAGTTGCCTAATAATTATGCACACCTAATATAGGGTGTTGATGTCATTAGACCACACCCTTCTCATTACAGAGATGCACATCACCTAATATGCTTAATTGGTAGTAGGCTTTCGAGCCTATACAGCTTGGAGTAAGACAACATGCATAAAGAGGATGATGTGGTCAAAATACTAATTTGCCTAATAATTCTGCACTCGCTGTATATAAATATATAAATATATACATATTTATTGATATATATATATATATATATATAACACAAGATCCAGCGCACTCACCTATCCACTAAACGGCAACTTCAATGTTGAAAGATTTTATTCGTTTTTTTTAAAAACCTAATCTAGGCAAAAATAATGGGGGTTTAGTTACATTATATGATCATACATTGCATAAGCCTGCCACAACGTCAATGTACCCCATCTTTGGCAGGTCCTACACTAACAGCCAACTGTCTGCTCTTATGAGATTAACCACTTACTTGAGGAAAAAAATTCCATCTGGGGCTCTCTGCAGTACAAGGCTAAATAGGGCCCTGGGATGAGGCACCTGTGACAGGGAGGGGTGCAAAACCAAGGAGTTGGCTAGACTCCCAAATATATAAATATGAAACAAGGGGGGGGTTGGCTGCACTCACCTGAACATGCATAAATGGGGGTGCTGCTGGGGGCCAAATAATACAAAACACAAGATCCAGCGCACTCACCTATCCACTAAACGGCAACTTCAATGTTGAAAGATTTTATTCGTTTTTTTTAAAAACCTAATCTAGGCAAAAATAATGGTGGTTTAGTTACATTATATGATCATACATTGCATAAGCCTGCCACAACGTCAATGTACCCCATCTTTGGCAGGTCCTACACTAACAGCCTAACCCCCCCTTGTTTCATATATATATATATATATATATATATACGTCCCTGTTCCTTGAATTGAGTAGGTGGTATGTTGCCATCTAGTGGCAAGTGATAAAAATACTTAGAACCTACGTGTGCAGGGAAAACATTTTGTTTTTTCCAAAACATTTAGACAGAATTTTGTTTTGTTTCGACAGAATTTAGTTCATCTGGCTAATCAAAACAGCTGAATTTTAGTACCATAAAACAATTGGGATTTTCAATTACTTCTTATAATAAAGATTTTCTAAATAGTAGGTGGGATGTTGTCTTCTAGTGGAAATTGATAGAAATCAAAGAATAGAGTAATAATTAAGGAAAATCATTTTATATTTACTGTAATTTTTCCCCCTGATCATTATACATGGCAGCATTTACTCATGGGTTAGCTCTTCCACTCAAAGCAGAAAGGACAGGAAATAGAACCCTGAAATAGAGTAAATAGATCCAGCGTCAGCTAAAACGCCATAGAAAAGCATTGATTCAATGCCGCGCATGCACATTAGTTTCCTGATGTCAGCTGACGCCGGGGAAGGAGGAGCCTGATCCAGCGCCAAGGGACATCGGCACTGGAATTAGCTTGCGAGCAGGGGGGCGCTATAGTGCTAGGTATGTAACTTTGCATTCCTAGCACTATAGTTTCACTTTAATTTAAATGTACTTACCTGAACTGCTGCAGCCCTGTGTTTCAGCGACAAATGGGAATTTGAACAACTGACATCTTGTCACAAATATACCTTCACCCGGGGCCCATGCCGCTCCTCTCCTCCAGCCATGCAGGCAGAAAGCACCGTGTGCTCGCATTGCCTCAGTCCTCGGGCCGCGTGGCCCAAATGCTCCACGTGGCTGCACAGCCTGAATAGGTAGTACTTACCTTCGGTCGCACGAATGGCTCCTTCTGCTGGTTCGCGGGACGAACTGCAGCCCCTATAAATAAAATATTTTGCCATGATGTCATGACCTTGACGGGACCATGTCATCTAGACGACCCAATGTTGTTTGGGGCCGCAGAGATGACGTAGACCAATGGGAACTCTTGTGAGCCTATTTAATGCTTGTCTTAGCCTTTATTCATTGCCCTATCGTGGTTTCTTATTAGATCCTTGATTAGTGCTTCTAGAGATTCCCTTGTGATTTCCTGTGTTTGACCTCGACTTCGTATTTGACTTGTGATTTCTGGTATCCTGACCCGGCTTTGTCTTGACTTTGTGTATTTCTGTATCCCTGACCTTGATTTGTTCTTGACCTTGAATCTCGCAAATGTAATATATTAAGTCCAGCCATTTTAAGGCTCAGTAAAACGTCTGTTGAATCCACCTTTTGTGGGTTTCCTATTTTCTGCGTGTTGGGGTACGACTCCCGTCACACATTTTAAACTGTTTAAACAATAGGCTTCCATTTGTACCCCATATTCCATTTGTCATCACCAGTGGGGGGTGGTTTAAAACAGACCCCGAACATGGTGGTATATGTGGCGGCCATCCAGATAGGGACATCGGTCTCGCCGCCAAGGATGTCCTTTCCCCCTCTCTGGATCCCTTTTACGAAAACTTCAGTGATTATAGCTTTCCCCCACAGACATTAGCTGAGACTTAATGCTGGGAGTGAACTGGTTTAATGGGACATGGTACACACAATGTATACACAGACCCCCAGCAGAGGGTTTCCATACAGTTCAACATAAACTCTTCCCCGGCATTCCTATGTCTGGGAGATAATTGAGATTTGAGATAGGAAATAATTGAGATACGAAACCGAGATTTGGAACACAAACTAAAGGAGATAGGCGGCAGCTGTAACCACTCTTAGCCGATAGGCTTATGGCAGCCACGGGAGTAGTTTATGTGGTTTAAAAGCCCTATATGACGCTACCAGAGAATCAGATTGCTCTTAATACAGGAGTTTGATTAACTTTTACCCCTGAGGAAGTGCGGACATATTCCGGACAAAACGTGTAGGCTTGGACATCTAAAGGGAATTTTTTATCTTTATATTTTTGTGTTTTATTTTGTGCTTTGCATGTTATTTGAATAAATGCTTACAACTTTTAAATGTAACGAGGAGTGGTTACCTGCATAAGTTCAAGAGGAGATCTAAGACCATCACCCATTGGGGACTACATCTGTATGGTTTGATGTGCAGATTACCTCAGTGATCTTGTAAGTGCCCCTTTTATTAAAGCACAGTCTTTTTTGGAAAACATTTTGCACTATTATTATTTCATTTTGTTCCCATATGTCCGTCCACTGTGTTGAAGATCTTCAAATTATTTGATGTGCCTACAATCAAATTGTGTTTGTGAGTGCAATATACAGAATTCATATTTTATGGTGTATGTACAATATTACCCTATGAGTTTTGTTTCTTTTTTTACTGTAGACTTTGTTTTTTGTTTATTCTTTGGGGACTTGAAGTTCTATTATTTAATCTTAAATATCAAAGATTTTCAGGCAAAAAATTGTAATACTAATTGTTACCTTCATATTGTGTGCTTTCCACATTTAATGAGAGGGTTTTCTCAGTTTCTTTTTTTTTTTTTTAAACAAAACAGAGAAATACATACACCAGGGCTTGACAAATTTGCATGAAATCTAGGAGCCAGCAAAAATATCAGGAACCAGATTTTTCAATGTTAAAAATACAATTCTTAAAAGGATGCTATAGTCACCTTTGGAAAACTAACCTATTCCTGGCCAGAAGTGGCTGTTACTGCTCATACCCTTCCTGGTACTCAAATAACTGTCTTTTCATTTACATTTTGTAGGAGCATAATCAGAGCACACGCATACCCTAGACCAGGGCCATTGTAACAGCATAATAGACCATGGTGCAAATCAATGCACTCCAGGCAAAAAAATATAAATTATCGATAAAATTAAGCTTATATTTATTGGTACCTCCAACAAATACTATACATACACACAGACTGCTGAATATATATATATATATATATATATATACACACACACACAGACTCCAGAATACACATACATAGACTGCTGAATACACACAGACTGCTAAAAACACACACAGACTGCTGAATATACACACATGCAGAGACTGTTGAATACACACACACAGGCTGCTAAATGAACAGACCGCTGAACACACACAGACATACTGCAGAGAGGGGTGCAGTGTGTGTATGTAGGGGTTCAGAGTGGATGTGGGGGGTGCAGTGTCTGTGTGTGTTTGAGGGTTTAGTGTGTGTGTGTGTGTTGTTACTGTGTGTGTGGGGGGAGGGTTGCTGTGTGCGTTTGGAGGGTACAGTGTGTGAGGGGTTCATTCAGTGTGTGAGGGGTTAGTTTAGTGTGTGGCGGTGTGCAGGTGCTCAGTGTGTGTATGTTGGGGTTCAGTGAGTGGGATGTGCTGTGTTTGTTGGGGTTCAGTGTGTGTGTGTGTGTGGGGGTGTTGCTGTGTGTGTGGAGGGTTCATTCAGTGTGTGAGGGGTGCAGTGTGTGTAGAGGTTCGATCAGGGTGTAGGGGGTTCATTGTGTGTGTGGTGGGGGTTCAGTGTGAGTGTGTGGAGGGGTTCATTGTGTGTGGGGGGAGTGCAGTGTGTGTGTTTGAGGGTGCGGTGTGTACGTGCGGGGATGCTGTGTGTGTGTGGGGGGTTCCTGTGTGTGTTTGGAGGGTCGCAGTGTGTGTGAGGAGTGCAGTGTGTGGGGGGGTTCAGTGTGAGTGTGTTGGGGTTCAGTGAGTGGGATATGCTGTGCTTGTAGGGGTTCAGTGTGTCTTTGAGGGTGCAGTGTGTGTGTGGGGGGGTTGATGTGTGTGTGGAGGGTGCAATGTTTGTAGGGGTTCATTCAGTGTGTGTGGGGTGCAGTGTATGTAGGGTTTTGTTCAGTGTGTGGAGGGGTTCATTGGGTGGTGGGGGTTAAGTGTGAGTGTGTTGGGGTTCAGTGAGTGGGATATGCTGTGCTTGTAGGGATGCAGTGTGTGTGTGGAGGTTGCAATGTCTGTAGGGGTTCATTCAGTGTGTGTGGGGTGCAGTGTATGTAGGGGTTTGTTCAGTGTGTGGAGGGATGCAGTGTGTGTAGGGGTTCATTGTGTGGTGGGGGTTCAGTATGAGTGTGTTGGGGTTCAGTGAGTGGGATGTGCTGTGTTTGTCGGGGTTCTGTGTGTGTGTGTGTGGAGGGGGTGCTCTGTGTGTGGAGCCCCAGCTTAAGACTCTATGCGCATTTTTGGCTAGGAGACCCTTAATAGAAAATTGTAGAGGTGCATTACTAACTTCAGAACATTATGTAGCTGAAGATTACATTGACAAGATCTATTGTAAAGATCCTCAATTGCATTCATAATCGGCCCATACTATAGTTTAGCCTCAGTGAGGCTGAATTATTTCACTAGAAATCAATTGTCCAGCGGAAATCAATTGTTCCATCATCAAGAAGTAGTAGAAGGCCTGAAGCACAAGGGGATCTCTGGAAACCCAACTTCTTACCCTGACTATGTTTGATCACATCAGGGTCTGACTAAGTGCTGCTCTACAAGCTTTAACTACGGAGAAATCACTTATGTATGGGTAGGGGCTCAGTGTGTGTGTGTGTGTCTGGAGGGGGGATAAGGGAGCAATTGCAGAAGCTTCAACTGTCTAAGAGTTGTGCTAAGAGTTTTCTTTTTTACTGTTACAGGTAAGATTCATCCGTAGGAAAAGGTTACTGATTGCACAAGGTTTGATTTCCTGTTGGTAATTATAAGGCATTTGATTTGATTAGTTAGCTACTTGCTATTGATTGCTGGTTAATTAGCTATTGTTTGCAAATAAGCAGAGGCCTACCCAGGTGTTAAACATTCCTAGTGGGTGGTGATTTAAGGAGTTATATAAGGCTTGTTGTCATTAGCTTGGCTAATATAGCTTGGTTGCTTCATCTAAGTATTGCTTCTAAGTGTGTGGTTGGAGATATTCTGGAGAGTTTTACAGAAGCTTCAACTGTCTAAGAGTTGTGCTAAGAGTTTTCTTTCTACTGTTACAGGTAAGATTCATCTGTAGGAAAAGGTTACTGATTGCACAAGGTTTGATTTCCTGTTGGTAATTATAAGGCATTTGATTTGATTAGTTAGCTACTTGCTATTGATTGCTGTTTAATTAGCTATTGTTTGCAAATAAGCAGAGGCCTACCCAGGTGTTAAACATTCCCAGTGGGTGATGATTTTAGGAGTTATATAAGGGTTGTTGTCATTAGCTTGGCTAATATAGCTTGGTTGCTTCATCTAAGTGTTGCTTCTAAGTGTGTGGTTGGAGATATTCTGGAGAGTGTTGCTTCTAAGTGTGTGGTTGGAGATATTCTGGAGAGTGTTGCTTCTAAGTGTGTGGTTGGAGATATTCTGGAGAGTGTTGCTTCTAAGTGTGTGGTTGGAGATATTCTGGAGAATGTTGCTTCTAAGTGTGTGGTTGGAGATATTCTGGAGATAATCTGAGGTATTCAGGAGATATAAATAAAAAAAGTTAAGATTGTTTGATTTAAATTATTCACCTCATTGTAATGGCAGACTTAGTTCAGTGTAATAGTTGCTATGCATTTGTTTCACGTTCCACTTTTTGGAGGTTTGGTTGTTGTATAATCTGTAGACATTTCTCTATCTTGCGGCAGGAGATTGTATTCTTGAAGTCTGAGATTTGTAAATTATCTGGTAAACAAACTCAGACTGTAACTGCTGCAAAGCCACTGCCGCAGAGACATACTAGGAATGGCAGGTGGATTACTGTAGGATCTGGTAGACTTAGAGTTGTGGATAAAAGGCAGTCTGTTGCTCTACATAATTAATTTTCTGCACTTTCAGAGTGTAATGGCACTGAGGCTAGTGGTGTTGTGGAGAGAGGCACTGAGGCTAGTGGTGTTGTGGAGACAGGCTTGGAGACTATGGTGAGGTCTAATAGAAAGCAGTTGTTGTTGGGGGATTCCATCATAAGAGTTGTGGAGATGGACAATGGTGGTATTGTGAGGTGTCTTTCCGGAGCTACTGCTCACAGAGACAGGAGACGTATCTGTAATATTGTTAAGCGAGCAAAGCAGGAAGGGGAATTTGATGTACTTGTCCATCTAGGGACAAATTACTTGGCTTGCAATGAGGTTTCAGAGGTTAAGGAAGTTTTTAGTGTTTTTGCCAATGAAATACGGAAGGTTGCTTCCACACTGTCATTCTCTGAAGTTCTGCCTGTGCATAACACTCAGAACGACAGGCGGATGCGTATTAGGGACTTTAATTTGTGGCTTGGTGAATGGTGTCGGGAGCAAGGATTTGGCTTTATTTCTCATGGTAGCTCTGTTTGGAATGGAAATAACCTGTACAAAAAAGATGGTTTGCATCTTTCTCAAAAGGGAACAAATGTTCTCAGTGAGCAGTTCAGAGGTTTTGCTAGGATGTATTTAAACTGGGGGGGGGCAAAAGGGTGATAAAACATCAATCCAATTGTCCCCCAAAACAAGGACAGAATGTGCCTGTAGCAAGTGTGTTAAAAAATAAGCTTAGAGTCATGTCTACAAATGCTCGCAATTTAGGGAATAAGATCCATGAACTTGTGGCAATAATGGCAACTGATAGTGTAGATTTAGTCGCTGTTCCTGAGACATGGTATAATGAGAAAAATTCCTGGGACATAGCAATACCAGGGTACTCTTTAAATAGAAAAGACAGGGAAGGCAAGAAAGGGGGAGATGTGGCCCTGTATGTGAAGGATAGCATAAAATCTAGCCTAATAAAAGTCAGTGAGGCAAACATAGAGTCCGTTTGGGTTACATTACAATTTGGTAATCACACAGTAACTCGTGTAGGTGTGATTTATAGGCCCCCAGGACAAATTGAAGAGTTAGATAATCTACTAGTTGAGGAAATACCTAAAATGACAATGAAGGGGGAAGTTATCATCATGGGTGACTTTAATCTTCCTGATGTAAATTGGAAAACAAAAATAGCTGCTTGTGCCAGGAGCACTCATATTCTAAACTCCCTACTGGGA
Organism: Pelobates cultripes; assembly: GCA_933207985.1. NCBI lineage: Eukaryota > Metazoa > Chordata > Amphibia > Anura > Pelobatidae > Pelobates > Pelobates cultripes. The sequence continues at coordinate 129,512,971 of OW240916.1, read as the reverse complement.
TTGTCTCTAAAATAAGTCGTTGAGGAGCCAACTCGTAAAGAGGCCATACTAGGTTTAGTGTTAACAAATGGAGATTTGGTATCAGATATTACTGTAGGTGAACATTTAGGATCCAGTGATCATCAGTCAGTGTGGTTTAATATAAGAACAGTGACTGAGTCACACCACACAAAAACAAAAGTTTTAGACTTTAGAAAAACAGACTTTTCTAAAATTAGTATATGTGTAGAGGAGTCATTATCAATTAGCAATTTAAATGGAGTCCAAGAGAAATGGGATTATCTAAAAGTTGCACTACTGAAGGCAACAGAAAATTGCATTAGGCTTGTCAGTAAAAGCAAAAAATTCAAGAAACCACTGTGGTACTCTGCAGATGTGGCCAAAATAGTTAAAAACAAAAAGTTAGCATTTAGGAATTATAAAAAAACCCAGAGTGAGGAAGACAAAATGATCTATAAGATTAGGCAGAAAGAGGCTAAGCAAGTTATAAGAGCTTCCAAATCACACACAGAAGAGAAAATAGCACAGTCAGTAAAAAAAGGGGGACAAAACTTTTTTTAGATACATAAATGAGAAAAGAAAAGTAAAACAAGGATTAGTTAGATTAAAAACAAAAGAAGGAAGGTATGTAGAAGAGGATAAAGGTCTAGCTGACTGCCTCAATTAATATTTTTGTTCTGTATTTACAAATGAAAATGAAGGAAAGGGACCCCAGTTAAGAAAAAGGATAAATGAGTTATTTATTACACGTGAGTTTACAGAGGAAGAGATTCTATTTCAACTGTCAAAAGTAAAGACAAATAAGTAAATGGGACCTGATGGAATACACCCAAAGCTATCAAAAGAGCTTAGCGGTGTACTAGCAAAACCATTAACAGATTTATTTAACCAATCATTGTTAACAGGAGTAGTCCCAGAAGATTGGAAGTTAGCGAATGTTGTGCCCATTTACAAGAAAGGTAATAGGGAGGAGTCGGGCAACTATAGGCCAGCAAGCCTTACTTCAGTAGTGGGGAAAGTGATGGAAACCATGTTAAAGGATAGGATTGATGAACATCTAAAAACACATGGATTTCAAGATCAGAGACAACATGGGTTTACTTCAGGGAGATCATGCCAAACTAATCTTATTGATTTTTTTGATTGGGTAACTAAAATTATAGATCAGGGTGGTGCAGTAGACATTGCTTACCTAGATTTCAGTAAGGCATTTGACACTGTTGCACATAGAAGGCTTATCAATAAACTGCAATCTTTAAGTTTGGATTCCAATATTGTTGAATAGATAAGGCAGTGGCTGAGTGACAGGCAACAGAGGGTTGTAGTCCATGGAATATATTCGAAGCTTGGACTTGTCACCAGTGGGGTACCTCAGGGATCTGTACTTGGACCCATTCTCTTTAATATTTTTATAAGTGATATTGCAGAAGGTCTTGATGGTAAGGTATGTCTTTTTGCTGATGATACTAAAATATGTAACAGGGTTGATGTTCCAGGAGGGATAATCCAAATGGCAAATGATTTAGGTAAACTAGAAAAATGGTCAGAATTGTGGCAACTGACATTTAATGTGGATAAGTGCAAGATAATGCATCTTGGACGTAAAAACCCAAGGGCAGAGTACAGAATATTTGATAGAGTCCTAACCTCAACATCTGAGGAAAGGGATTTAGGTGTAATTATTTCTGATGCCTTAAAGGTAGTTAGACAATGTAATAGAGCAGCAGGAAATGCTAGCAGAATGCTTGGTTGTATAGGGAGAGGTATTAGCAGTAGAAAGAGGGAAGTGCTCATGCCATTGTACAGAACACTGGTGAGACCTCACTTGGAGTATTGTACACAGTACTGGAGACCGTATCTTCAGAAGGATATTGATACCTTAGAGAGGGTTCAGAGAAGGGCTATTAAACTGGTTCATGGATTGCAGGATAAAACTTACCAGGAAAGGTGAAAGGATCATAACATGTATAGCTTGGAGGAAAGACGAGACAGGGGGGATATGATAGAAACATTTAAATACATAAAGGGAATCAACACAGTAAAGGAGGAGACTATATTTAAAAGAAGAAAAACTACCACAACAAGAGGACATAGTCTTAAATTAGAGGGGCAAAGGTTTAAAAATAATAGCAGGAAGTATTACTTTACTGAGAGGGTAGTGGATGCATGGAATAGCCTTCCAGCTGAAGTGGTAGAAGTTAACAAAGTAAAGGAGTTTAAGCATGCGTGGGATAGGCATAAGACTATCCTAACTATAAGATAAGGCCCGGGACTAATGAGAGTATTTAGAAAATTGGGCAGACTAGATGGGCCGAATGGTTCTTATTTGCCGTCACATTCTATGTTTCAATTTTATATATTTAAAAAAGCTTTATATTACCCCCTTTTTCAATCCCGGGTGGTCCAGTGGTGGCGCATGCAGTTCAGCCTACAGGCTGATGACTCTCTCCTCCCGCAAGTACAGTACTGTGTCGGACAGTTGCCATGGTAATGTGCAGCAACAGTCCGACCTGCCTGCTCGTGGGAGGAGCGATCTGCCTCCTGGGCCCCAGCTCTTTATCTCCCTGTGCAGCGGCAGACTGCCTTGGGGCAGCAGAGGGAGATCTTTTGGAAGGCAGATAACAGGGCCAGCAAAAACAGGAACATTTTTGCATCCAGGTAAAACGTCTTGTCGCCCTGTTTCTGTGAGGAAAGTTCAGCATGGAGACGCTGAACAGCAGTGCTGCACAGTGCCCAGGAAAGACCTCTAACAGCTGTCTGAGGAGTGGCCAGTGAAGTTATCACTAGGCTGTAATGTAAACACATACATAGACACAAAAGGAAATGAGATTCGGCTGTACATAATCTAGAAAAGAAAAAATACGTAGTGTAATACAGCAAAAAAAAAAAGTTATAATGCGCTGATGTAATAATGCACTCACAAGATCCCAATGCATAATGCGCCAAAAAGTTGCCTGCCCCGGTGAACTTGGGCGGCTGAGCGTCTCCACTCTCCACTGGAACTCCAAGCGGACCAAAATATGGAATGAGACTCCAATATAGGTAGAGTAAAATGAATATGCGAATTTATTGTAGAAAAAAGGCCATATACATTAGCCACATTAAATGAAATAAAACAAAATGAGGTCCTATGCGTTTCGTTCCTATGCAAAGGAACTTCCTCAGGGACCAGAAACAAATGATACAATAATTAAAAGCAATCAATACAAAAATGTATACCATTGCAATATAATTTGAGGTATAATTTTTATACATATTCTCTTTTCTTTGTGTAATGTAAACACTGCATTTTCTCTGAAAAGACAGTGTTTACAGTAAAAAGCCTGAAGGTAGAGATTCTACTCACCAGAATAAATTCAATAAGCTGTAGTTGTTCTGGTGGCTATAGTTTCCCTTTAATGTTGTGGCTGTTCAGTGTAATCCAGTTTGATAATTTTTTATGTCAGTGTAACAGGAATTGACAGTCACTCTATACTTTAAATGATTAGAACACGTGTGGTATTTAGTTGTGATAAGCCTGAACACAAAATGACAATTTTACCATAATATTAATTAATAATTTCGCGATGTCATGGAAGTGTTGTGACTATGAACTGCAGGTGCATTGCAATTTCTGACAAAAAAACTGAACTTTACTAAAGACTACATGAAATAAACAGTGTGGTGTCTGTTGCCCCCCTATGCTGACCACTACACACAGCTTGCAGTGTCCTAGATAAGACCCGGCCCGAGACACTGTAATAATCACTGCCATAGCCTCGCGCTCCACTTCAACCAAGTCACGTGACCCTGACCCACTGCCGAACAGCGCTCCCGCGGCTTGTGGAGTGGGTGCACGCGCCTTAGATGCCATCCGGTCGCGCGCATCTTTCTCCTCTCCAGCCCCCGCCTCCCTCTTAACCCTGTGCTGGCCAAGGCAGTTTAACGTCACTCAGACGACGTCATCAACCTCAGCCCAAAGCGGCTGGAGCTGCGACAAACGACGACGGCTCTGACTTATTGGGAAACCAGACTGTCACCGAGTGAGAGGTTTTAAGGGACTGAGGTAATGGGGGAGGGGGAGGATGTGTCATGGCTACCAGTGTCAGTGAGGAATGCACTGTGCCGGCAGCTCGCTGACCTTTATCAGGTGCTCCATACTATAGATAGATAGTGTGTGAGGGCACGCCCAGCCTGGCTATAAACAAACACAGAGAGAGCGAGCTGCACGGTGTGTGTGGGGTATGCTGGCTGTTTCTGTTAGTGCCCCCCCCGTATCGGTCAGTGTGAGCAAGCCCGTATCGGTCGTGCGCAGTGCTCTTAAAATGTCAGTGAGTGCTCCCCGTGTAATGGTCAGTGAGTGCTTCCCTCCCCTCGTATCGGTCAGTGAGTGCTTCCCGTATCGCTTCGCGAGTGCTTCCCCGTACGGCCGCGAGTGCTTTCCGTATCGGTCAGTGAGTGCTTCCCCCCGCACGGTCAAAGCGCTCCCCTGTAATGGCCAGAGTGCCCCCCGTGTATCGGTCAAGTGAGTGCTTTCCTCCCTCGTACGGTCAGTGAGTTTCCCCTGTAATGGGCCGCGAGAGCTTCCCGCCGGTCAGTGAGTGCTTCCCCCGTGGCCGTCAGAGTGCTTCCCCTGTAAAATGGTCAGTGAGTGCTTCCGCACGGTCGCGGTGCGCTTTCTCCCCCGTATCGGCCACCAAAGTGAGTGCCCCCCGCATCGGCCGCGAGCGCTTCCCCGTATCGGTCAGTGAGCGCTTTCTCCCCTGCATCGGTCAGGAGTGCTTTCCCCCGCATCAGTCAGTGAGTGCTCCCCGTATCGGTCAGCGAGTACCCGGCCGGTGTTCTATCAAATTTCCGAACACCGGCGCTGTAAACACTAAACACCGTGTTGACATGTAGAGGCTGCTGATCTATGGAGGGTAAAGGGAAGATGTTGGGCAGGTGTTATTTGGCTGCTGTGCCAGGGGAGCCATGTTTGATGTGGGCAGAAAAATAAGTTTTTACCTTGCAGTGCCAGAGTTGTGGTCTCTGTTAGTGTTTGGTATCGAAAAGCTAGATTGCCAGCTGGTGTTTTACTACAATTCCTTCAATACACATCGTCCTGGGACTTGTAACGGCAACAGGTGCAAACTTGTAGATCTTTTCCACCCCTAGAGTTTTAGGGTAGCACTCCGAGAACTTTTATTTGTTGGTGTGTGTGTTTTTTATTTATTTATTTTTTTAATGTAATTGATATATTTAATTTGTATTGTGGTTTTCATATATAAAGTTAATGAAAAATTATAACCTTTTTACTGTGAACTATTATTTGGCTGCATCGTTTGTGTTGATGGATACTGTTTGATAAAACAATAATGCTGTAACTACTTACCTGAGAGTAAATGCATGGCATCTTTTTATTTTCCCAAATCATGGATGAATATACAACCCACCTAGGAAATACATAAAATATCAGTGTGTATGTGTAATATCTATCTATCGCTTTATATCTTTATCTCTACCTATCAAGGAAGGTGCACTCACAGGACTTTGTAAATAAATTGTTACGTTTTATTGTGGAATTATACACACAAAAATGTGTCAACATTTCAATCCTCTTGAGAAAAGTCCCATAGAGGAGTGAAACGTCTACACATTTTCTGGTGTCTAATTGCACAATAAAACTTAAAGATTTATTTACAAAGTTCTGTGAGTGTACCTTCATTGATACTTATATTTTGGCATAAGTGATTTGCACCCAGGCAACAACAAGACCGGGAGACACTGCAAATAACACACAGACATGTGTGGACTGAAATGTTGAAAGAACCAAGGTGTATTTATTTACACAATAAAAGGATTATTGCAAAATACATGTGAGTGAACTTTTCGTCTAAAAAAATAAAAATAAATATATATATTTTTTTTTCTTCTCCTGGGTATAGCAGCACTACAGATATAGCTGTTCCGACTCCTTAATTGGACAGGAACACCTCCTAATTAAACAATAAAAGAGACACTCCATCCCACTTAGTCTTTTTTTCCTGTCCACTTCATACTGGACATAGGATGCTTTGTGCCTCCTTTTTTCTTTTGTTAGTTACTTGGGGAGTTAATCCTCTCTCTCCATGGAAGCCTCAGATCACTGTACCTTACCAAGGACTACTCTCTGTAGGAGTCTGAGGAAGCATATGCTGCTGTGATCATATAGGGAGTAGCTGGATGTGCCAGACCCACTTAGGTGATAATTCCTACTATGGATACACCCACTTGGACATGGATTACTGGGAGCCTGGCTTTCCCTTAAGGTGCTAATTCCCTCTATTGGAACATCTATCTGGACATGGATTACTGGATGCTTGGATTTCCCTTATGCATATTTTAGTTTGGATATCCCTCAAGAGAATGTTAGAAGACAGTCCTCTATAACTTAGTTGACTATAAGCAGAGGTCTAGGGAATCTTGTTTGTTGGTTTCACGTTCCTTTCTGCATTTTTAATGGTTTTTCCCTCAGACCTGTTTTTTGGCTGAGCCTTCGGCATTCTGGTAGAGGACTACACACTATTACGCGATTCATTTACGCATTTCCAACTTCATAATGAATAGCTTTGTGAAGGCTTCATAACGCAGGTGGAACGCACACCAGATGACGTCATACATCATGCCGTCATTCCGGTTTTCATATTTAATGGGGGCTTCGGTTTTCTGTTCGTCCCTAAAAGTTTAAATCCTTCAGCATAAAGTTTTTTTTTTTTTTTTCGCTTTTGGCTGCAGGTAAGTTCCTTCCTTCATAGTATACCTATTTTCATTATCAGATTTGATATTTTGTGTGGTTGTTTTTATGGCATCATTAGTGCTGAATAGAAGCTAGAGAATTTTTTTTTTTTGTCCTCTGGCTGCCCATTTCAGATGGAGTCCACAGGCCAGACTTCTACAAATAGGTCGCTTTTAAGAGGTTCAGAGTAAATCACTAATTTTTTTGGTTATATTATACATATAAAAAAGTGCACATTGCTCCAGTCTTACATTGGCTTCTCAGTCTTCTCATAGCGAATCCTCTTCTAAGAAGAAAAAGTATAATACCCCTTTGTATGATGCCAATGTTATACCATGGAAAAGATTTTTAAAGTCCTGCTGGAAAGCAGCAGCTGGTCCTCAAGAACCTGATCCTAATGTCCTTTCCTACATCCGTCAAGTGGTTTCGGAAGGATTATATCGGGCAGAAAAAGCTAGAGAAAGGTCCCTGAATTGAATCATATAGAGCTCAGATGATAAAATGCCTTCGGTATATGAGGAAGACGGTCTTTCTTCGTCGGATGAAGATCCTCATTCCTTTCCTGCTCGGCTGAATAGTAAGAAGATAGAAGCCTTAATCTGAAAGATATATCGGAGTATCAACCAGTCTCAACCTGGAGCTATGGAATCCCACTTTTCCCTTGATATGGAGGATTTAATTAAGGAGGAATGCAGGAAGACTGTGAAAAGGTTTGCACTACAGGGCTTTACCCTTTTAAGTCAGAGGATTGTTCCCCTTGGGACTCTTTTCCCAAAATGGATGGTGCAATCGTAAATCTGGTTGAAAAACACAACTCTCCCCACACTGCTGATTGATAATGCTAGATCATGGAGAGATTCAATGGACAAACACATGGACTTAAGCCTATATTACCTCAGGTTCTGGGCTTCGTCCTGCCCTTGACATCAATCTCTAGGTCTCTGAAGCAGTGACTGGATGACATCAAGGAGAATATTTCTCGTGGGTCTGTAGATCCAATCTTCTAGATTCTTTAAATAATTTTAAGATGGCAATAGAGTTTACTTCTGATGTTTTGTTCTGTTTTAATTTGTTGGTACCCCATAAGAAATTGGGTGACAGATTCAGCTTAAAAGAACAGCTGATATGCCCTTCCCTCTCAAGGGGCTGTGTGTTTCGTGAAACATTTGGATGAATGCATTAAAAAAGCTGTAGAAGGAAGAAAAGCCTTTCTCCTTCAACACTAACAAATCCTTTCCACTGGATAGATGTTCCTTTCGTGGTAAGGATTACAGATGTTACAAGCCCAGTAAGAATTCTCCATATCCCAGACATGGAAGGTAGGTTCTACTTCCTCAAGAAATACTTGAAGACAAGGTGGTAATCCCAGAAAATCTAAACAATTCTGATGGGAATCCAAGCCAGTCCTTGGGAATGGAAGCAAGACTTCTGAACTTCTCCGAAGGTCTGGGCTCAATCCATTACAGACAAATTGGTTTTAAAGATCCGAAATAGAAGCTACTTTGTAGAATTCTCCACCTTTCATTAACGTTGATATTTTTTTTTTTTTTTTTTGTCGTCAAGGATATTTCAAGAACCGGCTAAGGCAGAAGCTCTTTATTCTTTTATAACTTCACTTTTTAACAGGGTTATTTGTCAGTTTCCCCTAGAAGAAAGAAGATTGGGGTATTATTTGACTCTTTTCTTGACTCTACAGAGATCAGGAAAATGGAAACCAATTCGGGATCTAAACGTAGAATTGTGTGTAAGAAGATTCAAGATGGAACCAGTCCAATATCAAAGCTGTTTTTCCAGGAGATTGGATTGTTTCCAAAGATCTCCGGGATGCTTACTTTCACATTCCCATTGCCCTTCCTCTACTAGAAGATTCTCAGGTTTGCTGTGCATCAACATTTCTAATCTGGGACTCTTCTTGAACCTTCTCAAAAGTCCTGATCTCATTAATTGTGCACATCTAACTGAAACGTATCACCTTATCCTGGACAACATTCTACTTCTCTCCAGCAAAAAACCTCAACTTCTCTTCATTGGGCTCTTCTTCTTCTTCAGAATTTCAACTGGATTATCTCTTTCAAGAAGTCAGTTTTCTCCATCCCAGATGATGGTGTACTTAGGATCCATGTTCAACACAACCAGGTCAGTGACATTCCTATTTACAAGGGAAGTGAATTTATACAACAGTCTGCTTTATTCAACAGCCTGACTTCTAAACTATCAAGCCCCAATACTGTTGAAAGAAAGTCTGATGCCCGCCCTTCCCTCACCATCGCACGCTCATTATTACATTTATAGATTGTCTGTCACACCCAAACTTTAGATAAGTAAAAATAACAGGTGTACACACTGCCTCTTATTAGTACACTTCTGCATTTTCTTAACCCATAAAACGTAATATTTACCCTATCTTCACCTGCTCTTTATTATTATTATTATTATTATTATTATTATTATTATTATTATTATTATTGCCATTTATATAGCGCCAACGGATTCCGTAGCGCTTTACAATATTTCAATTATTTCCAATTTACTTTTTACCAGTTAACAATGATCTGTCTTTTCCTCCTTCTTCCTCCGTATAAAAATCTCTCCTTACACCCAATTCACTCATTCCCCCCACCACTTTTACATATGCCTCTCTGCTACACTCCCCCCTTCTCTCATCTCATGCATTGTACTAATTCTTCTACTCTCTCACTACCCACCCACAATCGACCTCATACATACAAAACCCATTCCTACCTGTTGTCACTTTCTCTCCTCATGCTTCTAGCAGCTGGTGATGTCCTCTCCCATTCCAGGGCCCTTTACCTTCTCTACATACACTAAGAAAACCAGAAACCCCACAAACCTCATCACAATACCCTGCTCTTTACCCTCACTTACCAACATTCAGTGGGCACTTTGGAACGCCCGCTCCATCTGCAGTAATTTAAAATCAACAGCCATGCACGACTTTTTCATCTCAAACTCACACTACTTTCACTTACAGAGACCTGGCTGTCCTCCTCTGATAGCATTACTCCTGCCTCTTTGTTTTGGGTGGGCCACAATTCTCTCACACTCCCAGACTCAATTGTAAAGGAGGTGGTGTAGGCATCCTTCTCTCCCCTCAATGTACCCTTCAACCAATCATAATTCCCCCTGCCCTATCCCTTTCTTCTTTTGAGGCTCACACTGTCCGACTATTTAAACCCACTCCTTTAAGAATTGCTATCATGTACTGCCTCCCCGGTCATCCTAGGCTATTCATTGAGCACTTTTCTTCCTGGCTTCCCCACTTCCTCTCATCTAGCACTCCTTCCCTTATACTTGGGGATTTCAATATACCAGTCAACAACACCAACTGCACTGATGCCTCTCGTCTGCTCTCTGTAACCTCCTCCTTTGGCCTTACACAATGGTCCAATTTACCAACCCATACAGCAGGAAACACTCTCACAGAAACCTCCAATGTCTTGACTTGGAACATTTCTCCACTAATCTTCAAACTCACCTGTCCTAGCTCTGCAACCTCCTTCTACAATTCCACCCTCTCCTCTCAACTAGACATAATGGCACCTCCTACATTTATTTTTTTTTTGATTTGTTGCCAAGACTGTATTCAGTGATGGGATAAACTGAGGTTGGAAGGTACTTACAGGTAACGTGTGTATCTATAGTGTACAATGCAATATTACAGGCATCAGATTGTAAAAAGAACCTTCTTACAGTATTCCAGACCATGTAACCCTTTGTGAGAAAGCAAGGCCCAACTGTCAAAGTATTTTGTTTACGCATAGGAAATGGAAAGGTATAACAGAAAGGTAGGAAAAGAGGTAAGAAAAGTCCCAGCAGTATGGCCATTAGGGGTGTGTGCACGCTATGCGGGGAGGTGGCAGCCATAGTTAATTTGTAACAACGCTCCCGATGCCACAGTTTCTATTCATTTGCATTTTCTTTTTGGTTTGTTATTAGTGTTTTCTGATGAAACATTTAAGATTGTCTCTTACAAGGATGAACGTGGCACTGTGGTGCGGTTAATTCAGCGCTAACTGTATTTGTATGTAGGTATTAAGTGGTGAGGGACATTTGGAATCACTTGGAGTCGATGTCAGTGGCCATAAATGGCTGTAGTGTGGCAAAGCCCAAGATTCAGTGAGGTGCGGAGTAGCAGTATAGTGAGCTCCCCTGTCTGTGAGTTGGATGTGCAGATGGTGTAGAAGCAGGATGCATACTGCAGTCTTACCATACCCTGTAGAAGACACTGACATTGGCATAGTGTCAAAAGGTAATGAAATTAACGGAAGGGATAGAATAGTAGAATCTCAGAATCCCACGGCACGTTATTGTATGTCGTTATGGGTAATTGTTTTCACGTCCTACAATCCCATTTCCTCTGTGTATTGGTCCCATACCCTCTGAAAGGTGGCAGTGGTGTTGCGGACTTTTGATGTCAGCTTGTCCATAAGATAGTTGTCTTTTATTTTGGCCACTCCCAATGTGAGGAAGGGGGACTCGGTGTTCAACCACTTCTGTGCCAGGGCTCGTCTGGCTGCTAAGTATACCATGTTGAGTAGTTTCTGTTCATGGCGTGGGAGTCCATCAGTAGGCTTGGTTAGTAAGCATGCCCATGGGTCTAAATCTAGCGTCCTTTGTAATCTTTTAGTACCCTAGTTCTACCACTCCCTTCCTGAAAAGACTGACTGTGGGGCATTTCCACCACATATATATATAGGTTCCTTTTTCACCACAGGATCGCCAGCAGGTGTCAGTGGGGCTAAGTTTCATGTGGTGTTCGAGTGGGGTGCTGTACCACTGAAATAGTGTTTTGAACGATTGCACTTGGAGGGTAACGCAGATGGATGACTGTGCACATGCCTCCCATATATCTTGCCAATCTGTGCCCTTCCGGACCTCGCCCAGGTCGGTTTCCCCATTGGTTAGAAAAAAACAAATCCCAAACACAATATCAAAAAAACAGGGTGCCACAATCACTTAGAAAAAATAAAACTTAGTCTGGAGATTCCAATAGGTAAGAGACAATCAGTGGAAATAAAAAGAACAGAAAAAAATCAGCGCTAAATGGCCACAGTAAGAGACGGCTGCACTCCTCAAAAGGGAATCCCCTATAATTTCCTAATAATTGGAAGAACACAAGACAAACGGTACAGTAAGGATGCGCCTAAAATATATATATAAAATACAGTAAATAATAAAACAATATATAAAAAATATGATATAGAAAAATGTCCGAAACTTATCAAAGTTCGTAATGGAGAATCCCACGTGAAGCAAAAGAAGATTCTTAAGATGTGGAGTAGGGTCAGATCTTCATAGTTGTATGCTTAGAGTTCAATGGAACATATGTGAAGAGAAGAAGAGACAAAACTCCAATGGTACAGTATGTAGATACGTTGAGAATAAAATAATAGAATAGGTCTTACTCACAATTTTCAGAGCTGAGGATCCAGCTCTGATATTATGCGCGTGAAGTGGAATAATCCCCACTCAGGGATATGTGGAGTAGATTTCAATTGACGATTCTCTGGTACACATTCGACATCCAAATTACAGACCCAGAAGGAAAGAATAAAATATATAGTGCTCTCTGTATTGTGATAAAAGATTAAAAAGTATAAAATGTATATTACTCACATTCTTTTGAGGCAGGCAGCAAGTGTATACTGAACACTGGGTTCAAAACTCATTGTGAACAATTAAAAAAAAATTATAATTATATAATTATATGTATATTGCAGACTGACAATATTTTTTTAATTGTCCACAATGAGTTTTGAACCCAGTGTTCAGTATACACTTGCTGCCTGCCTGCTTGTGCAGACAGACAGTGAGTTCCATATGCTGCTATGATGGCTATTTGCCTGTGGTTACGAGCAGACAGTTTTCTTTCTGCTCGGCAGGCTTCTTTGATCACTCAGGAGAATCTACCTCCCCTCATATGACGCATGCGTTCCATACAAACGGAACGCATGCGTTCCATCTAGCATCACGTGACACGGAAGTGTTCTTAATCGCGCGTCACGTGATTGCTTGTAATCAGTCTTTTTTAGTATTTATAAGCTTCGTTTTTTTTATATTAAGCATTGTATTCATCTCAGATGCACTATGTTAACATATACCTATGGCAAATTATTGTTTTTATTTGTATCATATTTAGATGTTCTGATGACGTCATTTTGGCGGGAATTTCAAACCCACAGCCCTATTGAACCTTATATAAACTTCTGTATGTCAGGTGTGCCATCCCTTTTTGTACTTTTATCTACTTGAAGAAGCCCTTGAAGCGAAACGCGTCTAGATATCATTTTATTACGTTATAATAAAGTATTTTTGGCATAAAACACTTTATTGACATTTTTCTTTTTATTTTCCTTCACCTGACTACTTATTTTGCCTATTTATAGAAGAAGCATAAAGAATCCATAGGTGGGGATTATACCACCTAAGCGCTTATAGTGAGCAGTATATACCTGCTCAAAAGAATGTGAGTAATATACATTTTATACTTTTTAATCTTTTATCACAATACAGAGAGCACTATATATTTTATTCTTTCCTTCTGGGTCTGTAATTTGGATGTTGAATGTGTACCAGAGAATCGTCAATTGAAATCTACTCCACATATCCCTGAGTGGGGATTATTCCACTTCACGCGCATAATATCAGAGCTGGATCCTCAGCTCTGAAAATTGTGAGTAAGACCTATTCTATTATTTTATTCTCAACGTATCTACATACTGTACCATTGGAGTTTTGTCTCTTCTTCTCTTCACATATGTTCCATTGAACTCTAAGCATACAACTATGAAGATCTGACCCTACTCCACATCTTAAGAATCTTCTTTTGCTTCACGTGGGATTCTCCATTACGAACTTTGATAAGTTTCGGACATTTTTCTATATCATATTTTTTATATATTTTATTATTTACTGTATTTTATATATATTTTAGCATATATTTTAGGCGCATCCTTACTGTACTGTTTGTCTAGTGGAAATAAAAAGTCCACTTTATTACAAATAAAAACCAAGCAATAGCACACAATAGTGCAAAATATACAAAATAAATATAAAAAGCCAAATTTGGCCAAGAGCCCTTAGGGACAGCAGCTTCAAGCATACCTTTGCCGTTCAAGCTGTTTTGACTTCCATAGTTACCTGCACTTCCGGTCCGCGTTTCCCGCCAGTTTTTTCCTCAAACAAGCAGTCAGGCTTCTGCAGCTCCAGCCGTCGACCTCCGGACTCGTCCACGGCTGCCCCGCAGTATTCCCTACTCGTTAACCGGCTATCGGGCTTCCGGTCACAAGACCGGCACGCTCACGTAAGCCTCAACGTGGGAAATAGCGTTTGGCTATTTCCTACGTTCGGGCCTAAAAACGCCGGGATAGGCTCCCTATATATTTATATATTACTTGTTTCTCACTTTCGTTTACTTACCTGTTCGTGTACTTCTGCGTTCGTGCGGCTTTTAGCCGACCGCAGAGTTCACATGCTTTCGTGATTCTTTCGTTGAAATATTTTACCGAACGCTTATACTCACCTTACGTTCGCTTGTTTCTCACTTTCGTTTAAACGAAACCCGTACGAACGGCTTTGTTACTAGCATTTCGTTTAAATATAAAATCAATCACATGCGGTCCTATTATATTCCTCTTGTACCTTCGGTAGCCGAACGCATGAGGTTTTAAGCATTTTACTTTTAATATTAAAGTATGTTCCTCTATGTATTCTTTTATAACATATGTTCACGGTTCTCCCTACGTTTTCCCTTAATCTATATGGCACTATTCGCCACTCATTATCACAATTAATTAGGCATATATTACCAGGGGTATTCTCTTAAAGAAACAGTTAACCCCTTTTACGGTTTGTTTTTCCTCTCTCAATGGGCTGAGCCCCATCAAACATCTTAAATTTATCAAGCTCCATGCTAACTTTTCAGTAGCTCTTATTTCCTAATCTCTGTTTATATTAAAGCACTATACTCAGGTTCCTTATTCTTACTAAATAAATGTTTTAGGTTGTACTACTCTTTCTTCAAGAAGACTCCAGGAGGTGGTTCCAGTATCCTGTTTTTTTTTCACAGTATCCGGTAAAAAAGGTTAAAATTATAAGTTTCTCCTGAGGCCTCATTTCAGCATCCACAGCCTTTTTAACAATACCCTCCCATCTCTCAAAGTGGGTTCAAATCTTTAAACACACCAGGTTTAAATATGCCTCACTCTCCATGTTACTATTATATTAAAGGACCACTATAGTGCCAGGAAAACATACTCGTTCTCCTGGCACTCTAGTGCCCTGAGGGTGCCCCCACCCTCAGGGTCCCCCTCCCGCCGGCTCTGGAAAGGGGCAAAGGGGTTAAACTTACCTTTTTCCACCGCTGGGCCGGGAGCTGTCCTCCTCCTCTCCTCCTCCTGGGCTGAATGCGCACGCGCGGCAAGAGCTGCGCGCGCATTCAGCCGGTCACATAGGAAAGCATTATGAATGCTTTCCTAGGGACGCTTGCATGCTCTCACTGTGAAAATCAATGAGACAGCCACTAGAGAATTAGGGGGAAGGCTTAACCCATTCATAAAAATAGCAGTTTCTCACTCACAGATACAGAACAGGTCGAATTGCACTAGATAATGGGTATACCCACAGCTCTCAACTACTGTGTGATCTATAAACACGGAAATGGGTATTGTTATGCTATTATGGATATCTATCACTGCATTGGTGCAATACAAATAACTGTTTGACTTCTCACCCTTTTCCCTTCTGTACACCCATCCTTTCAAAATTGTGAAACTGAATACATAAATAAAGATTGTCAAAAAAAAAAAAAATAGCAGTTTCTCTGAAACTGCTATGTTTATGAAAAAATGGGTTAACCCTAGCTGGACCTGGCACCCAGACCACTTCATTAAGCTGAAGTGGTCTGGGTGCCTAGAGTGGTCCTTTAAGTGTTAATTCTGTTTTAATTTCTACATATCATTACTTAGACCTGCACCATTGCGCAGATTCACTATGCCTTCAACGACCATCAGGCTACCTGGTTCCCGACATTTCAGTATCAGGTATCCTTAAATCTTACTCACTACAATTATGTCCTTCTAAGGCCTCACTTCGCCTTCATATCTGTCACAAATACTGCTCAGTTGTGGGATCCCAGGGGCTTGTCTCCACAAATTTTGGACCAACGTTCAGGTCCCTCTGATTACACAGGTGTTTTACGATACAGTTTCACTGTTAAACACCATTCCATACGTTCTACATTTTTACACTTGGCATACCAATGGCACGCCTCAGGCCTACTAGCATCTTTCTTACACCTAGGTTCCTGGATTGGACCTGGTCTTCACAGTATATATAGTCATATATATTGAAGTCGCCCTGAGCATTGTCTAAATATACAGGACAAACACTCAAGGTCAGTATCTACATACGTAATATACTTCTTTCAAGAGACAAGCCCCCATCAGGGTAGTGAACTGGCTTTCAGGGTCAGGCGCTGGCCCTAGCTTCCCCTAATAATACTGCGGTCCGCGAGGTCTACACCCTCATACATGGAGGTTCAGCCCCACGACCAAATCATAGCTAGCCACCTCGCTCGCTCTTCTTTAGGGCTACAGTTAGGGCTTCCCATGTCACGGCCACACGTTTTTTGAATCTGTTACAGTCACTGAGAGGCTGACATCCTGCCACCTCGTTCTGGTGGCCACAAAACCCCCTCGGCCCAAATCATAGGTAGAGCCTCTCACCGCCGCTTGGCAATAGCAGGGCCTCACCTGTCACTTGGCTCTAATTATTCTTCGCTTCGGCATTAGCTAGCAGGCCAGTTCTCCGGAGGTCTCATCCCACCTCCACTATACCTTACTTATCCATATCATTATTCCTTTCAGAATGTCTCAAGAACCAATCATCGATTCCCCCATCAGACGATGTACCCAGCACGCCAGCCAGGCCTGGGTCTCCTTCTACTCCCAGATCCCTAAGATATTGGACCATTCCAAAAATATCGGCTGAGCTCAGGCTCAGGCCCCTTTCCAGCCACCGCCAGAAAGGCAGAACTTTATAAACTGCTGACAATTCAGGCCAACGACCCAAAGCCCGGCACAAGTTCACAACGGCCTCCAGTTGGCTACTCTGATTCCACCCAGGAAACTCTGGCGGCTATACTGGCCAAACAGCAGGTTGCTGAAGGTGGAATCGGCCATTGCCACTCCAGGTGACTTAACCGCCCCAGCAATCCCTACACCGGTAACCTTGACCGCTCTGACTGCCATACCCCTCATCTCCACTCCCCCTCCCCTTACACCACCCGCCACTACCACGCCCACGCCTCACCAGCCCACTCTATCAAGAAAGCTATTCTTGATGGAAAGGACGTCAATTTAATGTCCCTCCTCATAGCCTCCCAAGACGTCATAGAAAATCGAGCATATAACTACGGGGACATTTCGGTTGTTTGAATAAAAAACTCACCATCCCACAGTTTATCACGTTTGGCACTTATCGCGACGATCTGCACGGTATACCCACATAAGAGAGAAGAGCTTGATTTTATATATGTACAAAGTGCTTGATTTGGGCATCAAGTATGCAGGGTTCTCATTTTACGATTATCACAAATCCGTTTCGGCCAAGGCAGCTACTCATCTGACACAATTCAATATTAGAATCGATTGGTGTCAGATACTGAGTTATTCTGCCGTCATTTTGCTGGTTTGAGGCCCCGTCTTGTGCTTCTTGTGGTTCCACTTCACACTCCACCAATCTATGCCCTGGGGACGCAGACACTTCCACTTTCTCACCCCACTCCCAAGATAGGAAGGTGTCCAGAGAGACAAGCTAGGTAGACCCATCACATTCTTGGGTAAGGCGCAGGTGTGCAATAACTTTAACACAGGCGTATGCAGCTACAGCGCATGCAGGTTGTTGCACATCTGCTCCATATACTTCAGAGCCCGACCCGTCTGACACCTAACAAATAAGCTGGTTCATCACGCACCCCCCCTCCCCCCACCATCAACTCGGCGCCACAGAATTAGCTGGTCCAGGATCCTACCCAAAGGCTCACACGGGTCACGACCTTCCCCCTCACTCTTCAAATCACTCAACCTACTCCAGGTCCTACCCGCATCTACGGCATCATGCCTACATTCTACTATTCCAGCATGTAGGGATACACGGTTAAACAAGATGGATATATCTAACACCTCAATTACTACACCTCCTCTACTCAGCTGCTAACACTTTCTTTCATGCTCTTAAATTTCAGGTCTCCGGCCAGGCTCCCCCTCCGGCCCACCTCCAATCAGCCAGGACACCATCATGCCACTGGCTAACCCTGGTTTAAACAAACTTAAAGGTATCTCCTTAAAGGTATTTTCAAGGTCACACTCCTAGCACGACTAGGTTACCAATAGACGGTCCAATATTCCGTCTCCTTAGCGACCTATTGGACAAATCCCCGTTTGACCATAATACTAATTTAGTCATGAAATCTGCCATCTTTTTGGCTTTCTACACTTTCCTCAGACCTAGAGAGTTCACAGTGATACGTCAAGGAGACACAGTACGATGCCTCAAACTTTCTCACTTAAAGAAAGTAGACGACCATTATGTACTCTCTTTGCCTTCTACAAAAACTAATCACTCTGCCTATCCCACTATTATTCCCCTCTTCCCTACCAAGAATTTGTGGTGCCCTGTACATGTTCTGGATATGCTCCTGGTTTCTCACCTCACGCACTCACCAGACACTCCACTACTTCTACTCCAAGGACACCCACTCACCACAGCTAAATTTATGTTGCACATCAGAACTCTATTGTCAAGGTTAGGCTACAACCCAGCTTCCTTCTCTGGTCACTCGTTTCGCATCAGCGCAGCATCATCAGCTTCAAGCACTAACACTCCGGTACACATCATTAAGAGACTGGGACGCTGGAAATCCTCAATATACAACTTCTACATCCCTCGACCAGAAAGGGAGCTCAGGCAAGCTTTCAGAAATCTCGCAGTTTAAACTTGCAATAAAGTGTGTTTACTTTTGAATTCCTTTTTGCCCTCTTTTTACAGGCCTACTCGTACGTTGGTTTCGGCACACCCCAACCAACTTTGCTTCTACTCTACATTCCATTTACATAATAGAGATTCCGAGCACAAGTTGGAAGGCCATTTGGCCTGAATTTGTGGGAGGAGTTATGATCCTATATAAACCCTACCCCCCTACTTACCTTTGCCGTTAAAGCTGTTTTGACCCCACCCACCTACATCCTCCTTTACACATTTCACTTTGTAGGCCCTCTTTTTACAGGCCTACTTGTACGTTGGTTTTGGCACACCCCAACCAACTTTGCTTCTCCTACATTCCATTTACATAATAGAGATTCAGAGCACAAATATATATATATATACACACACACACACACAGATGACTCAAGGAAGAAAGGAGATTATACAACACCGTTTAAAAAATCTATAAAATGAAATGCAAAAATAAATATAAAAAATTTAAAATTAAGTAAACAGTTGATTTCTCAGGGTCCAAATAGATGCCGTGGGGATGAAGAATTTCGTCTTTCGCAACGTTCACAAATCCACCGATAAGGATGGATGCAACTTAGATGGGAAAAAAAGAGGATATGAAATGGAATCAAAAGAATAAAACAGATTAATATGAGAAGGAAAACAAACTGTTTTAATCCATGAAGGCAAGTATATTGAGATCTGTATTGAGACCTGAGAGGACTGATGATTTCATTTTTTATATCCATTCGGTCTCCCTCATTGCTAGCTTTTTTTCAGTGTCTCCCCCTCTCCAGTGTGTTACAATTAGATGAATCCCAATACATAAAAAATCTTTCCAATTAAAGTCGTTACAGGCAGTGCAATGCTTCGGAATGCTGTGTTTCATATTTTTTATTATTAATTCCATTAAAATGTTCTTGCATTTAAAATATTCTTGCTTTTTATTTGTAATAAAGTGGACTTTTTATTTCCACTGATTGTCTCTTTTATCTATGGGAGATGGGAATTTATTGAGACAGTACTTTTGTGCTACCTGGTCCCATAATCTGATCGAATTTAGTATCGCTGGGCAAGTAGTTTGTATAAAGGCCCTGTTCTCCTTGGGTAACCATATTAATAAAAAAACAATTGATTTAATATCTAACCAGTTCCAGTGGTCTGGAGGAGAGTGCCAGTGCACAATTTGGGCTAGTTGTGAGGCCTAAGTAGTAGAGGTACATGTTCGGTAACCGCAGCCCACCTTTAATTTTTTGGGGGGGTCGGTATAGCAATTTACTGGCAATTCTGGGGCACTTCCTCTGCCAGATGAATGTGTCTGTGGCCTTTTGTAACCCTGCCAAGTCCCCTCTCGTGACTTGCACTGGTAGGGTTTGGAAGAGAAGCCTGGGGAAGATCTTCATCTTCACTGACTGAAGTCTGCCTAGCCAGTAAGTAGGCTTTTCTGTCCATTTCTCCAGATTCTGGATCAGGCTGCAGAGTGATAGCAGGTAATTGTGGTTGTATAACTGCGTGTGGTCAGCTGTAAGTTTAATGCCTACGTAGGGGAGGGTGCTGTCAGCAAGGCGTAACTTATGTGTCTCTGATCTGTGCCATGTAAAGGGCTGAAAGGTGGAAGGGCATTGCCCTGGATTTAGCCAGGTTGACTTTATACCTAGACAGGTCTCGGTAGTGATCTAGCAGTTTAGTCAGGTGCTCCATGGAGCTGAGTGGGTCTGTGAGTGTAAGAAGGATGTCATCAGCATATGCTGATGTTTTGAACTGTCGTCTAGCCACACCCACCCCCCATATGTGTGGATGCTGTCAGATGGCCTTCAGTAGCGGCTCCAGGGAGAGCGTGAAGAGCAATGGGGACAGGGGGCAACCTTGCCTGGTACTGTTTATTTAAGAGGAAGGAGGTACGACGGGCCCCAGTTATCAGTGTTTGGGCTCTGAGGTTTGTGTATAGGGCCTGGATCACCACCACGTAGGGTTATGGATAGCCCCATGCCCGGAGTAGGTCAAAGAGGTACGGCCACTTCACCCTGTCGAAGGCCTTCTAGGTGTCTGAGGACAGTGCCAGAGATGTCCCTCCCGAGACAGCTCCCTTTCCAGTGTTTTCGTAGAGCTGTCTGCCTGGCTCAAACCCCACCTGGTCAGGTTGGAACAAGCATGTCAACAATGGATTTAGTCTGGTATCCAAAATGTTGGCATAGATCTGAATTGATCAGGGAGATAGGCCTGTAGTTGGATGCTAGCTCCTCATCGCTACCTGGTTTTGGTAATAATGTAATGTTTGCTAGCGCCATGTCGGAGTCTGGTGCTCCTCCATCTAGAAAGTGGTTGAAAAGGGTAGTGAGTTGGGGGGGACCAGTATTTCCCTGAATTTCTTATAATACCCCATGTCTTATCCGTCCTGTCCCGGGGCTTTATTACCTTTTTAGGGCCGTGATAGCTGCGTCAACTTCTAGTGGTGTGATGGGTGCATCCAAGGTCCCTACCTCTGGTCCCGTGAGTTTTGGCAAATTTAAGGAATGAGTGTAGGTCTGCACAACCATCCGGGGCAGATCCCTATGGCTGTGGGGAATGGTTGTATAACGTTAAATAATAGTCTGTAAAGACTTTGTTAATGGCATTTGGAGTGTCTGCTAGGACCCCTGCTGATGTGCGGAATTTAGTGATGGGTCGAAATCCACTCCAAGGACGCAGCACTCTGGCTAACATTCTATCCATTTTGTTGGATTTCTTCATAATACAAGTGCCGAGACCACAGAATGCAGCACGTTCACTTTCGTTGGTTTGCTTTGTGTTGCTGCTCTGCTTCTCAGAGCTGGTTGCAGAGCCAATAGGAGGTGGGTTGTGCGTCGCTTTTTGTGTGTAGCTACCTTGATGAAGTGGCCCCGACTTATGGGCGTCCAAATGGCTACTGGGTCTACTTCTGTAGAGATATTGTGAGTAAAGTATTCTGATATGATTGTTCTGGTTGCCTTACATAAGTCCTTGTCTCTGAGAAGGCTAGTGTTTAGTTTCCACGTCCACTTAGAGGAGTACTTGAGTCTGTCGAGTATGAGCTTGATGTCTGCGTGGTCAGACCAGGTTATGCTATTTATGGCAGAGTGCGCAAGTTTTGCCATACCCGCACCATTGAGAAGGTTGTTGTCAATCCTGGAGTATGTACTGTGCGGTGTGGAGTAGAATGTGAAATCCCGTGTGCGAGGGTGCTGGATTCGCCACGCGTCTAGAAGGTTGGTGTTGGAAAGAAACTTGTGTAACGGATCACCTGGCACCCCGACTGGGTACCTCCGTTAAAGGATGCTCCTAGCGTTTCCTGAGGACTCCAAGCACTCTGGCAGACACCACAATCACTGAACCAGAGAAGCGTATACCTTCTCTCAAGCATATGAACGCTATAAACAGCTGAATAGGCGCAAAAACCATACGGATGGGTTTAGACTCCTAGCAGTCAAACTGGAACAGCATACAATAAATCCTTCCCCAATAATGAGATGACACTTCACTTTGAGGGTTAAGCAGGAACTGTAGATTTATTCACACAACCTCCTTTTAAGACATTCTCCCATGCAAGGGAGGGATCCAAAACAATTAGCACCCCAGCCAATAATGTACCAGTTACCTCTCACACATCTCCTCCCCTTAGTGTGACACACAATCCCATTAGTACAGACACAAATTCCCTGGGTTACTGGATGTACCCCTAAACATAGGGTTACCCCTTTAAATGTTACATCCCCTGGTAGCCCTGATCTGGGTGAGACACATATCCAAAAATCACCCAGATCGGACCAGGGGTTCGGGAATTCAGGAGGGTTAAAGTTTTGACCGACTTCATGGCAAAAGTATCTGAAAATAGTTCCATGTACTTTGGCCCTGCAGTCGGTCACAGAAAAGGGAATGAAAACACACGAATTGCCTGGGTTATAGAGCCTGGGGAGGGTTTAAACGAATTCCCTTGTTCGTGGGGTTCTTTCTACCGAACGGCGGGTCATTCAGTAGTTTCCACACAAATTCATGGAAGTCTGGAGGTCTCAGCGGTGTTTGTCTAGTCGAGTGTCCGATTTTAGTTCCAGACACTCGACAGCAAAACACCGCTGTTCGGGAGTTTAAGATGGCTGCCGCCACGTGTTCGTTTCCCGAATGGCGGCGACCCAGAGGACAAAACCACACATTACATCGATTGCCAATTGGAGGCACACTTACTCCTGGGTGGTCTGGTTGTTCGGTAGTTTCACTCAATATAATGAATGGAGTGATTCTACCGAACAATCAGGGGAATGCTGCATATACATAAACAATTTAGCCGAACACACAGAAACATACATAATATAAAAGACATCCTTACTGTAATCTGCTACCAAGTCTTAAAGGGGTATTGTTCCTAAAAGTCATATGTCCCCTGATGGCCCTTAAAGGGCCAGTAGCAGCAATATACAATATCACATGCCCAAATATTGCGTTAAAAGTACAAATTTACCAGGGGCCATAGTCAGCAGGTAGGAGGCGGGCAGCCAGGCCTCTCCAATGTCCAGTGGCGAGGCGGGTTCCGCCACAACTTGTGAAATAGTTTGTCCTGTGACCCCCTCCCGTGAAATCCCCTTCTATTACAAGTACGCCTCCCCCCTCTGTACCAGCCAGTGTTGGGAGTGAGTTCCAGTATTCGGGACCAGGTTCGTTTTGAAGCACAATAATGTGGATTTTGTTATGTAGGGTACCCCGGAAATATACCGACCCTCAGGGTCTGCCACAGAACCCAAAACTTGAATGGGGCAGCTTTTGTGAGTGAGGATTGCTACGCCTGCGCGCTTACGTAGTGCCCTGACATCAAAGGCCTTGGTGTACTGGCTATCGGTCAACCTGACCGCTGCCAACCTGGGGAGGTGCGTTTTGTGGACTAGAGCAAGATCAGCCCTTTTTGCGGGGGTGTGGGATTGTGTTGTTTCGTTTGTATAGGGCAAGTGTACAAGAAGCCTGAACGTTCCCTGTGCTGTTGGGAGATACCAAAAAAGATATAAAGGAAAACATAACAGAAAATACCTAACCTCAGAACAGGTGTATAAACAATGAAAATAGTCTTACGGATTGCCATAGCAGTCTGGGGGTGCAGGCCTCTCCCTGGTCGGAATCTCATTGTTCCCACTACAGAGTGGTGGCTCCCATCCCCAATCCGCTGTGTTACAATGCGCACAACCTGGAACATATTTAACACGTCACCATTTCAGTCTGAGTTTAGTAGAATAGGAGTGATCTCGTGGGGTGGGGGGACTATCTCGTAGGATAATGAATAGGTTCCGCTTGTGACCTTGGAAGGTGGCACAAATGTTGGTGTGAGGTGTATCAGTGAACTTCACAGGGCAAGGCAATGGGTATCCCTGTAAGTGGACAGTGGTGGCCATGCCCCCCATCTCTCGCCCACTGCCCACTCACCGCGGTCCCATATGTCTGCCTGATAAAGGTTTTTATTTTCCCCTTTCCTCTCGCCCCCCAGCTATTTACCTTCCCATTTCGTTGTAGATGTCTGGGTGATGTAGTAATGTTGGTGCATCCAGAGGGATGTGTTAGGGTGTGTACCCTGAGTGGGCTTAATTGAGGATGTGCTAAAAGGATCCCGCCCAAGCAGCAGGCGCATAGCCGTTTCTGCTCAAGTGACTGTCTGAGACCACAATTGTTTGGTGAACAAATTACATATGATCAAAAATACCTATGTAAAGTGCAACTAAAAAATAAAATTGTGTGAGTTGTCAGTCAGGCTGTTGGTGTAGTAATATGTGGCATATTAAGGTGTCTTCCTCATGTCCTCCCAGCCTCCCAACTCAATAGTCCCTATTCCCTCTCGGTACTTAGCTGAAACAGTGTGGAAGTGAGAGTTCAGTCACTGAGGTGTGGAGTCCATCATGTTAAGACTTGTGGAGTACTGGTATGGTGTCTTCAGGTGCGGTTTTTAGCACTGCCTGGAACTTCATGCCACTCGCTGGGGAGAGAAGTGAGTGCAGGGCAAACAGGCCGAGGCATTCGAAAGTCAGGTCCATGCGTAGTCCCAGGAGGAATGGTGCTGGGTCACTGCCAGGCTGCATGGTATAGGCCCTGCCCGCTTGGAAGGCGATAAGCTTGAAAGGGTGGCCCCAAGTATATCGGGTGTCATTCTTCCGTAGTAGTTCAGTGATGGGATTCCAGTCCTGCCGGCGCTGTAGAGTAGTGGGAGACAGATCCTGATATATGGTCAGCGTGGCATCCTGGTACTGCAGGACGTTGTCTTTGCTATATCTTACTATGGCTTCCTTAGTGGAGTAGTAGTGGAAGCGGAGAATAACATTGCGGGGTGCTGCTCCTTCCATTCTTCTGGCACACAGATCTCTGTGGGCTCAGTCAATCTGCCATTTCTCCTCAGATATGTCGGGTAGTAGATGTTTGAAGGAACCTTCATGCTTCAGTGCTAAAGGCCCTTCATTGAAAGATTCTGGGAGGTCTCCTATGCGCAGATTCTTGCGCCTGGAACGGTTTGAGAAGTCCTACATCTCTAATCTTTCCACTTGCTCGGCCATGTAGTCACCATGCGTCACTGCTGTGTTCTGTGCTCTCATGAGGTGTTCCAGGTCAGTGGTGCGTGCACCTAAAGCTTGGATTTCAGCTTTTACTTCCCTGGAGCTGCGGGCAACTACCCCTGTCAAATAATTTTTCACCTCAGAGTTTCTAGAGAGGTTTCTAGTGAGGTTTCACCAGGGCTATCCTGTGCTTCACTTTATGCCGCGGAGGCAGGGGACCGTGAGCCATGTGGGCTGGTGTGGCGGCCATCTTGCGTGGTCTGAAGTGTGCGGAAGGCCATGAACAGATCCATCGCGACATTGCAGGATCCACCTCTCTTCCTTCTTCTTGCGCTGCGGTTTAGCTCCGGAGCCAGTACCGGACATGGTGAGGTGACTCGGCGGTTTAGAGTCGTGTTGCTGCTGGTATGTGCTAATTATAGTGCGGGTGGACGGTAGCACTCAGTTCCTGCGGCCATTAGGGTTGAGGGCCAAACCATGCCCCTTCGCACCTCCTACATTTAAAAATGCTCCAGAACTGCTGAACGATGTTGGAGAAAGTCTCACTGTGCGTCTGACTTTCTCCACTATAAATTTATGCTGCGCTTATACAGCTTGGCTCTTTCCTCTGCAAAAGTAAATAAATTCCTTTAATACCCTCATAACCACACTCTCCCACGAACCCAAACGACTACACATTTTAACCTCTTCTTTGCCCTATTGTTCCTCCTCCACCTACTAACTTGACCGCCTCAGACTTTGCAACTCACTTTACTGACAAGATCTCTACAATCAGGGAAGAGATCTCTCATCTTTCTTCTTTCCCTTACAATACTTCCCCTAACCTCACTCCCTTTGCTGTTCCATGTTCATTCGCAGCCGCTACAGCGGATTCGGTTTCTGCTCTGCTCCAGTCCTCACACCCCACCACCTGCTCCCTAGATCCAATTTTTTTTTCTCCCTCTCCCCCTTACCTTCCTTTCTTCCCCTTCCCCCCCACCCCCCTTCCTCCCCGTCCGACCCTACATACCGCCAGATGCGACAAAGGTGCTGTTCCATTCCACTGTCCTTTCTTGCCTTGGCTACTGCTTTAACCTCTTTTCAGTGGTCTTACACTTTTACATGCTCCCAACTTGCGACATTACAGTCCATAATGAATGCGGCGGCCAGGCTCATCTTCCTGTCCTCCCACGCCTCACCCTTCTGTCAGTCCCTACATTGGCTTCCTGTAAGATATAGGGCTCAATTTAAAATTCTGGTTCTTGCTTTCAAATCTCTACATAATGATGCTCCCACCTAATACACAAGTCCTCCCTAATACACAAGTATGTCCCATCTAGGCCCTGACGCTCTGCTGAAGACTTACATCTATTTTCTGTCCGTACTCCCACCTCTGATGCTCGCCTTCAAGACTTCTCGAGGGCTGCATAAAAGCGTATAAATTAAATTGATAATAGCTCCCGACTGATTCTTCTCTTGCAACTGTAATTAGTCTAATACTATCCTTACCTCTTGTGTCACTTTACCCCACTCCCTCTAGCATGTAAGCTCATTGAGCAGGGCCCTCTGTTCATGTGTGTCCAACTTGTCTGGTTACAACTACATGTTTGTCCACCCGCTGTAAAGCGCTGCGGAATTTGTTGGCGCTATATAAAAACATAATAATAATTAGCCGTCTAGGGAGCCAGTACTCTCAGTACACAAGCAGAGACCTGAATCAACTGTTGTTGATATCAGCCAAGGTCAAGAGGGAACTCTCATGGCCGATCAGAATTGATCAGCCGTGACTTACATTAACCATCGGGGAGAGAGAGCAAGCATTTAATGAAGATTATCACCACTTGGGAAGAAAAGAATTTGAGCCTCAATGGAGTATATCTCCTGGGCAATGGCAATCAGTTGGCAGTCTTCCTAAGCAGAGTTACATTGGACCCAACAGAGTAGGCACTCTCCTCTCAAGCATTCCAGTCCATAGTCTGGAAATGGGGCCCTCCTCAAGTAGGCCTGATGGCAACAGCCCGGAACAGCCAAGTAGAAAGATTCTTCTCGGGTTACTTCAACCCTTTGGCTGAAGACAGGAAGTACTATATTGCGAATAGAAGTTCCATATGGGAGATGTTTTTCTCACAACTCCTCTGATACTCCCTCTGCTGCGGAGAATCCAACAGGAGTCAGTGTCCTGGCAGTCATTTCACATTGGCCCAGATGCCCTTGGCGTTTCCTCTGCTGCAAAAAAAATTGTCTGAGGACCACCCTCTGAATCTGTCATGCCACCACCATCTATTGCACCAGGGCTGGTCTTTCATCCTGCACCTCACTCTCTGAATTTGATGGAGTGGAAAGCAACACCTATTAAAGAAAGGCTTCTCTGCATCAGTAATCGACACCTTTCTTAATGCAAGAAAAAACTTGACATTTCCAGCCTATTAATGCACGTGGGGCATTTTCTGTTGCTGGTGTGTTTGTTCATGAAGTGTATCCGGGTACAAGCAACATTCTTCAATTTCTTCAGGATAGATTTGAGAAATGACTTAGTTCTTTTAAAATCACGGATCTCCCCTCTCTCCATACTTTTGGATCAGACGCTGGCCTTCAATCCTGATATTGACAGATTTTTATTTTTTTATTTTTTTTGAGCTGTCCTGAAACTACACCCTCTGAGGTCTTGCTCTTCTCGCTGGGGCTTTCCTCTGGTGTTACAAGCCTTGTCTGGTACTCCGTTTTAACCATTGAAGAAGGCCTCACTGTTGACTCTTATCAAAATCGTCCTGCTGGTGGCACTTACTTCAGGTTGCAGGATCTCAGAGCTTCTGGCTTTTTCTTGTGAGACCCCTTTTCTGATCTGGTTTTGTAGTCTGAATCAGGGTGGATAACAATGATTTTTTTTTTTTTTTAAATCAGAATTTTTTTTTGATTTAAATTGGATTTATTTTTTTTTTTTTTTAAATAAAATGCTTTTTGAGGAAAATATATTGACATCCAAAGGTTATAACATATGGTTGCAGTGCTCATTTGCTGCACCTCTTAGCCAAAGACTTAAGTGTTCCAAAAATAAAGACTGTTGTTGAAATTGCTAAATACTTCTGTAACAATCATTTTGCTGCAGCAGCTCTGAAAAGGATGGGTGGAACCAAGCTAACGCTCCCACAAGATGTTAGATGGAACTCTGTGGTGCGCTGTTTTGAGCAGTATATCAAGAACTGGCCTATTCTGATGACAGTTTGTGAACAAAATCGAGATAAAATAGATGGCACTGTCACGGCCAAAATCCTCGACATTGGGCTTAAGAAAAATGTTGAACATATGCTGAGCATCCTGAAACCCATCTCTGAAGCTTTAAACAAAATACAAAAAAATAACGGTTTTATTGCTGATGCTGTTGAAATTTGGAAAGAACTGAGTGAACACTTAAAAACAGAACTACACATGGACAGAATTAAATTACAAGCATTAAAAAAATGAATGGGACAAGTACTGTCTACAGCTCATTTCTTGGCAAATATTGTCAATATCCAGTACCAGGGTCAAAACTTAAGTGCTGAGGAAGAGGAGTTAGCTATAACATGGGTATCCAGCAATCATCCATCTGTAATGCCAACTATAATAAACTTCAAAGCTAAGGGGGAAACATTCAAGAAATATATATTTGCTGAAGATATTTTAAAGGACCACTATAGTGCCAGGAAAACATACTCGTTTTCCTGGCACTATAGTGCCCTGAGGGTGCCCCCACCCTCAGGGACCCCCTCCCGCCCGGCTCTGGAAGGGGGAAAGAGGTAAAAACTTACCTTTTTCCAGCGCTGGGCGGGAGCTCTCCTCCTCCTCTCCGCCTCCGTTCCGCCCCGCCGGCTGAATGCGCACGCGCGGCAAGAGCTGCGCGCGCATTCAGCCGGTCTCATAGGAAAGCATTTACAATGCTTTCCTATGGACGCTTGCGTGCTCTCACTGTGAAAATCACAGTGAGAAGCACGCAAGCGCCTCTAGTGGCTGTCAATGAGACAGCCACTAGAGGATTAGGGGGAAGGCTTAACCCATTCATAATTATAGCAGTTTCTCTGAAACTGCTATAATTATGAAAAAATGGGTTAACCCTAGAAGGACCTGGCACCCAGACCACTTCATTAAGCTGAAGTGGTCTGGGTGCCTAGAGTGGTCCTTTAAAGAAAGTCACACCATTGAACTGATGGAAGTCACTTAAGCACTTGGATTTAGAGACTGTTCCAGTAATGATTTCACTTTTAACAGCAGTAGCTTCTTCTGCAAGCGTTGAAAGAATATTCTCTTCCTTTGGACCCCTTCCATCTAAATTGAGAAATCGTTTGGTACCCGATAAAGCAGGAAAGCTTGTTTTTCTTTTCCAGATTATGAACAAAGAAGACGATGAAGATGACGAGTGAGCTACAGAGGACAGTATTTAAGTTGTTCATGTGTAGGCTGGGCTGACAGTCTAAGTTTCTTAAAATATATATTTTGTTTAGCCAAATTAGTTAACAAACATGGATGTTTGTTTAAGCAAATAACATATGCTGTAATGTTATTGTTTCAGTTGAATAAATCTATTTAAATTGTTATTATTAAGGTAATTATTTTTCTCCTTCCTAAGTACAACAGAAAAGTTGTCAAAATATGAATGATTAACCTATTAAACTGGGGATAAAAAAAACTAATATAAAAAGTTATTCTAAAAATCTTCATCTACTTGCATATTAAAGTTATACCAGCAAGAATTAGTCTTTATGTAGAAAACTATGATTTAAATCAAGCCTTACTGACTAATGATTTAAATCGTGATTTAAATCAGTTTGATTTAAATCAAATTCAGCCTGGTCTGAATGGCCATATACTGCACCAAATTGTTTTGCCCCATTCAAGCTAGGGCCATTCGGACTCTAGTAAATAAACCTATAAGTGTTTTGGGCACTGGCACCATCCAAGCTCAGAGATTTGAAAGTAAATGCAGGCTTTACGTAATGGTAATTGGTAACCGCCCCTAGTTATTTGTTTAGCAGGCGGTTGGCACCGGCTTGTAAGGAGTTAAAGGGACACTCCACTGCCCAAATACAAAATAAATAAAAATCACTTTTTAGTAGAAACACTCCAAATGAACACTAGCATGCATTTTAATATGCTTTTATTTCATTGAGGTATATTTGAGAACAGCTTGCAAAAGTTGCAGTTCTGCCTTTTTTTTTATATGTGCAATCAGACTTCCTAATGCAGCTCAATGAGAGGTCTTTACCATGCAGGTGCCCTGAGTAATTGCTGCCTGTTACGTTTAGCTCCACTGAGCTAACCAAACCAGGAAGTCACAGGAACTGTTGTCTTCTTAAAGCCAAGGGGGTTTAACCAGGTTTAATATCTAAACGTGTCTATTTCTATTGAAATCTGCACTTTTTGCAAAAAAAAAAAAAAGACACACTTTTAACACCCACACAAAGATTTTCAGCAAGTTAAAGCGCATTAGTGGGTCTGGAGCGTCCCTTTAGGCCACCAGGCTGGTCTGGACTGCTTTGGTGATCTGATGCATCACTTGGAGTGTCTGCCGACCAAGATGGGAGCTATTGTTCACGAATTACTGGAATCACAGCCAGGCAGGGATCATCTCTGCTTATTGCTTCTCAGTCATGGATATTGTCCTATCTACCAAGACATCACACCATCTTTGCACATGGGCCAAGTGATTAAGCTCTCTCTTTAAAGGTCCTGAGAAGGCAAGAAGAGTACTTGTGTGCAGTTCCAAACTTGTGAGTATGAGTGATTATAGACCATTTCTTGGAATCCCCATGGCTTGCATGTTTGAGGCTAACCTTAATCCTCTCATCAGTTTAGTTGACAAGATGCAAATGTGCATTCTGCCACTGCTTCTTACATTGTCTTTACTCCTGTTAGATGAGGGGCTCTCAGGTAGAAGCGATGGCCAAGTGTATCCTTTTCGTCTTATCCCATTGCATTTTCAAGTGTCTGGGTGCAAGGGTGGAATGGTAAAATACGGTAATAGTGATACATTAGACTCCCAAAACCAAAACAAATATTTCACATACACGCATGCTACTCTGAGCCCTAAATAAATTGTGCCATGACTGGTACTACAGGCTTCGACAAATCCCAGGTCGCCGTGGTGCCTAGGAATTTTCCCTTGACGACTGGGATATGCGAGCCTCTTACCTTCGAGATGGGCGGCCCATGGCAAGCTAGGGATTATAGAGCATGGTAGGTAGCCGTGGAGGAGGGTGGCTGACTACGCGAATAGTAGGCGAGCGGCGAGTTAAATGTGATGTCTCAGCCGGCGCGCGGGGGGAGCAGAGCTGGGACATCACAGCTCTCTTGGTGCCCGGCAACATGACGCGCAGCCAGCTGCCCGCCTTCACGACACCCCAGCATGCAGCTCGCCTACTGGACTCACAGGTTTTAAAACAAGAAAACTGTGAGTGTGTGTGTGTGTGTGAATTTTAAAATAATCCCACTTTATATGACACAATTTTGTTTATTTTTAATTCTTTGTTTTTCATTTTAATGAAAGACAATACAGTACAGGCTCCAAGTATAGAAATAGATGAGTGTGCAAATTGCAATGGGAATATACATGTACCATCCAACATATAAAAAGAAAAATAATAGCATGCAGCTCGCCCACTGGACTCACAGGTATTAATACAAGAAAAGAGTGAGTGTATGTCTGTCATTGTGTGTGTGTGTGTGTGTGTGTGTGTGTGTGTATGTCTGCAGGGCCGGTGCTACCTGTAAGGCGACCTAGGCAGCCGCCTAGGGCGCACCTTAGCAGGGGGCTCCGGATGCCTGTGCCCGGAGTCACCAGTGCGGCTCCTCATGCTGTGCCACCTGTGCGCTTTAGCAAGCCTCAGGCGGCGCAGCACTGCTGTGTGGAGGGCGGCCGGATTTGAGTGACCGGCAGGAGGCAAGCGCAGAGCACTTCCTCCTGCCGGTCTCTCAATGTAGCGTGGCCAGGCGACGCGGGACAGGAACTTCTGTTTCCTGTACCTGGCCGTCGGCAGACTGAAGGGAAGCGCTCACTCAGTGCCACGCTTCATTGGCAGGAGGAACAAAAGAGGAGGGTAAGGATCACTGGGGGAGGTGGGGGTGGTGGAATAAGGACTGCCGGGGAGGTGGGGGTGGAATAAGGACCGGGGAGGTGTGGGGAGGTGGAATAAGTACCGCTGTGGGGGTGGGTGGAAGAATGAGGCCAACTGGGGAGGTGGGGGGTGGTGGAATAAGGCCCACTGGGGAGGTGGGGGTGGGTGGAATAAGGACAACTGGGGAGGTGGGGGTGGAATAAAACCACTGGAGGGGGGGAATAAGGACCGCCGGGGGAGGTGTGTGAGGGGGTGGAATAATGACCGCTGTGGAAGAATGCGGCCAACTGGGGGAGGTGGGGGGTGGGTGGAATAAGGCCCACTGGGGGAGGTGGGGGGTGGGTGGAATAAGGACAAGTGGGGTGGAATAAAACCACTGGAGGGGGGGGAATAAGGACCACTGGGGGGAGGGGGGAGGGAGGTGTGAGGAACCAGACCACAGAGAGGGGGAGGTTAAGGGGTTTGGCAGAGGGAGGACCACTAAGGGGGGGAAGAGGGGAGGGCCACCAAAGGGGGGGTAAGGAGGGAGGACCAATGAGGGAGGAGGGGGGAGGTCTACTAAGGGGTTTGGAGAGGGAGAACCACTAAGGGGGGGAAGAGGAGGGAAGGACCACTAAGGAGAAGGGAGGAGGGTAAGGACCACTCGGGATGGGAAGATGAAGGACCACTAAGGAGGGGGAGGGGAAGAGGAAGGACCACTAAGGAGGGGAAGGACCAATAAGGGGTTTGGGAGAGGGAGGACCACTAAGGGGGAGAGGGGGGACTGAGAAGACCACCAAGGGGGGACTGCAGAGGGACAGGGGGCCAAGGAAGAGCACTAAGGGGAAGAGGGGGAGAACACTGAGGGACAGGAGGGAAGGAGAGATCACTAATTGACAGGAGGGGGGAGCACTATAAATTTTTTTATTTATTTTTTTTTTAAATAAAGAGCTGCTCCCCTCTCAGTCACTATCCTACCCCACAAACCCTCTTTTACACTACACACATACACAATGCATCCCCCCCCCCACACACACACACACAGAAACATACAATGCATCCCTACTCACACACGAAACACACAATGCATTCCTTATGCTCACACAAACATTCATTCTCTTACACACAGAAGCAAAATGCATCTCTTACACACTCAATGCACCCCTTACAGACACACACTGCATTCAATTACATACACAGAAACACACCTTGCATCCCTTACACACACCCAGAAACATACAATGCATCCACTATACACACACTTCATCCCTTACACAAATTGGTATCCCTATACACTACATTCTATAAGAACACTCACACATTACATCTTCTACAATAACACATCCCCTACACACATACACTCCACTCCCTGTGAGAGAACTCATTGGTGGGCCATGTAGGTGGATTTATGGGTGGGCATTGTAGGCATACTCACGGTCAAGCTCTGGGGACCCAGACCTTGAGCTGTGTAAGGGGCCCCAAAAAACGGAGCTGCTTCCTGTTCGTTAATTGCTGTGAGCACTGTTACAAACAGTCTCCAGAGAGCCTCTTCTACACAAGGCCTGTGGAGCCAGACTGAGCCCATCATCAGCCTCTTGTCCTCATCTGGTGGTAAGTATGCAATCCAATATAATGGATACTCTAGTCACCAGAAGCACTACAGTTTAATGTAGTGGTTCTGGTGTCTATAGCCTGTGCCTGTTAGGCTTTTTAATGTAAACACACTGTCTTTTTTTAGATAAAAGACACTTTGTGCAGGCTGGCGTTGGCCCATATGGCAGAGCATATTTTTGCTTAGGGCGGCAAAAATCCTTGCACCGGCCCTGTATGTTTTTTGTTTTTTTTTTTGAATTTGACAATTTTTATTCGTTTTTCGTTGGAGGCATTACATAGAATGTCTCGGGGTACAGAATAGAAAGGGAGTAAGAGGGTGCAAATAATAAGTACAATCACAGTATAATGCAATTAGGATAGGATCCAAGAGGGAAGGGGGAAATTTGTTAGTTAAACCTTGTTGGGGTAGCGTTCCATGTGCACACTGCGTTAGGGCTAGTCTCGTACTGTCCAAGAGTGCTATTGAACAAGAAGTGCATTAGGGGTGTTTCATGATGGATGGCTGGTTTCTTGTGATGCGCTCAGTTGCGCGTGTGTAGGTTGCAGGTGCCTATCTAATGGCCACTACCAAGGTCGTTTGTGGTTCTAGGAGGAAGGGCTACTTGGGTCTGCGAGGGGGGGGGGAAGGGGGAGATGGTCCTCAGAGATAGGCTTCGCTGAGTAGGGGTCTTGGGCTTGGGTGTGTCTGACCAGTGGAGGTTCGTGTGGCGGCTTACGTCTCTGGTCTAGGGATGTGGGTGTTAGTCTCGTGTCCTTATTATTTGTGGGTAGACCTGCGTGTCTCCCAGATCTCCCAAGCCAGGGACCAGTGCGACGTCTTTTCATGCGTGTCCCTTGCCATAGTTTCGTATGTTTTGTTTGTGTCTACTGCTTGGACGCATTGTGCAATGGTGGGTGGAGAGGCTTGTTTCCACTTCCTGCTGATGGTCGTTAGAGCGGCTATAATGATGTGATAGGCTAGGTATCGATGGTGTAGTGTCAGTTTGTGCGGCAATTGGAGGAGTAGAAAAGTCTCAGGTTGGTGTGGTAGTTTTGTGTCGATGCAGTGTGTTGTCAACTCTGCCACCTGTCGCCAGAATTGTTGGAGCTCTGGACATTGCCACCAGATATGTAGCATAGTGCCTTTGTCGTTGCCACATCTCCAGCAGGTGTCGGACGTGTTGGGAAAATAACGCTTTAGGCGTGTCGGAACTAAATACCATCTGTATAATACCTTCCGTGCTAGTTCTAGGTGGGTTGCGCAAAGGGTCATTTTTTGGTGCGTCCGAAAGATGCGTCGCCATTGGGCTTCTGAAAGTCGCCGTCCAAAATCTCGTTCCCATGCCAATATGTGGGAGGGGTGCTTTTTCTGATGCTGGGCGTTTTCAGAAAGGTAGATCGTAGATATAAGTTTGGTAGGCGGTTTTGGCGATAGGTAAAGTCTTTCTACGTTCCGCCAGTTTGCGTTCAGTGTGTTGGTAGGTGGCTGTTTCATGTTTTTGTCGAACCATGACTTCAGTTGCATATAGGAGTATTTTGCTGTCGAGGGTAGGGTGAATTCCGATACCAACTCTTGATATGTCTTAAGGTGCGTGTCACATAGTAGTTGTGACATCAATTTGATCCCATGTCTATGCCAGAGAGAGTGATTAAAATTCGGTATGAGGTGTTGCAGGGCGTTTATGCTGAGAGCAGGCGAGATTTGGTCGGGATTAGTCATCCGTTTTTTGTAGACATTCCATATGGAGAGAGTGAGCTTAGTTGTGGGCAGCAGTTCGTTCAGTTTTGGTAGGCTGTTTTTCGGTAGCCAGGCCAGAGTCGAGATGTGTATGCCGTTCGCATAGTCTTTTTCTATTGTGGCCCAGGTTTTCGGTTCTCTTTGCGGGGAAGTCGTTAGTATGGGTGCTATTGTTGCTGCTCTGTAGTATCCCATTATGTTTGGCATTCCCATGCCTCCCTGTGTTATTGTGCCGTATAGGGTAGATTTCGCCACCCGTGGTTTTTTGTCTTCCCATACGTAAGTGATGAGTAAGTTTTGTAAGTCTCGAATATAGGTGCTGGAGAGACGAATCGGGAGGGTCCTAAAAAGGTAGAGTATTTTCGGTAGAGCTATCATCTTCACCGAGGCTATTCTTCCGGCCCAGGAGATAAACTTCCCTTTCCATCCTTGTAGGAGAGTTCGAAGGTCTGTGAGCAGCTTGAGGTAATTAGATTTATACAATGATGTTGGCGTAGGGGTGAAGTTGACCCCTAGGAATTTAATATGGTCTTGCCTCCAGTCGTATGTGAAGTTGGTTTTGAGTTGGTCCAGCTCCTGTTTGGGGATGTTGATTCCCAAGGCTGAGGTTTTTGTTATGTTCAGCTTATAATAAGAGTTCTGGCTGTATTGGGCGAGGAGGGCATGAAAATTTGGAAGGGAGGTGTGTGGTTGTTCTAATGTCAAGAGGATGTCGTCTGCGAATAGAGACAATTTGTATTCGCGGCCTTTAACTTTAACTCCGTGGATATTTGGGTCGTCCCTAATCATTTGTGTAAAGGGTTCTAATGCTAAAATGTATAGGAGGGGGGATAGTGGGCAGCCCTGTCTAGATCCGTTGGATATTGAGAACGGTTTGGAGATGAATCCCCCATTGACTACTCTGGCGGTAGGTGCGGAGTAGAGGGCTGTAATGAGGGAGATGAATGCGGGGGGGAAGTTAAACTTGCGGAGGACTGCGAGGAGAAAGGGCCAATGTAGCCGATCGAAAGCTTTCTCCGCGTCCAGAGAGAGAAGCACGCTTGGGGCCCTCCCCCCTCGCAGCCCGTGGAGAATGTTGAGAACTTTGCGAGTGCCGTCGGCCCCCTGTCTGCCACCTACAAACCCTACCTGGTCCTCTTTGATCAGTGATGGGATGATTGGTGCTAACCTGTTCGATAGTATCTTGGCTATGAGCTTTACATCAGTGTTTAAGAGGGAGATAGGGCGCAGATTTTGACACCTGTCTGGGGGTTTCCCGGGTTTAGGGAGTGTGGCGACATGAGCCATTAGCATTTCTGGGGGCATGGTGCCGGTGTTGAGTATGTGGGTGTATAGTCTCCGGAGGTATGGGCTGAGTATTTGTGCGAATCGTTTATAATATGCGTTAGATAGGCCATCTGGGCCAGGGGACTTCCCTGTCGGGAGTCCTTGGATAGTGTCTAGAATCTCTTGTGTGGAAATGGGGTGCTGTATGAGTTGGGCTTGGGCCTCCGAGAGGGTGGGCAAGGTGGTTTGTTGAAGGTATTTGGCAATACCCTGGGCTGTGGGCTGGTGTGTGGTTGGGTCGTTTTTCAAATTATAGAGTGTATGGTAATAGTCGGCCATCTCGTCATTAATTTCTTGTGGATTATGAATTTTCACCCCAGTTTTCGTAACTAGATAAGGGATTTTGGAGTTCGCTTGTTTGTGTTTCAGTAGTGTTGCCAGATGTTTTCCTGCCTTGTTGCCTTGAGTGTATGATTTAATTCTCAGCTTTGTTAACATGTAGTTTGTTTTGTGAAGGGCAATGGCATTGATTTGGGCGGTGAGGTCTGTAATAGATTTGGCTCGTGTTTCAGTCGGGTTGAGAAGGTGGGCATTTGTCGTGTCCCGGAGTTGTCTCAAGAGGCTAATGTATTCTCCTTCTCTTTTTTTGTGTAGGTAGGAAGCTCTGCTTATCA
Organism: Pelobates cultripes; assembly: GCA_933207985.1. Lineage (NCBI taxonomy): Eukaryota > Metazoa > Chordata > Amphibia > Anura > Pelobatidae > Pelobates > Pelobates cultripes. The sequence continues at coordinate 129,475,367 of OW240916.1, read as the reverse complement.
GGGGCCCCCGTATGGCCGATTTGTGAGCCTGCCAGAGCGTTGTTACAGAGACTTCAGTCGTGTCGTTTAAGTCAAAGTATTCGTGTAGGTGATCGGTTAGTTGTCGTGCAAAGGTTGCATCTTTTAAAAGGGAGTCATTCAGACGCCACGGTGGTTTGCCTCTGTGTTGGTATGTGTCTCGGAGGGATATTGTGACAGGTGCGTGGTCTGACCACACTATGTTCCCTATGGAGCATTCCGTAGTTTGTTGTAGGAGGGGTCCAGTCAAGAGGACGTGGTCGATCCTAGAGTATGTTTTGTGGACTTGTGAATAGAATGTATATTCCCTGTCTAGTGGGTGTAATGTCCTCCAAGCATCATAGAGGCCGTGGTGTTGTAGTAGTTTCGTGAGAGCTTTGTTGGTGCGTGTGAGTGAGGCATGTCTGGCAGATGTCAATGGGACAGTGGAATCCATGCGTGAGTCTATAGTGTGGTTGAGGTCTCCACACATTAGAACTTGGGCGTTGGTGTCAGCTGGCAGTTTATGAAGAACCATGTGTAAGAAGTTGTGTTGGTTGGCGTTCGGGCCGTAGAGACCCACCAGCAGAAGGGGTTGGTTGTTTAGTAGGCAGTGTAGTATGACAAACCTACCATTTCTGTCTAGTTTGACTTGCAGGGGTTCTATGGTTAGGGAGCTGTGGAAGAGAATAGAAACACCTCGGGATTTGGAAGAGTGGGTGGCGTGGAACTGGTGGGGGTAGTCCCGTGTGGCGAATGAGGGGGTTCGGTTATGGACAAAGTGTGTTTCTTGGATGCAGACTATGTCTGCTTTGTTGCGTTTTAGGTCGTCCAGGAGCATGCGTCTTTTGTGGGGTGTGTTTAGCCCCTTAACATTATGCGAATAGATTTTCATGGTGGCAACAGGAGCCTATGGGCAGTAGCCCTTAACGGTTTGGTCGGTCAGGGGATCAGGGGGAGCTAATGCCTAGGGTATCTCTGAGCAGATGGGTTAGGGGGGTCGCAGTTAGAGGGGGTGTGGGGTCTCGACCTAAGGAGGTCCGGTGCGTCTGTCACACCTTGGGGGTTGGAAGTCTAGACTACCAGTCAGTGGCTGTCTGGGCTCCATTTTAGAGCAGATCGATATGCAGAGATTGTTAGTACAAAGTAAACACATAACTTTACAGTAGAACATTGCAACTTCGTAACCATGAGGGGTTTGCTACCGTGATCATAGACATTGTTTGTTACCATAGTAAGCGTAGTGCTGTAGCGGGTGTATACTAGTGTATTTTATGCCGGCAGTGTGGGTTTGTGGTTAGGTTATGCTTGGGTAATGGCAGCGCTGACTCGCCAATTTGAGGGCTGACTTTTACACCTCATTTCTGATAGGCATTGCCCGTCAGTGGCTACCGTTTTCATTGCCTATGGGGTGTATGTGCGTGTCTCCCCACAGTCCATGGGCCGGCGTGGGTCATTCAGTTTTAGTCTAGTGGGGGTTGCGGCCATACTTGTCAGTTAGTGCCCATTGTGTCGGGGCGTTGATTGATCTGCTGGGGTACCCAGCATATGTTGGGGCCAGTTGCCCGGTTACTAGTGGTGGCCACTTCTGTGATAGTAGAACGAAGTATATTCTATGTTGTGAGGGGGTCTTAGCCCCCTCCTGTGTACCTATGTGTTAAGCGCCCTAGGCGTGCGCCGGCATATCATTATGTGGTCAACATTTCTCAATCATGGGACCCTGGAGACCCGTCCAGCAGGAGGCCTACATTCCCAATCTGGTCTATTACTAGGGTTATGGTAGCCATTGATAAGTAAACATAAAACTATGTACATGGTATGAGTAACTAAAAAAAGTTAGAACTATGCATTGTACTTGCGGCTTCTCAAGGGCAGCAGTTCGTTAAACGTATACGTTAGTCCTCTTGTGGTTTGCGCCCCTGTTTAGGGGGACGGCGAGTCATCCCAGGCTCAGGGTTTGTTGGGCCCCAGGTTTCCAATTTTTTCATGCCCTCGTCTGGGCTAGTTATGGTAGTGGTGTCTCCGTTTCGGGTGACAATTATTTTGGTGGGAAAGCCCCATCGGTATCTAATTCCTCGGTTTCTCAGCTCCGTGGTGACATTCTGGTATTCCCTGCGTCTCCTGAGGGTGGCCGCGGAGAGGTCCGCCATCATGCGCACCGTTGGGAAGTCGTCATGCGGGTTGGGTCTGTTGCGATGTCGTTTAAGTATGAGTTCTTTAATGTGGTAAAAATGAACTCTGATGAGAACGTCGCGGGACATGGAATCTGGTAAGTGTCGGGGTTTGGGGATTCTGTGTGCTCTGTCCACCAAAAGCATATCTGCCGGGATGTCCGGCGCGTATGCGTGCAAGAGGCCTCTTACATAGAGTGGCAGATCGTCCTGGGAGACAGATTCCGGGACCCCGCGTAGCCGCAGATTGTTCCGTCTCGCCCTGTCCTCGTAATCCGCCATTTGCGCCTCCATTTTCTCCATTCGGTGTTGCAGCGTTAGAACTTGGTCCGCCATTTCATTCTGTGTGGAGGCCAGGTCTTTGCAGCTTTGTTCCACTCGGGTAGTTCTTCCTGACAGGTCTCTTATTTCTTGTTTTATTTGGTCTGCTGTTGCTTTCCAGGTATTTATCAGGGTGTTAGACATGGTGTCCATGGCCTTTTCGAAGTAGCTTCTCGTGAGGCAGTCCTGCAGACGAGGTCCCTCTACGGCTTGGTAGGCCGCCTCCGCATCTGTGTCCTCGCCACCATCTTGGAGCGCGGGCCGCACGGATTCAGAGTGCGTTATTTTTTGCCCGAAAAAAGCCAGTTTATCAGTTTTTGCCATGGATTTCTTCGCTTTGGGTTGTGTCATGATGTTCAGTGATGTTAGGTGGGTTCTCTGCTTGCAATTGATTGTTATTTATGGAGCCCATGTGCCGGAGCAAATCTTTACGCGGCCATCTTGCTCGGCGGTCAGCCACGCCCCCCCCGGCCCTGTATGTTTGTCATAGTGTGTGTGAATTTTAAAATAATCCCACTTTATATGACATAATTTTTTCTTTTTATTCTTTGCTTTTCGTTTTAATGAGGCTCCAAGTATAGACCTAGATGAGTGTGTAAATTGCAATGGGAATATACATGTACCGTCCAACATATAAAAGGAAAAACAATAGAAGGCAACAAAATTGTTGTTGACTCTCTGTTTAGTTGATATTGCAATCTGTTGAGCCAGGGTTCCCCAATTCCAACAAAGTATGTCCTCCTAAAATATCTATATGGTGTCATCACTAATAAGCATCCCTGGGGAGTACAAGTTCAGCAGGTCTGATACAAGACCTGGTGTAGGAAGTAAGTGCTAAGATATAAGGATATTAAAGTAGTGTTTTCATTTGCAGTTTTATATGTGGAAACGAGGAAATACTGTACATAGGGAGGAGAAATGACAAGGATGGTCCATTGGGAATATTTACCTAAAAAATGGAATAAGCATCAAAACTATGCCCCAGCTCCATATCCAAGCTACTCTTTTGATTTTCCTGATTCCTTCTTGAATTATTCCCATATTGCCTATAAATATCATGGGCGAACTCCTACGACTGATCACTTAAATGTTTTTGACTTGAATAATAACAAAGTATTTAACTAGGAAAGGTACATTCAGATTACGCTGGTTTTCAAGTATGTCCTGGATAAAGCGTTTAATAGAATCAAATCACCATGTTGCAGAGTTAGGATTAACTACTAACACCATGTTAGTAGTTGACTGGATATGCAGCGTTATAATCACTTGTGTCGGGTATAGTGACACCCCCCACACAGTTTTTATGCAGAACTCTGTTACGGACTGTCTAATATCAGTTCTGTGCATACAATGTCAGTCGTCTGGGAAGTGGTTTGGAGCTGCATGTAACACAGCGATTTTCACCTGATCACAAAGCTCATGATTGAGCTATATATTGCATCATAATGACCTATAAATTCACAAAATCACAAGCTTACTCCCGCTCACATGTGAATCCAAGCTCTTTTCTCCCAGAGCGTATGGACCAAAGCCACCATCTCCAGTCATGATTTTACTTTTTGCTCACAGCTCCGGTGATATGTTGGATGGCCCTGTATTTCCAAATGTCCTATATTTTCTCTGCAAGAGTGTGAAACACTTGCAGGAGGAATAGTGCTATGAAGGAGAGCAAAAGAACCACTTGTAGGAGGGTTCTTCTTTTCTCCTCTGTTACTCAATTCTAGCTTAGACTTTCTTCACAAAGAATTATTGACAGGTTGCAGATGGGCCAAATTTATAAACATTTTTATGACCATGTATACATTTTTAGCAATTCTGCCAACACAATATGTATATGGTTTCCCCCTCCCTTTAAATCATGTGAGGAAAACCATAACTACTTATAAAAGCAGCAAATCTATGAATGACATGCTGTTAAGGACAGGCTGATAGTCCAATACATAAAATATTTCCTCATATTAAAAAAAAAAGTGGAATTTACTCTAGGCATCTCATATTGCTATTGTATTCATGTCCTGTCATATGTCACCTTATGAAATCTACACATGCATGCTTGTTAACCCCTTCGCGACTGTGGACGGTTCAGGACAGTCAATGGTATTTTACCGCTGAGGACTGGTGACGGTCCTGAACCGTCACAACAATAATATGTACTTACCCGATTGCCGTCGTTCCCCCGGTGGCGATCGGTGGTGCTTCCGGTGTGTACAGCAGCCAGAAATATATAATAACTTCAATTAAGATGATTTCTTTTTTTTTTTTTTATCTTTTATCATCAATTAAGATACTGCAAAGGAAATAAAAGAAAAAGCACATTTATTTTTATGAACAGAAAGGATAATAGTCGACTTGAACCCCTTAAGGACACATGACATGTGTGACATGTCATGATTTCCTTTTATTCCAGAAGTTTGGCCCTTAAAGGACCACTCTAGGCACCCAGACCACTTCAGCTTAATGAAGTGGTCTGGGTGCCATGTCCCTCTAGGATTAACCCTTTTTTTTTTTTATAAACATAGCAGTTTCAGAGAAACTGCTAGGTTTATAAATGGGTTAATCCAGCCTCTAAAGCATCTAGTGGCTGTCTCATTGACGGCCGCTAGAGGCGTTTGCGTGCTTCTCACTTTGAATGCTTTCCTATGAGACTTGCTGAATGGGCGCGCAGCTCCTGCTGCGCATGCGCATTCGGCCGAAGAGGAGGAGGAGAGCTCCCCGCCCGGCACTGGAAAAAAGGTAAGTTTAACCCCTTTCCTTGCCTTCCAGCCCGGTGGGAGTGGGACCCTGAGGGTGGGGGCACCCTCAGGGCACTATTGTGCCAGGAAAACGAGTATGTTTTCCTGGCACTATAGTGGTCCTTTAAGGGGTTAAAAGAATACTTCCACACCCATAACTTCGGCTCATTGAAGATTTTATGCTAGCAGTCTGGTTGCCATTTTACCTTCATGGGGGTAATACTGTTTTCCAGTAGTTTTAACTTCAAATTTGTTCCCCTGGCGTCAGCTGCCTCTTGACTTCCTTCCTCCTGGCAGCTTTAACGTACGAAATGTTACTCCCTCTGTGCTGCTTTAAGTCCTCCCTCCATGACATTACTCTTTGTGCTTTGAGAGGAGTGATGTCATATAAGAAAGATTTTGGCCTCAACGCAGGATCGAAGATAATTTTGTTTGTTTTTTTACATTTTTTTTTTTAATTAAATCCCTCCTCCCCTCCTTCTTTGTAATTGGGTGATTGCATGCCACCAACTGTACAGTAACCAAAAAAAAAAATCAGTGTATTATGCTATTTCTACCTTGGTCGCCACATCCTGAGTTTAAAACCTAAAGAAGAAGCCTCCAAGGTGGAGCTTGATGGTATCCAGATATTGGCAACTGACTTGCCCTGGGAATTGTGCAAAATGTAATCCTGTGATAAGCCTCACAGGTGCTGAGCCAGTATTCACCAGAAAATCTTTTGAGTTGGACTCCCAGGCTAGTTGTAAAAGGCCTACCAACTCTTGGTGATATTTGAATAGTCCATTAAAGGTAGTAATGGAAGAAAGTGGATTTTAATCTGCAAATCTCTGTAAAGTGTCATTAATGCCTTTAGTGTTGCCTAGGGAGACTTGTCTTTGTGTTTATAATAAAGATACATATATATATAATTTATTTCATTATAGAATTATTTATAATAGACTTGTACACAAATGTCTGTTTATAGCTGTATATGAACAAATTGATTTGTTTGTATTGTGATCAACAGGCATTGGATTTGTTCAGTGTAACTGAATGGGCTTTGTGCACAAGTTTACTATGTACCACGACAAGTACACTTTAACTGTTCTCACACAGCAGAAGCATACTGTGTAAATTAAAGGAATACTATAAGCACCAATACAACTTTAGCTTAATGAATCGGTTTTGGTGCATAGATCATACCCCTGCAATCTCACTGCTCCATTTTCTGCTATTTTGGGGTTATATCACTTGGTTTATACAGCCCTAGTCACATCTCCATGCATGTGACTTGAACACCCTTCCTAAACACTTCCTGTAAAAAGAGATCTAATGTTTGATATTTATTTATTGCACAGTCTGTTTAATTTAGCATTTTCTATCTTCTCTGTTAAAAGCCTCTGCGGGAGCCTCCTGTGTATGATTAAAATCCAATTTATAGAGCGGGAGATAAAAACTTCTAAAGTAAGTTAAGATCTGATTAAAAATGAAACATTTTATTTTTTTCATAACGGCTTTGTCAGTCACAGCCAGGGGAGATGTGGCTAAGGCTGCATAACAGAAACAAAAACTATTTAACTCCTAAGTGGCAGAGAATTGAGCAGTGAGACTTGCAGTGGCATGCTTTATGCACCAAAACTGCTTAGTTAAACTGAAGTTGTTTTTATGCATATAATGTCCCTTTAATTGAAGACCCACCCCTGCCATAGCCACCGGTTTATTGAAGAATTTTTTGAGCGTATCTGTATTTGCCTTCTTGAATATACACAGAGCTGGTTTTGTGCATTTCATCATTGCATCTTGTATTTGTGCATTTTCATCTTTCACCAAGACCTATACATTATTGTCTTCTAGAGACCACCAAAATGGACACTGTAGATTCTGAAGAACTGAACCCTGCTTGCAAAATTATGACTTTCAGGCCAACGATGGAAGAATTTAAAGACTTTAACAAATATTTAGTGTACATGGAATCTAAAGGTGCTCACAGATCTGGTTTGGCAAAGGTAAATACTTTCACAGATTTTAAATGTTTTACATTCTCTGGTTTGTTTAATGGTATGCATTAATATCAACTTCTCTGTCTTGCGTTTAAAACGTTGCAAATAGCAAGCATAACTAGGCAGGGACATCTTCTGGTCCTTTCCCATTCACGCTTTGTGTGTTCTTCCCAGGAAAAAGGTAGTTCTCAGCTAGCCAAGTGGCAAATAAACAAAAACACATTAGTCTTACTCCATGGTTTTCTTCAAATCTTCCTTAAAGGAACACCCTGGTCACCATAATAACTTCATCTAATTTAAGCTGTAATGTTAAAAATGTGCTATCACCACAGAGATAAGTGTGTGAATAGTATGTTTTTTTTTTTTTTTTTAAATCTGTTTATTGAAGGAAATAGAGGGTTACAGAAAGAATTCGGCTCGCAGGCCTACTTAGAAGACAAGGGTATTGTAGCAATATTTCCATATTTTGAGTCACATTTTTTGTGCCCACATAACCAAGTCTCCTGACAGGATTTAATTACAGCGATAAGTTACGTAACTAACAGTAGGCGTACATAGGATAACAGAAAGGTAAAGTATGTAGAGTGACAACCGTCATTGTTTTGGCGTACGTACATATGTATAGTATGTAACATCCTTATTGCTAGTAAGCAGTCTTTTGACATAAAGCGTGGCTCTAAGTCGGGTGCATTCATAAGACACAGTATACCTTGTAGCAAGAGTGCCTAATAATAGGCTGGACATAGTTAACTAGCTCCTGGCATGAAAGGAGCGTAGGTGCTTTGGTCTTAAGGTTAGGCTTGGTTATCCTATGGGTGTGTTCCCATGTCCCGCAATTCGATGTACCGATAATAGTGCCAGTATTATGTATTCCTTTTTTTTTGGTTTTCTTGACTCTTGGCTTCCCCCTCCTCCCCCTGTCCCCCAGGCGTGTGCATTGTGTATTAGACATGTAAGAGGGGTCAGCATGGGAAAGAGAGTCGAAAAGGGAGAAAAGAAAGTAGCGGTCCTATCAGGTCCCCTGTCCCCATATCGCGCTCCGTGGGTGTGTGAATAGTATGTTAAGTATAATATATATACTTATCCTAATAGTAAACAGGACAGCCTCCCACTGATCACCTCCCAGATGGTGATCTTACATCAAATAGGAGTAGAAACAACAAAACATGGGAAATGGCTGTATAATCTAAAAGAGAACACAGAAACAAAACCTAGTGTATTATGGTTATAAATTATATATGTGCGCTGATAATCTTTTGCACCCACAAGATTGAAGATATAAACGCATTCATAGGGTGCCTCCCCCCGATGGTGCTGGGGGGGGGGTGGAGGAGGGGGACTGTAAACCCACGCCTTGGTCCGTGTGTGCACCTTTAAGAACCAGAATCCAGAAGATGGTGGTAAAAAAAAATATATTCGGCTTTATTTATAAAAGGTGAAAATACACCAATAAAGTAAAAATAGAACTGGTTCTACGCGTTTCGTCCAAGTGCAGTTGGACTTCTTCAGGAACCAAAAAATCAATATGTATAACAGCAGCATGTAACACTGACTGACATAAAGCAGTAAAACAGCCTAACCCTCCCACCCTCAAGTTCTCTTAAATAGGGCTAATCCCTAAGTTCATTGGTGGATCCGCGGGCATGTGTTCTCCATTGAAATTAGGTGAATTGGTTTGCGGGCGTCGGTGATTATTCCAAACCGGAAGTGTAATATCCTTAGCATTTGCGTGCGTTCCCCCTGTGGTTTGTCATAGGAATCAGTATGGCTGTGCGTTCCACCTATGGTTGTAATGTGCGCCCCCTGGTGGTGATTAAATGATATGTACTATCTCTAACACGAAACATAAGTAACATCTTAAAACGGTTCTGCTGAAGAAAATGATTATTTTATAAATAAAGCAGAATGAATATATTTTACCACCATCTTCTGGTTCTTAAAGGAGCACAGCCCTACAGAGTTTCTCTTCCTCTCCACAGTTCCATTTGTGTGTCTCACGTCTCCCCCCCTCAACACCTTGTTTTTTGTTTTTTTTTCCCAGCCCCTCTGTTGTTTTGTGTCCTCCCCCAAGACCATTCATGTGTCTCATTAGCCCATGCCCCTCAATGTGCTCACTCCCCAACCCCTCCCCCCCAGTCCTTACATGTCTCAATCCCCCAGCCCACTTATGTCTCATTTCCTCTCCTCCCTCCCACATGTGTCTTATCTGCCAGTGTTCATTTTGGCGGCAAATTTCAATTTAGTTTAGTTCTCTTCTTTTGACTAAAAAGCCATTTTAGTTTGTCATATTTTAGTCATCTGAATTGTTTTAGTCGACTAAATCAGATGCAAAAATGTTAGTCAACGAAATTAACACTGATCCAGGTCCCCTGTGCAGCATCAGGTTTTCGGAAACTGAATCAAAAGTAGATATGCAGTGTTAACATAAAGCACGATTATAGGTTTTATGTGGAGAGGAAGAAAATGAACATTGTGAATAAGACCTTACAAACCATGTCAACAAATCATACCAACAAATTCTGTCAGGAGAATAGCAAAAGTCCCTTCAGACTCTTCAATGTGATGTGAGTTTCCAAGCAGCATGAATTGGGTATTGACAAGAGAATGACATAATAAGTTTAGAACAGGGAGAGGAAAAGTGTATGAAAGGGATGGGGGAAGGGGAATAAATAATATAAATTCTAACCTCCTATAGCTGAATTTGTGGGCAGCGCTTGTTTATGGGGGGGATGGCATCGTCGGGTTAGTAGGTAGTGCAGGTTATTGGGTTTAGGGAGACAAAAGTCTTCTACACACTTCAGTGCAAAAGTTTGGCAGGTGCTGAAAATGCTGTAAAGTAAGATTTTTTTTCAAAAATAGAAATGTTAATGGTATAATTTTATTAATTGGAAAAAATGTAAATCTATATTTGGTGTGTCCACTATTTTTCTTCAAAACCGCATCAAAACCAAGTCTTTAATGTGCACTTGCACAAAGCCAGGAATTTTGTAGACGTATATTATTTATAAAATATTTTACCAGGAAAGATACATTGAGATTTCTCTCGTTTTCAAGTATGTCCTGGGTCCACAAAACATTGCATTGATACATTAGGGTACAGTAAAATACAAAAACAATATTAATACACAATATATAAAAAATTTAACATAGAACAGGTAGGAAATATATAATCAACCATGACATGTGCATTCTGTTTTGAGGTATGTAGAGAGGGATCTCTTAAAGCACTTTTAGGCTTGGGGAAGATTTTAAAGTGTGCGGGAGGTCGTTTGTATTGAGGTAGACTAAATAAGGTGCTGGTACTGGATTGGAGGTTATATGAGGTGGGAACAGCCGAGGAGAGCATTTTGCTCAGGTAGGTAAACACAAGGCTGGAAAGATGAAGGCTGTGTATGGATTCCAGCGACATCCAGTTTAGTTCTTTTAGCATGTCACTACGGTGGGTCCTGTAATTACATTGTAGCACAAATGGGCAGAACGAGTTATACAATGTATTGAGTTTATTAATGTGGGATTGCAGTGCAGGTGCATATACTACATCCCCATAATCAATGATTGGCATCAGCATTTGGTGTACAATTTTTTTTTTTTTTATTTACTGTAGGGCTTAGGCAGGATTTGTTTCTGTACAGGGCACCTAGTTTTGGATAAAGTTTAGATGCAAGTTTTTCTATGTGGAGGCCAAAAGATAGATTGGGGTATATTGAGGTGCAATATTAAAGGGGCTCTATTAGCACCAAAACTACTTTAGCTTAATGTAGTGGTTTTGGTTTTAGATCCTGCCTCAGCAGCATCACCACTCAATTCTCTGCCATTTAGTAGTTAAATCACATTTTCTGTGACTGACACAGCCTGCATGAATAAAGCTGGGTTCTCTTTCAATCAGATGTTAACTTAAGGTTTTATCTCCTGCTCTTTAAATTTAACTTTAATCACCCACAGGAGGCTCCTGCAGGGTCTAGGAGGCTGCAACAGAAAATTGTTAAATTGTGCAGCAGATGAAAGACACATAAAGATTACTTCACTTAACAATTGGAAGATATTCAGCAGTGCCATCAGCTCAGAATTGGCAGAAGCCAGTAGGACCTTTTGTACATTGAACTACTGTCAGGAGAAGTCTGATCAGAAGTGGTCTTCATAGAAAACTTGTGGCCAAAAATCCATACATCTAAAATGAAAACTCAGGGGGACAATAGACCCCGCCAAATGACCTTCCACCCGCAGCCTCATGCCTGACTGCCTAACGCATGTATCGACCTCGAAACCCCTTGCCACCGACTGGAACACCTTGCTCCTACAAACTTCGAACAGATGAGTGCCAGTGGCCCTGGAGACACTTACATTTCCTTCCCCACCTCTCCCCTTCACACCTCCTCCTCCCCGTTCTCCCCTCTCTCTTGTTTTCTACATCTGTCTTCCCTTCCCTCTCTCACCGGCTCTCCCTCTTAACACTCTCCCCACAGCCCCTTCTATTCTCACAACCCCACTGAGGGGAAATCAGAAGGGCTTACTCGCCCGACACTAAGGACCAGGATCTAGCCTGTATATCCAAGCCCCTAGACACAGACCTTAAGCGCCCACATAGTACCCGGTTGAGACCTTTGCCCTGGGCTGTCACTACACTCCTTCTTATTATTAAGCACAGACAACATAACCTCCCGCGAAGGGGGAGCCACGCTTCACCCTGTTAGGGTCTTGTGTACCCAAACACACGGCCCCGCTGACTGGCTTTCCCTCTCGGCTAAACAGGCACAGCACATTGTATTATTCGCACTGAGGACCCATAGCACCGCATAAGATACACAAAACCTACTCATGAAAAGTACCGTAGCAACATCTCACCAAACAAATCAGAGCAACAACCCATATTTAACTTGTCTGTTTGATAGCCTCACACTAACCAGCAATGGCAAAGCCCTGTATGCCCCCCGAGGACGCTCAATAACCCCACTGCCCTGTGAGGCAGGAGAGCACATTATACAGGAACCCGCACATGAAACTGTAATACCACCACTCACATAGAGAGGGAACCTTAGCGCTCAAGTAAACAAAGTGGCCACATACCTTTTGACCTTAAGACACTAACAAGGGAGGAACCCGATGAAGCCACACCAAATCAGACTTATAGTGAGGCTTAAGAATTGGGGACAGTCACTAGCGATATCCCGTTGATGACTGGCACTTCCTGTCTCTCACCTGCACACCCACTCCCCCCCCCACCCGTCCACCCCCTGGACACCTGCTCTTCACCTTTCCTATAACCACCTGACCACTCTCCAAGCAGAAAGGCAGACTAACACTAACAATAATGATGCCACACGATTGCAAACCAAATCGGTGGACAGCATGACTTTCTTCTCCTACCAATCACAACTCTCTTACTAAGGAGAGACAACCCTGGACCACGATAACTCTCTTTAACGGACCCAACTCTGCAGACTGCATGCACCATAACCACGCCATGAAGGTCTTACCTTCTCTAACCTTGCCACACCTGCCTTTGGAATGGCATTCACCGGACTACCTCCAGCAATAATATACATTGCCTGTGTTGGCGTACGGATATTGCACTACTACAAACCAAAACCGTGGACGGATGGCTCGATTTACCTTTTTTCCTTATTTCTAACCATTTACCTATGGAAGCTTGCCACAAACCAACTGTGCTTTTATGAAGCCGGCCTGCCCTCGCAGATCACCTACTTCTACACCTAATGGAACTGGCCCCTACGGTACAGGCCATCCCTGCCCGCCGCAGGGGTATCCTGTGCTTGCCCACCTCCAACATGAAATGGCAAACCAGCGACACCATACTTGAACCTTGTAGTAGTAACTGGGGCAAGCGTACGCTTCAGATCCCCCCCGTTTTACCCACCACATACTACTCTGACAGGAAGCCACCCCCCCCTGGTTTATGACGCCTGGATGAGGCAGATCTGATCACACACCCATAAGGCTCAGCACTTTACAAACCTTATTTCACGTAATGTTGGGGTGATACCCATCTGCCAACTCTAGTCTCGACATAGACTTTTATTTATTTTTTTTTCTCTCTCCCTTCTCTCTGATAAGCGGAATCACACGTCTGGATACAGCGCATCCACTGGATTCCTGGACGCCCACGCCCACGCGGCCCTATGAAATAGAGCCGACGGACCACGCACCAGAGATGATGGTGTTATAACAGACTCTATGCCATGCCTAATGGTTGGGTGAGACAGGGGACGCTGTTGTTTGGGGGCCCACGAGAGGGGAGGGGGACAGGGATCGAGAAGCGTGCTTTCCCCCCCAGGCAGGAGACCAGACATAAGGTTGAGTCTTCGCTTTAATGGTTCCCAGCTAATTGCAGCTTTGGCTACACTAGGGCCCAGGGGAGACATGGCTGTACCCTCTTTCTGCTTTACCTATACCCCATAGCCTTACCCCCTATAACTTAACGCAGGGGATAACTCACATTTTTGCTTGCCTTCAGACACCGAGGCCAGGAGAGAGAGAGAGAGAGAGAGAGAGAGACACACACACACACACACTGGAGGGTCTCTACTCCCTCCAAATCATGGCAAAAGTGACACACCTTACTTCCTGAAGTCTCGATACAATCCTTCTGCATAAATAGATTGGGTGGGTTTCCCGGATTCAGACGGTCTAACAATTCAGACGGTCTACCTTGTCCCTGTTTCCTTTAGACCTGCCCACTGCCTGCTGACATCAGCAGAAGTGGTAGCCTGATCCAATCACAATGCTTCCCCATAGGATTGGCTGAGACTGACAAAGAGGCAGATCAGGGGCAGAGCCAGCACAACTCAAAAACAGCTCTGGCCAATCAGCATCTCCTAATAGAGATGAATTGAATTAATTAATCTCTATGAGGAAAGTTCAGTGTCTGCATGCAGAGGGTGGAGACACTGAATGTTTGGATGCATTTTAGGCAGCCATGACCCAGGAAGGAGTCATGGCTGGAGAGAGTGCAGGTAACTTTTTTTTCTTTGGTTTTTACTGTAAGTATTGGGGCTGATGTGTACTGTGGTCGTTGCTGCCGACCAGGAGTGATGGGAGTGATCAAAGGACCTGTTTTTTTTGTATTGAGATCAGACATACACCAAGACATCTACCTGACCTCTTACATTGAACCCCTACACAGCATGAAATAAGAACTGAAACAGCTCATGCGCCAGATACCCCAACAACCAAACTTGTTTAGAGCCTTACCCCCATTTGAACACATGTGCGATGACCCAGACCCACAACCTCATGCGATCTCCCTCCTATATCCCCTCCAACAACAAAATTTAAATCTCCCAGCACCAGCATACATGGAGAAATGGGAAATGGCAATCGGGGAGAATTTCACACCACAACAGTGGAAGAAGAGCAGTGACCTAGTTCAGCATTGTGCCTTAGCAAGTAAGACCCAGGAAACGGCGTTCAAAGTACTATCTATGTGGTACCGAACCCCACAGGCCCTCCAGAAGATATACCAAAAAAGTACTGTATAGTATCCCAGAAAAAAACAGAAGATAATGCTAAACACCCAAAAGTGTACCTCACATACACCAATATAATGTATAACAAGAAAGGCAAATCTATACAGCACCAAAGGAGTAAAAGTATAGATTAAAGGGGTAGCATACAAATATCATGAAAAATACAACCTGTGTATAACAGGGAATGATCTTGAGAAAATCTAGAGGATACAAAAAAATCACACAATAGTGAAGTATGTAGAGACAATTATAACTCAATCCCGGAGGTAGAGAACTTACAAAGAACACTGGTGATCTGCGCTTATCTCCCTTTCTTTCAGGGTGTTTTAAGGTGCTTGTCTTTCTTTGGAAAGATCTTGCGATGCAAACAAGGCTGTTTTTAGAGTACCAGATCATTCAAACTGCAGTCAGCCAGCATATCTCCACTAACAAGTGGAACCGTATGGAAAAGTCCGTAAATACAGCAAGTGGAGTAGCAGTCAAAAGCAGCAGAAAGAAATATGCATAAAATAAAACAAATAAAAACTGGAAAAACAAATGTCCAGGTCTTTAATCCAACGCGTTTCGTCGTTTATAGACTTCTTCAGGGATATATAATGAATCCGGGGAACTGCTACTGATGGATGTAAGTGGTACTCAAAATTGTCCGTGAAATTTAGTTACTTCCGGGTTTCGTCTGAATTCGTCTCTCATTGAGTGGACGTAATGACGGCTGTATTCATTGACGCAAGTGCTCAAAAATTTCCGCGTTCCACCCTGGAACGCATGCAGTGACGTCTATAATAATCATATGAATATACAGAACCCGCGTTCCACCTTCGAATGCATACTGGCGTGGACCAAACAAGCCCAACAGCCGAGCGCTCCAAAATGGAACATATTACATTGAAACAGAAATAAAAGAGAAAAAGGGGGGAAAAAGGACCCAAAAATCGGGTCCTTATATTTTCCCTACACATACAGTAAAAACATATAGATAAATATATAACCACAAAAAAATCATCAAGTGTAGAAAAATGGCAGCAGGTGCAGTGGACTGATGAATAAATATTAAAGATATTTAACTGTTGTAGAAGGCTTTTTGTCAAAGGGCTGGAGGGCGGTACATGAATGTCTACAGCCCACAGTGAAATATGGTAGAGGTTCCTTTCAAATTTGGGGCTGCATTTCTTTTAATGGAGTTGGAGATGTGGTCAGACTTTATGGTCTTCTCAGTGCTGAGATGTACAGTGAGATACTTATCCATCATACAATGCCATCAGAGCTGCATCTAATTACTATGACATTTATTCTGCAACAAAACCAAACATACATTCACAATCATTAAGAATGAGTCCTGGAAGTAGCAAAAACATTGTGTATATGTTATGAGACAAAAGCAACTGTGGCCTATCTGTATCTTCATATCTGTGGTTATTTCTACAAGATGTTTGGAACACCATACTTGCCTAGCTCCTTACATAACTGTGTGTAAGTTTACCTAGCAGACTTAATGCTATTAAAACCATTGATTTTATTATTTATTTTCTCTTCTGTTCACTCACTTTATATAAAAAAAGGTAAGCGCTCACAGAGATTTCTATTCATCTTCTTTATTTGCAATCCAAAGAAACATTTACATTATGCGGTCGATGTTTCAGTTCATCTTGGCGAACTTTCATGAGGACTTGGAGAAATCACACTGATACTTAAGTGCTATATAAAGGGAAACTATTTGTGACTTACCATGCACCTGTGATCTGTGGGAATAGTTCCGGTATGCAGAGCGCATGTGTCTAAGGGCAGGATCCATCTCCGTGATAATTCACCTGGATAGGAATCAATCTTGTGTGCATCATATTTAACCTCTCAGATTGCAAATTCAAATTCGGAACTACAGATACTCGACAAGGAACTCTCAATTATCCTATGACCGTGCCTTATGGTTATATTGGCTGAAAAGAGGCGTGTCCATCAAGTTCAGCCATCCTCACATTTGTTTTTTTGCTGTTGATCCAAAAGAAGGCAAAAAAAAGTTTGAGATATAGAAATGTTTAAAATCGGAAGGAACCCAAGATTGAAAGACTTCTTTCAAAAGGGAAAAGATTTACAAACCACTCCTGAGAAACAAATCTGCTTTTAAATTAAAAAGCACATTTGATCCTCCTCCAAGTCAAACCACCATCAGAACTTTTTTAACAACATTAAAAAAATGAATCAATAGAAATACTGAACAAACACCATGCAAAACACTATACATCTACAGGGAACAGTGAGGACTAATCCCAAACCTTGACAAAGACCACTCGATTATCATAAGAACAGTTTACAAGTGCGGCGGAATAGTTATTTTGAATTGCCAGGAATACTCCCAGGAAAAAGAGACAACTCCAGGATGAGCAAACTTACATTACTTGCAAGAGACCCAATGTTCTCCTTAATGCAGAAGATTGAGGATACTTTTGACAAGCTGGACACATTTATAACCAGTAATTAAAATTTCTACATACCCATTTAAGAATCACCATTATGTACACATTTCCGAAGATTCATAAGGACTCCCAAAATCCACCAGGCCGCCCAATTGTGTTGACTATTGGAGGGATCCTGGAACCTATAGCCAAGTACTTTGACTTCCTGTTCAAGAAACCTGTGAAAAACGTACCAACTTGTTTTAAAGATTCAAGGAGTCTATTTAAAAAAAAAAATCAAAAAAAAAAATCAAAGCAATGGGGAACTTGAATCATGATATCACATTAATTACACATTGGATGTTCAAAGTTTGTTCATGGTGATACCACATGAAGATGGAGTGGAAACAATGCAAGAACTACTGTCTACGTCAGTACATAAGGAACCTACTATAGAATTCATCCTGGAGTTATGAACACTGGCATGAGAACAAAACTATTTCAAATTCAAAACAACTGGTATATGCAGAAATCAGTAACAACAATGGGGCAGCTATGGCATGATATGCAAATGTATATGTACCTGTATGAGAGAAATTATATTTTAACCAAATTTTCTCCTGAAATTGCACAGTATCTTTCCGATTTATAGATGACATTTTCACCTTGTGGAGAGGTTCTGTCGAAAGTGCAGAAACTTTTTTTTTGTGAAATATATAAATTCAGTGAGTGACATCCCAAACCGTTAAAAAAATAAAATAAAAAATAAAAATTGCTGCCAGTGTCTCAGTTCTTATAAGTATTCAGAAACAATTCCTAAGCTGAACATTGTGCAACCCACTTAAGGACAATATATGAAAAATTCCTAAATGGGGGATATACACTTAAAATATTGGATCCAGCACTACTGAAGGCAAGTAGAAAACAAAATTCACAAATGGAAATTGAAATGAGGAAAATTCATCAAGCATTTCTGTAGATCCTTTCCCTCCTTGGGAAAGGATTATGCTGTGTGCTTCTGGTGATTCTGGTTCGAGAGTCCCTCCCTGGGTATGGTAATTTAAAGAGGCTAACATGTGCGGTAAGAGCAGGTCCTGAGAAGTTTTATAGTATTCTAGTGAAAACAGGTGCTCTGCCGGTCTTCGAGGTCTTGATGGCTTCCTTGAGTTCCTCTATAGTAATCTTGGCGTCTAACTCGACTGTTATTTTCAGATCAAGTCGGATCCGAATGTGCTTGGTCTTTAGAGCTTGTTACATGAATCCAAAGGTTGTAAGTTATATAATGACGAAAAAAAGCATGGAAAGAGGTTGCAATAAGGTTACATAGTCTGGACATGTTTCTATCAAGTTCAGCCTTCCTCATATTTTTTTTGCTGTTAATCCAAAATAAGGCAAAAACACCCAGTTTGAAGCACTTCCAATTTTGCAACAAACTAGGAAAAAAAAATTCCTTCTTGACCCAAGAATGGCAGTCAGATTAATCCTTGGATCAAGAAGCCTTTACCCTACATTGAAAAATTATATCCTTGAATATTCTATTTTTGCAACTATGCATCTAGTTGCTGTTTAAACCTCTGTACGGAATCTAATAAAACCACTTCTTCAGGCAGAAAATTCCATATCCTTATTGTTGTTACAGTAAAAAAACACTTTCCTTTGTCTTAGACTAAATCTTCTTTCTTCCAGTATAAATGCATGACCTCGTGTCCTATGTAAAGTCCGGTTTGTGAATAGATTTCCACACAATCGTTTGTATTGGCCACAAATATATTTGAACGTTCTCATATCCCCTCTGAGGCGTCCTTTTTCTAAACTAAAGAGGTTTAAATTTGTTAA
The DNA here is from genome assembly GCA_933207985.1 of Pelobates cultripes. NCBI lineage: Eukaryota > Metazoa > Chordata > Amphibia > Anura > Pelobatidae > Pelobates > Pelobates cultripes. Next base: position 129,456,457 of record OW240916.1, on the reverse strand, counting down.
CCTTTTTTCATAGCTGATATGTTCCATTCCTTTTATTAATTTTGTAGCCTTCCTCTGCACTTTTTCTAGTGCCATAATATCCTTCTTTAGAACAGGTGTACAAAATTGCACAGCATATTAAATATGTGGTCTTACCAGCAATTTATAAGGAGGCAAAATTATGTTCTCATCCCAAGAATTAATGCCCTTTTTCATGCATGACAATACCTTATTGGCCTTAGCCATTGCTGATTGACATTGCACATTGTTGCATAGTTTGTTGTCTATAACAATTCCCAAGTCCTTCTCCTGTGTGGTTATCTCTAATTCGCTTCCATTAAGGGTATACGTTGCGTGTGCATTCTTGACGCCGAAGTGCATAACTTCGCAGTTTTCTACATTACATTTCATCTGCCATTTGAGTACCCAGTCTATCTAAATCCCTCTGCGTAATCTCTTGTTCACATTATATTACTTTACAGAGTTTTGTGTCTTCTGTAAACTCTAAAACATGACTTTCATTGCTTTTTAAAAAAAGATAATTTATAAACATGTTTAAAAAAAAAAAAAAAAAAAGGGGTCCCAAAACGGAATCCTGAAGGACACCACTTGCCACCTCTGTCCAGCTTGAAAATGTACCATTAATGACAACTCTCTGTACTCTACTTTTCAGTCAGTGTTCTACCCAAGAACAAGAATTTCCATCTAGCCCGAATTCTTTGAGTTTAAACACTAATCAATTGTATGGAACTGTATCAAACGCCTTAGCAAAATCCAAATAGATCACATCCACTGCAACACCCTGATCTATACTTCTAGATACCTGTTCGTAGAATGCAATCAAGTTAGTTTGACATGACCTGTGCTTCATAAAGCCATGCTGATTTTTGCTGATAACCATGTTCTTCTCAAGGAATTCTTGAATATTATCCCTTAATAACCTTTCAAATACTTTCCCAGCCACACAAGTTAAGCTCGCAGGTCTATAATTTCCAGGCAAGGATTTTGATTATAGCAACCACATCCGCCTTCCTCCAATCCTCCTAAAAGAAAAGAATCTGAAAAGATTAAAACCAGAGGTTCAGTTATTTAAACACTTCGTTCCTTAACCCCTTAATGACCGCTGACGTATGAGGTACGCCCGACAAAAAACGGTCCTTAAGGACCGCAGACGTACCTCATACGTCCGCGGCAAATAGCGCTGGAAGCTATTTGCTGCTCTAAGGGTGTAACACGATACCCCCCTCACTGCCTGGCACCTGAGTGATCGCTCCCCCCATGTACTTACTGATCACCGCCATTTCCCCGCTGGCGATCTGTCTTCTTCTGAGGGTGTCTGTCTGGGCTCAGAACAGTCAGTACCCCCTCTGCACTGTAGGACCCCCAGGGGCCATGTGATCGCTCTTAAAGAGCGGTCACATTGCCGCAATAGGTGTCCAAAGGGCTGCCAGCAGGGGGACTTGACTTACCTGGACCGGCGATCACGGTCGGGGGGGGGACTGCAATAAACCACAGCAGTCCCCCTGCAGCACCTGCGGCCCTCCAGGGCTATGTTATCACCATGATCACATCGCCGCAATTGGACTCTAGGAGCTGCCAGCAGGGGGACTGTCTGAGCTGTCAGGCAGTCCTCCAGGCTGCTAAAAAGTAAAAATACATTTTAAAAAAAGTGTGTGTGTGTTTCTCCCCCCCCACCCCCCCCAATGCTTGCACTTCAGTAACAGAAATTATATAGCCCGGTGCTTGTCAGCGATTAATAATAGGGATTTGGTATAAAGATAGCACTCCAAAGACTTCATAGAAAGTATGAAAAAATAACTTGGCTTTTTTATTCAGCAACTGCCACTGTGGATCAACGTTTCAGTTCTATGTCATCCTGACGAAAGTTCTGACATAGAACTGAAACGTTGATCCACTGTGGCAGTTGCTGAATAAAAGCTGTTCTTTTTTTATACTTTCTACGAAGTCCTTGGAGTGCTATCTTTATACCAAATCACTATAATAATATATATATATATATATATATATATATATATATAATATAATATATATTGCATTTATATGAATTCTTTATGTGTACATTGAGATACATACACAGAATGTGACTGTGGAGCGATCTGACCAGGAGGCAACCCTAATTTCTGCATCTTGGAGCAATGTAAAAGTTTCTGCGTTCACAAAAGGTTGTCAATTCTTGAGTATGTACGGTGTGCCATTGGCTAGCAGTTTTAATCTCTGTCAAGTGTAGGGCCCTCCAAAAGTCAATCAAATGAAGTTGTGCGAGTGCTCTACGAATAGTACGGAATCACACACCTGCTGCGAGTGGTATCTCTTGAGGGTTCTAGAGGAACATTCAGGCACATTTAGTCCTCTGGCATTAATCTTGCAGATAGAGAGAAGACACGGTACATACGCCATAGTCTCTATTGGGTTTGGTGGTGGTAGCAAGGTGAAGGGAGGTAGGGTTGGAAGAGAGATTATGTTCTGATGAAGAATGTGGGGAAAATTAAAAAATAGAAAGACAAGAAAAAGAGGCTAAAATAAGCAGAAGAGAAAATAATGCAAGATGCCTCATATGCATGAAGCCTAGGCATCACGTTTCTGCCAAAGGGTGTCCGCACCACCAATAATAAAGGGGTGAATACCTGTCCATACTCTAAGAGAGGTACAAAAATATGTTATCGACTGTGGGGCAATGATCTGTCACAGCGAACAGCCAAAATGATGATGAGCATCTTATGATCTGAAGTAAATGAAAGACAAAGGCAGCAATATAGCCTAGAGTCATCTGACACTCGGTAAACATAGTAAATATCCATGCAACTGGCAGGCTCATCATAACTAAATAAGGAATAAACATTACACATTGGCACCTTTGTTGACCTATAAAACATGCGAGGTTATGACCCTGAGGTCATGCGAGGTCATACCTAAAGTTATCAGGGTATTGCTGGCATGGTAAATGAAACCTAAAGAGCAGTGCAAGAACACTTACCCTAAAAAGGATTAAAAAAAAAACCAAACACCCCAACCCTACCTGACCAGAAGGTGCTGAATCCTTTCTTTCCTTTTCAACTTGATTACCCAGGAAAGTAGCAGACCCGGTTAGGCCTATGTGGGGCAGGCACTCCCCCATGTAGATATAAACAGACAAAATGGGGCATTTCCTGCCACCCCACTTCTAACAACCTTTCAAGTGTGGGTGACAGGAAGGCATGTATATCTTGAAATCTCGGGGAGGACATCAACATGAGGGTAGGGAGTGAAACACCATACGGAGATGAGGGGAGTGAAGTAATCAAAGTAGGTTGCATGATGTACCTCATGAGAATAACCTTGGTGGCACTAGTTGAATACAGGCATACCCCACTTTACATACATTCACTTTAAGTACACTCGCGAGTACAGACATTCCCGTGCCTCTTCTGTCTGCGAGTGAACAGGAAATGGAAGGTTCTATTTTCGCCCGGAGCAGCTCAATTCAGTGTCTTTGGGGCAAGAACTTTTCACACCTCACTGGAAATCTGCAGTTGCAGTATCAGTTATGCCTGTAAATGACTATTGCAATGCAGTACATGCATTGGGAAGTGAAAAAAGATATTGCTTCAAGCACATTTTCGTTTTACATACATGCTCTGGTCCCATTGTGTACTTAAAAGTGGGGTATGCCTGTAAATGTTTTCCTATAGGGTTTTAGTTGATGCTGGATGTCCTCATGCACGTTTGGTGACCAGCAGTCGCCTAACTACCTGGAAGCGCCTCTAATTTCAAGCCTTCATATTTTTTTCTTCCAATCATTCTGGTACAGGTTGATCTTGGTTTCATCTGTCCAAAGAATGCTGTTCCGGAACTGGCTGGCTTTTTTATGGTTTTTGACAAATTTTAATATGCTCTTTCTATTCTCGAGGCTTATGAATGATTTACATCTTGTGGTGAACCCTCTGCATTTGTTTTTGCGAAGTCTTCACTTTATGGTAGACTTGTATAATAATATGCCTACCTACTAGAGTGTGTTCTTCACTTGGCCGGATGTTGTGAAGGGATTTTTCTTTACAATAAAAGGAGCCTACAGTCACCCACCACTGTCCAGAAATTTTTGTGTGGCAAACCTCACCAGCGTGTTCTTCCTTTTTTTTTCTCTCTCAATTTTCAGAATGTACCAAACTGTTCATTTGGCTACTCCTAATGTTCCTGCTATCGCTTGGATGGATTTTTTTCCTTTTTTTTTTTGCAGCCTAAGGGTGGCCTGTTCCACTTGCATTGAAAGCCCCTTTGACCGCATGTTGTGGGTTCACAGCAACCGCTTCTAATTGCGAATGCCACGCCTAGAATCAACTCCACACCTTTTACCTGCTAAATTGATCAGGGGACAACAAGCTTTTGAGTCAATGCTTCAATTACTTTTGGTCCCTTGAAAAAGAAGGTGCTGCAATTTCTAACATTTTCCTCCAATTTGGATGGGAATACACTCATTTTAAAGCTTAGAAAGCGCACTTTAAACTCATACGAATATATTTACTGTAGCTTTAATTTATTTTGGTAAACAGACGAAATAACAAAGTGTATCAGTGTCCAAATATTTTCGGAACTAGCTGTGAGTGTTTGTATTTATGACATCAAGTGGGCTACTGGACACCAAGTTGCAACCTAGACCTTCTTGGCTGCTACTAGAACAGAAGACCAAATGAGAGGGGCCACATGAAACGTATGTGTGAATTATGTTTGAATAAGAGACCTACATCTACCCTCACACCAAAACTGCTAGTTACACAACATTTGAACATTGTCAAGAGGAAGCTAGTGTCACATCTGGAACTATCTGGACTGCACAATGCATCATACATGAGCCATGAGGAGGAAGAAATTCCATATATCCAGAGGGCTGCCAATCTGAATCTCAGCCACAAGGTGACATAACAATAGATATAAGAAGGATAGAAGTAAAGCTAGCAGTCCTTGACCACAGGACTAGATTACCAAAGATCACTGCTCAACTGCCACCAGACTGTATGCTAGCTGCAGTTAATGAGGCACTGTCACCATCACAGAGACCAACAGGCTCATGTATGTCACAGACTTAGTGGTCCTCCAAAGGCTTGACTACAAGATTATGCTGAAAGAGAAGCAATGAACACCATGGAGATTAAGACTGGAAGCCACAAGGAAGGAAGTTAGTAAACTGGATCAATTTCACAGAGATGTAAAGATCAATGATGGAAATACAAGGACAAGCTCCTACCAAAGGCACTAGAAACATGCTGACAGCAGGTCCACCAAAGAAGCAGAGGTTAAGAGAATAAATGTCCTGTTTACCAAAGCACCATCCAAGGTATATGCACAGCGGCATGGTAACCCAAGACCCACCCTGATCAGAGTCTACACCGTACTGAAGGAACATTTGAATCCTCACATAACACCAAGGCCCAGTGGTTAGTAGATCTGAAAGCTGACCACTACATGCTCCTAGAACAGGAACCAGTCCCCATCACAGTCGGAGATATCCAGAAAAGTGTAGCCAAGATAAAGAGGTGGTCAGCCCCAGGACCTGACATGGTCCACACCTACTGGATAAATACATTAACAACGCTGCATGAATGTCTAGCAGCACAAATACACTACTGGCAACCAAGCTCCCACCCTGACTGGCTAAGGCAAGGCAGAACCATACTGCTCTCACAAGGGAACAAAACTATATAACTACTGACCAATAACCTGGTTTCCTGCAACATGGAAGACATAGCCTCCAAGATTGGTGGGCATATGAGTTAGTACATGAGCAATGATCAGAAGGGTATTGGAAACAACACCAGAGGATCACAACATCAGCTACTAGAAGACCAAGCAGTCACGTGGGATTCTAAGACCAGTCAGATCAATCTGTGCACAGCCTTGATTTACTACGAGAAAGCCTATGTCACAATGCCACACACGGAAACTGAAATGCTTGTCTCTACAAAAGGTCAACAAGACAATAAGGGCCTTCATCATAGACTTGATGGACTAGTGGAAAACCACTCTAGAGGCCAATTCCAGGACAATTACACAAGTGAACATCAAATGTGGCATATATTAAGGTGATGCGTTGGTGTTATCACAGCAGAGTATACACACAGCATACACTGTACATAGTTTATTGTGTATTCTTAGAAATTCCTCTACTGATGTCAATACTGACTTCACCAGAGGGAATCTGTTTGCATTGGGATAAGGGCATGTGCAGGGTTAAGTATGTTGTAGGTTTGGGGTTGGTACTGTACTGATATCTAAAAATAGAATCTCTCTGCATTAGGATTTGTAGAATTTTACAGTTGGACAAATATTTTTGAGTTAACATTAGGGCTAATGTTAGGATCATAGTTTGTGTAGCTTTATGGCTATGACTAGTGCAGAGTTGGTGGTGTTGCTTGATTTGGGTGTTTAGAGAAACTTAAAGATTAGGTGGAACTTTGGTTTAAGGTATACTTATCTTCAAAATGTCATGACTTGTAATTCCCATGATTCACATCCAGGCAAAACATGTTTGATCGTTATGGGAGTTAAAACTTTTTTTTTAAGCAGCCAGTTTTAAAGGCAATGTGGACTTTAAGCCCCATCATTCTTACAAGCCTTTTCTTATTGAAAATATAAATTACAGTCAGATATATTGAAGGAAAGATAATTTTAGGGTTTGCCATGTAAATTAGATTGCCATAAAAAAAAGGCGCGTTCGTGAATGGTGTGGTTGCATTTTTTTGTAGTGTACTATAATGTCTAGATTATTTTCAAAGTGCCTGTGTGTCTACAGAGAATATGTGCTTCATTAAAAAATATGTTCTGCAGCATTTTAAAGTTCCCATTCCCATACTTGTCAGTAGGGTTGCACCAAAATGAAAATTCTGGGCTGAAACCCGAAAATTCAAGATGTCCTTGGCTGAAAACCGAAACCGAAAATTACTTTTCCCCCACAAATGATTTTAAAATAGTTCTTCTTCTATAATTTTATTATTAGACTTTTTATTACATAGTGAGGGAGCGGGTGATTGGTGAAAGAGTGACTAATAGGGTGACTGGTGACCATGACTGAGGGAGGGGGTGACTGGTGACAGTGAAGGGAGGGTGTTAGAAATAAAATTTTTTTTTTTTTTTCCTTAAAGGGACACTATAGTTACCTGAACAACTTTAGCTTAATGAAGCAGTTTTGGTGTATAGAACATGCCCCTGCAGCCTCACTGCTCAATCCTGTAAAGAGAGGCCTTTTTAGGCTTTCTTTATTGCAAGTTCTGTTTAATTAAGGGGAATGACCTATACACTAAAACTGCTTTATTTAGCTAAAGTAATTTAGGTTACTATAGTGTTCCTTTAAATTTTTTTATAATTTATTTCCCTGGTGGTTCAGTGTCCATGCTCCCTGGTGGTCCTGTGGTCTTTCTCCCCAGTCTGTAGCTCCGCCCGGTGTGAGCTGCAGAGTGTGCTGATCTCGCGATATCCAGAAGTCAGAGCGTTGCTGTGGACGTTCTGATTGGCCTGAGATCGCAAGATACAGCATAGTCTGCAACTCACAACTGGTGGAGGTACAGACTGTGCTGGCTCTCTCCCCATGCAGACGGGGACCACACTCCCTACCGGTACCCGAGACCCCCCTCCACCGCCGGACTTGGATCCCGGGTAATGGCTGCGAAGTGAACGGCAGCCCCCTAAGGAGTGACAGCGAATGGTGGAATTCCCTGTGAAAGGTACCGGCCTCTGTCCTCCATTCCATACCAGGGCCGCTCCCCGCAGGCAGCCCAGACTTGGGACACCGGGCACAGCCAGCTCACTGCCTGACACACATGAGTAGGCCACAGCCAGGCCTAGAAACAGCACAGGAGCTTCCCCACCGGGATCTTTGTCATGGGGGCTGTCAGTGAGGCAGTGCCGGGTTGGGGGGCTGTAGTTCATGACAGATTTTACATATTTCAGCCGAAATGGGATATGCCAATTTTCGGCCGAAAATTTCGGTGCATTCCTACTTGTCAAGGTAATGTCACTGAAAAACTCCTGTAACATCAGGACAGTAAAGAAGCAACTGCCTCCTCCAAATATGTTTTACATTTTCATGAAATCCTAGTGTGCTATACTTTTTGCTGTTATATGTATACTATATCACTATATGGACAAAAGTATTGGGATATCGTTACATTACAGATCATTACACCAACAAGGACTTCTATGACATTGCATTCTAAATGCATAGACATTAGTATGTACTTGGTCCCCCCTTTTTGCAACTATAAGAGCTTCTATTCTTCACAGCATTGTCCAACATGTCTTGGTATGCTGAAGCATTAAGATTTCTGTTTACTGGAAGTAAGGGCCTAGCCAAACCCCTGAAAAACAGCCCTGTACCATTATCCCTCCTCCACCAAACTTTACAGTTGTCTCAATGCAGTCAGGCAGATAACTTTTTCCTGGCATCCGCTAAACCCAACTTGCTCATCAGATTGGCAAACAGCGATGTGTGAAAATTCACGAACGGACATATTGCAAAGGTGGCATCCTATCACAGGTCCTCAGAATGACAAATGTTGTCAGAAATGTTTGTAAATGCAGACTGCATGGCAAGGTGCTTGATTTTATGCAACTGTGGCAATGGGTCTGATTGAAAAACCTGAATCCAATAATGAGGTGTGTCCCAATACTTTTGTCCTTATAGTGTGGACTCTCTTCCTCCCCACAGATGGACTCAAAACTACAGCTGGCAGCTGGCTTGACCACACCAAGGCAATGGCAAGTTAGGGTATCCAGTGACGATAAAGTCCTTCTTGGTTTCAATGGAACTAGGGATCGACCGATTATCAGTCTGGCCGATATTCCGTATTTTCGGCAATATGGTATCACCCAATAACGATACCAATATTGCCCGGCGGTCATGGGGGGCCAAGCAAGCACTTAATTACCTTCCCAGCAGCTCCCTTCAGCTCACCTGTGTAAAACTTGCGAGTCCCGCAGCTGTCAGAGCGTTGCCACGGGTTACCATGGCAATGCTCCGCTCGGCACACAGACCGTGAGATTTACACAGAGTAGCTGAAGGGAGCTGCTGGGAAGGTAAGTAAGTGCTTGCTTGGCCACCTCTGCACAGTCCATGCCACTGGACCACCAGGGAATACTATATACCCCACCCTGGCCAGGTAACAAGCAGGGAGAATAAAAATAAAATTAAAATATTTTAAAAAAAATTTATAAAAACATTTATAAAAAAATTGAAAAGGCCCCCTCTCCTCCACCCATTTTACACAAATTATATATCTACAGAAACACACACACACACACGCTGCATTATATACACACACTACACAAACACGCTGTATTCATTATATAAACACTCTGCATTCATATACACACACTCTGCATTCACCATATACACACTACACAAACACACACGCTGCATTATATACACACACTACACAAACACACTGCATTCATATACACACACTCTGCATTCACTATATACACACACTACACAAACACACTACATTCATTATATATATATATATATATACACTACACAAACACACACTGCATTCACTATACACACTACACAAACACACACTCTGCATTCACTATACACACTCTGCATTCACTATACACACTACACAAACACACACTCTGCATTCACTATACACACTCTGCATTCACTATACACACTACACAAACACACACTCTGCATTCACTATACACATACTACACAAACACACACTGCATTCATTATATACAAACACTGCATTCACTTTACGCACACTACCCACACACTGCATTCACTATACACACTACACAAACACACTCTGCATTCATTACATACACACTACACAAACACTCACTACATTCACTATACGCACTACACAAACACACTCTGCATTCATTATATACACACTAAACAAATACACACTGCATCCACTACAAACACACACAGCTCCCCTGTCTAAACAAACTGCACCCACTACATGTGGCATGTATATTTTCTGCATTTACCTTTAGAAATAGTTTATTTTTTTCAAAATGGTAAAGTACAGAATATAGTCAAGTTATCGGCTATCGGCCTGAAAGTTCACAGAGTATCGGTATTGGCTCTAACAAATCAATATCGGTTGATCCCTAGATGGAACAGTTGGTAGTTCATTCCATGAAACTTAGGGAGGCAGGGTTGCCGAAATGCTTCTTTGAAGACAGACTTTCATGGGCCCGAGAGAGACATTTCAAGTGAGCACTGCAGAGTGTCACCCATAATGTTTATGAAAATGTCTGCCTCCTTGAGTCACTTCAAATGCATCAAATATTTGCACACTTTAAAACTATTCTTTCATGGGTGACGTAGATTTGAATTTTAAGCTAGCGTAATATTTCTGTTAATGCTCTAAACTGGGCACATCACACAGTCTTTTGTTATTGTTTATCTTGTTTTGCGTATTGTGCAGCGCTATACAAATAGTTGTATTTTAGTTAATATTCATTTTTGTTTGTCTCCAAGTATAAAATTTTTTTTTTTTTTTTCAATTTTCTTTCAATTTTTTTAAATAAAGGTAATCCCACCAAAGGGATGGAAGCCCAAGACACATTATGATGACATCGATGATCTAGTGATTCCTGCTCCAATTCAACAGATGGTTACTGGCCAGTCAGGTCTTTTCACTCAGTACAACATTCAAAAAAAGCCAATTACCGTCAAAGAGTTCAGACGTCTGGCTAACAGTGACAAGTATGTGTACTTTTAAAGATGGTGGGATTTTTGACTAATTTTCAATATCAATGTTGTCTTAGAGGACCACTCCAAGAACAATTAAATTTTCATTACAATTAATTTGTCATGGTGCCAAGAGGTCTTGGCCACGGGATTGTCCAAGGCTTCAATCAGGAAGCCTCGGACTGGGTGCTTAATTAACAAAACTAACTGAATGAAAAGTGTATGTATCCTACCATTTAAAAAAAAATAAAAAAAATAAAAATTTCATTCTTTCTTCAGTTTTATGAATGAAGTGCTGGAGGTTGCAGGTAGGAAGTTGCAGACAGAGCTAACAGGCACATTTTTTTTTTAAGTATGGGGTTAAACAGTTTGTAAATGGGGACCTCTCTGCACTGTAATAACATAATTGAAATTATATACATACATACATTAAGGAGACATATACACTTAGACAGAAAGGATTCTCGTAGCCAATATCAATGCGTTCTTATAGAATTGGCTGAGACTGCCAAGGTGGCAGATCGGGGGCAGAGCCAGCACAAGCCAAACACAGCCCTGGCCAATCAGCATCTCCTTGTATTGGATCAATGCATCTCTATGAGGGAAGTTCAGTGTCTCCATGAAGAGGATAGAGATACTGAATGGCAGTGCTGCACAGTGTGCACTACTGCCCCAGGATGCACCTCTAGTAGCCATCTAAGGAGTGGCCAGTGGAGGTATCACTAGGCTGTAATGTAAACACTGCATTTTCTGTGAAAAGAGTGTTAATTGCAAAAGACCTGAAGGGAACAATTATACAATTATTATACAATAAACTGTAGTGACTATAGTGTTTCTTTAAAATCCCCTAAAACTTTATCATGCTATCCTATTGTTTATAGAAAAACTATCAAGAAGTGGAGCGATATTTAGGTGACAAGCCCCATACCACATGCATATAAAATAAAAATAGCAGTTATACCCATACTTCAAGTAGCTGACAATCACAGAGCCAGGGCAGTGTGATACATGGGAAAAAAAGGAATTGAGAAATGATAATAGTGCAGATCTGTATGAATGGTTTGTTGCAATTGTACCATAATCACATTCAATATGCTCATTGATGGTAAAAAGTAACAATTTATTCCAAAACAATAGGTTAAAGTCACTAAAACAGAATAAAACCCTAAAATTAACAAAAATTAAGCAACCAGGTTACTGCTTACAGGAATTAGTGGTGAGTATAACGGTGTGTATACCCACTACTCACAAACACGCTTTTCCACACTGGGGGTATCCCATGCAGATATCGTTATTCCGGCTAGGTGCATTTTGGTGGAGTCCAAATTTCAGGCTATATAGCTGCCGTTCGTACTTCCCGGCTGTACAGTGTAACAGGAACCCTGAATTTTTTCCTGTCCTGCCAAATCCGGGATTCTCTGGAGGTAAACTAGCAGTAATCATTTAGTAATTACTGAATGGTAAAAGCCTTAATTATTTTGAATAGAGAGTGAGATACACCAGCTAGTAAACCCCATTTTAGCTTAATGTATGGTGATGCCAGAACAAATAGTGTGGTTTTTGTTAAAGTCCTCCATAACAACTGAGGAAATCAAAAGTAGATACAGTTTTATCAGTTGTTGTAGGTGTCTTTGTCCTTGGTGTGATTTTTTTCAAATTTGATTTTCTTTTAGGTATTGTACTCCCAGATACATGGATTATGAGGACCTGGAGCGTAAATACTGGAAAAATTTAACATTTGTGGCACCAATATATGGGGCAGATGTTAATGGAAGCCTCTATGATGAAGTAAGTAACAAATGGAATGTAAATGATTTATTTTGAACTGATAAATGATGTCAGAATGTTAAATGGACAATATGCAGGCATTTTAATGTACGCAATGCCTTTTCAGAGAAAAAACAGTGTTTACATTACAGCCTAGGAACACACCTCTAGCGGCCACTCCTCAGACAGTCAGAGTTGCTTCCTGAGTCTGAACTTTCCAAATAGAGGTGCATTGATTCAATTAATCTCTATAAGGAGATTCTGATTGGCAAGAGCTGTGTTTTGGCTCTGCCCCACTCCACCTCCTTGACTGAGATCATCAGAATTGACAATCTCAGCCAATCCAATACTTTCCTGTGGGAAAGCCAGGAGATGGATCAGGGACAGAGCCAGTGACCGCAGACCTGTGCAGTGCTGGATATGATGGGGGGGGGAGAAGGAAGGTCAGGGGTCTAAATAGTATTAACGCTATAGGGTCAGGAATACACATTTGTGTTTCTGCCCCTATAGTGTTCATTTAACAACTAAGGCAGTGGTTTTCAAACCATTAATCAAGGCACACCTACCAGTCTAGGATTTAGGGATTACCCAGTTGTGTCAAATTGTTTTGGATTTTTTTTCGGGATTTCGGACTGGTAGGCATGCTTGGACTGGTTTAGAAGGACTATGGTTTAAAGGGACACTAAGTACCAGAAACACTACAGTTAAAGGTAGTGGTACTGTTTCTGCACTCTCTAGATTGTAAACGCTGCCCTAGATGATATAGATGATGTAAGATGACTTACATTGCAGGATAAAATGGGACCAGGGAAATTGCACCCTGATCACTTCAATGAACTGAAGTGGTCTGGGTGCCGATAGTGTCTCTTTAATAGCACTCAAAATGTGCACTTGACCATTGCAATAAACATCCAAACATACACACTCCATTTTTTTCTTTACTTTACTTTTCTTTTCCTTAAGGAAGTGAGTACTTGCGTTACTCTGACCAGCAGGAAGTTGCTTTCTCTGTGTCCGGTGCCATTCCTGTGTAGTCATGGATTTCGCACTATGGATTTGTCTAGTGACAAACTATATTAAATTTATCTATATGGTGTATGTTTGCTATCTTTCTGTTAGTAGAGTTTCCTGTTTTGTGTCAGATTGGGCATCATGGGATGATTTCTACCGCCCTGAACAAGGAAGTATATGGAGGTAAGTATATTTGAATCTTAATTGTGCACCCCAGTGCTGCTCATTCTCTTCAATAGTATTTACTGGGTGAGGGAACAGGAAGCTGTCATATCCGGATAAGTCACAGTTCTGCCTGAAAACAGATGATACAAATGCTACATAAAATGTAAAAATATATATTTAAATGATTAAAATTAAAGATTTAGATTAAAGAATAAAACAGTGTGGCTTGTTTTTAGTCTAGATGTATACTCCGGTGTTTAATTTCTAAATTTTGTTTACACGCAATATCTTGCAAAACTTTTCACTAATTGAATATATACAAACCAACCCACAAGTGTTAGGTGGGGGTTAACAAACACACTTATCTTCCAAATATATTTTGGATGCGGCTTCCCCAAGCTGTAAATCTCAGGATATACCGCCTCTGCCCTTATGAAGTAGCCAAGATACACAAAATATAGGGGTTACAATATAATATGACAATACACTGCACAAGGGGAAGTGTACAAGATTGATTGAAAATGGTTATGGCATAAATGTTGCCATTTTAAATTTTCCATATCCCTTGTTCCTTGCTTGCATTATATACAGACTGATGAACCATTCTGGTTATTTAGTGCCCTGTTGTCCCAAATAAAGTGTGTGTCTTTGTGACTGACTTGGTCTCTTATGTGTGTGATTCAAGGGTGGAGATTTTATTATCTTAATTGCAGGGTTTGCTGCAACCTCTTGAGACATTTACCTTTGGGTTCCTGAACACTTATCTTTCTAAATACTAATGAACATATAAAATTGGAGACCGCTATTCAGATTACCCTCATGTCACTGCCCAACTTTACCTAAGAGAGTCCCAACTATGAGTCTGGAGCAAGGTATGACGAGAAACTATACTTAACAGCTTTGAGATAGGACACATGTGCCTGTCAAAGGGGATGTGATAATTCAGAAATGTAATAGCTTGTTTGATCCAGGTGAGCGCCTTTTTACAAGCCAAGAGAGACCATGAGTTCTGGCCAAGGCAGTGTCACAGAGCAGTCGACTTCCCTCTCTAGTGGCGGATTAGAAACCTAGAATGTGATGGCGGATAAGAACCATTCGGCCCATCTAGTCAGCCCAAATTACTTTCATTAGTCCCTGGCCTTATCTTAAGTCTAGGATAGCCTTATGCCTATCCCACGCATGCTTAAACTCCCTCACTGTGTTAACCTCTACCATTTCAGCTGGAAGGCTATTCCATGCGTCCACTACCCTCTCAGTAAAGTAATACTTCCTGATATTATTTTTAAACCTTTGCCCCTCTAATTTAAGAATATGTCCTTGTTGTGGTAGTTTTCCTTTTAAATAAAGTCTCCTCCTTTACCGTGTTGATTCCCTTAATGTATTTAAATGTTTAAAAGGAGTTTAAGCATGCGTGGGATAGGCATAAGGCTATCCTAACTATAAGATAAGGCCAGGGACTAATGAAAGGATTTAGAAAATTGGGCAGACTAGATGGGCCGAATGGTTCTTATCTGCCGTCACATTCTATGTTTCTATCATATCCCCCTGTCTCGTCTTTCCTCCGAGCTATACATGTTAAGATCCTTTTGCCTTTCCTTGTAAGTTTTATCCTGCAATCCATGAACCAGCTTAGTAGCCCTTCTCTGAATTCTCACTAAAGTATCAATATCCTTCTGAAGATACGGTCTCCAGTACTGCGTACAATACTCCAAGTGAGTTCTCACCAGTGTTCTGTACAATGGCATGAGCACTTCCCTCTTTCTACTGCTAATTCCACTCCCTATACAACCAAGCATTCTGGTATCATTTCTTGCTGCTCTATTACATTGTCTGCCTACCTTTTAAGTAATCTGAAGTAATTGCTCCTAAATCCCTCCATGTTGAGGTTAGTAGGGTATTAAATATTCTGTACTCTGCCCTTGGGTTTTTACGCCCAAGATGCATTATCTTGCACTTATCCACATTAAATGTCAGTTGCTATAGCTCTGACCATTTTTCAAATTTATCTAAATAATTTACCATTTGGTTTATCCCTCCTGGGACATCAACCCTGTTGCAGATTTTAATATTCTCAGCAAAAAGACAAACCTTACCATAAAGACCTTCCGCAATATCACTATTAAAAATATTAAAAAGAATGGGTCCAAGTACAGGATCCCTGAGGTACTCCACTGGTAAATAGACCTTGCTTCGAATATACTCTGTTGACTACAACCCTCTGTTGCCTGCTATTCAGCCACTGTCTAACCCATTCAACAATATTGGAATCCAGACTTAAAGATTGCAGTTTTTTGATGAGCCTTCTATGTGGAACAGTGTCAAAAGCCTTACTGATATCTAGGTAAGCAATGTCTAGGTAAGCAGCCTGATCTATTATTTTAGTTACCCAATCAAAAAAATCTATAAGATTAGTTTGGCATGATCTCTCTGAAGTAAACCCATGTTATCTGTGATCTTGTAATCCACGGGATTTTAGATGTTCAACAATCCTATCCTTTAACATGGTTTCCATTACTTTCCTCACTACTGAAGTAAGGCTTACTGTCCTATAGTTGCCCGACTCCTCCCTACTACATTTCTTGTGAATGGGTACAACATTTGCTAATTTCCAGTCTTCTGGGACTACTCCTGTTAACAATGATTGGTTAAATAAATCCATAAATGTTTTTGCTAGTACACCACTAAGTTCTTTTAATAACTTTGGGTGTATCCCATCAGGCCCCATCGACTTATTTGTCTTTACTTTTGACAATTAAAATAGAACCTCTTCCTCTGTTAACTCACGTGTAACAATTCTGACTCACCTGTCCTTTTTCTTAACTGAAGTCCCTCTCCTTCATTTTCAGCTGTAAATATTGAACAAAAATATTAATTGAGGCAGTCAGCTAGACCTTTATCCTCTTCTACAACCTGCCTTCTTTTGTTTTTAATCAAACCAATCCTTGTTTTACTTTCCCTTTCTCATTTATGTATCTAAAAAATGTTTTGAATCCATTTTTTACTGACTGTGCTCTTCTCTCTTCTGTGTATGCTTTAGAGGCTTTTATAACTTGCTTTGCCTATGTCTGCCTACTCTTATAGATCTGTCGGTCTTCCTCACTCTGTTTTTTTTTTATTTTTTATAATTACTAAATGCAAACCTTTAGTTTTTTACTATTTTGGCCACTTCTGCGGAGCACTACAGTGATTTATTCACTTTTTTGCTCTTCCTGACAAGCCAACATTTCAACATAATCTCAGGGTCTTTGTCATGCCAAAGTTCCAAAATACAGTGTACAGTTTAAATACCTATTTAATTACAAGAACCACCCAAAAGGTGGAGCATACATTAAATAGATTAACCTTTACCATGACCGAATAAAAGATAGAAGACAAACTCAAAATACAAATCTACATAATACAATTAACTGTATCTCAATATGAAAAGCACAGCAAGTTATGTTCTATATATCAAAAATGGCAAAATAATTACAACAAAATTAGGAAATGTGTTTACTGCATTATATCACACAGCATGAAAATGACACTTGTAGCCATTAGAAGTATTCAGTGCAAACAAGCACTTAGCTGGATACTATATAGTAATCCAATATTTAATTTGAATACCTCCAGTGCATATACTACAAGGCAGGGAACCATACCTAAAAGGTGCACCTAGTACCCAACAGTTTTAGCATATACAAAAAAAATAGAAAAACTAGTGAAAACTCCAAAAGAATAAGTGATCATTTGCATTCACAAACCAAAATACAATACCTGTATAGGTGTTGAAAATCCAGGCAATGTGGATCAGATTATTTTGCAGCACAGAGCCAGTGATATTTAGTGTTCCCATACCGCTATGAATGAATATGAAATATAATAGAGCAGGACATTCTACAATATATAACATATATGTATTTATTGCATGTAACTTAACCCCTTAAGGACACATGACATGTGTGACATGTCATGATTCCCTTTTATTCCAGAAGTTTGGTCCTTAAGGGGTTAAAGGAACATTATAGGGTCACAAACACAAACTTGTATTCTTGACCCTATAGTGTCAAAACCAACATTTAGGTGGCTTGCGCTCCCTTAAAATATAAGAAAACTTACCTTCGTTCCTGTGCCCCCAATCTGTCTCCTTGACGGACATCAGAATTGATGATCTCAGCCAATTCAGTGCCTTCCATTAGGAAAAACACTGGATTGGCTGTAATCATCAAGGAGGTGGAGCCAAATGCTGGTTTGGCCAATCAGCATCTCCTTAAAGAGATGCATTGAATAAATGCATCTCTTTGAGGAAAGTTCATTGTCTCCATGCAGAGCGTGGAGACACTGAACATTAATGCAGCACTGCCCAATTAAACACCTATAGTAGCCATCTGATGAGTGGTGTCCCTAGGGAGCAATGTAAACGCTGCATTTTCTCTAAAAAGGTAATGTTTACAGAAACATGCCTGCAGGGACTAACTATCATCACTTGAACAACTACATTAGGCTGCAGTTGTTCTGTTGACTATAGTGTCCCTTTAATTAAAAGCTATCAAATAAAATTTTACTGAAGCAAAACTCCCAATTTGTCATGCCGTATTCTTTTCTTCTCAGTGGGATTTCTCCATGGATACCAAGTGTGCAAATATGAATATATGTACATAAAAGGGAACAAAAGGGAAAATGGTGTCCGATAGTAGTAATGCACTATCTACAATTCAGAATAGACATGAATAAATAAATAAATGCAAACATAAAAAATTAAGCTTTGCACAAAACATAAAAAATCAAATGAAACAAGACATTTGAAAAACAAAATAAAATTTAAAGTAGAACTAAAACATTTGGGCACCATTTATTTACATGAATCATGCCAATTTGATCTCTATATTTAAACCCCTTGATTTGTTTTTAAACTATGGATCCAAAATGTTTCTGCTTGACATAACTTTTCTCCCTATTACCTCCTTATCTGTATTTAGCAATCTGTTCTGTATCATGAAATGTTATACTAATAAAACCAAACTTAGAACACAAATTGCAATGCAGAGCTAATGATTTTTTTTTATTCTAAAGCTTTCATATTTTATATAAAAAGCCATTTTGAAGATATTGGCTTTTAATCTGTTACTGTAGATTATTTAGGTTATTTGTATAAAGGGAAGCACTCCCCTTTCTGCTCCTGCTATCTGTAGTCATGCCCTGCTATATTCATCATATGATAATGTTGCATCACACCGCACATCAGTTTTCTCACATTAGATTGTCAGCAATAATCTATTAACAATGACAAAAATTTGGTCAATGAAACATTCTTTTAAGTCTCCCCAGTTCAATATTTTCTTCCACATTTCAGCCTATTATTTTCAAGTTGGGTCAGTAAATACCTGGATGAGCTTTCAAGAATTGAGAAGAAAAAAAAAAAAACATAAAAAAAAACAACCGGATTTATAGTTGGTCATTTAATTGGTCTAGTTAAAGATTTTGCAATTTTTTTTTTATTAACAATAATGCTTTTTTTCTTCTTCTTCATCTAAAAGGTTTTGTGGTTGAAAATAGCTTAAAGATGCCACAAAGCAGCACCCATTTCAGACTAAAGCAGCATACATTATTTCTCTCAAAAAAAAAACTGTGTTTTTTCTCCCTATTCCTCTTAGTGCATGAAATACTGTTTAGTTTTCAGTCAGCAATGACTTTATTCGTAGCAGGAAGTGAACTTATGATTGGTCCTTTAAGAAGTCATTCCATTTGAGGAAGTGTACTACTTTTTCCACAGCAGATTCCACCCTATCTGATCACACTTTAACTGCGAAAGGCCAACATTTTGGCTTAGGGATTTGTCTGATCACTGTATGTGAACAAACAAAAAAAGTGTGCATTTAACCAGATCTCTTGGACTCAAAAGGCCATATAAGTTGTGCATATTTTGCAAAGTGCTCTTGCAGCAGTTCATTGTAAAGCATAAAGTATGAAATAATAAAAATTAAACTGACATGATTGCTCGTGTTGCTATGAAATTTAGCTGTGTAACCAGTTTGTTAAACCCAATAAACTTGTATATCTGCAGTGATTAGTGCAGCATTGTGTGCGTTAAAGGACCACTATAGGTACCCAGACCACTTCAGCTCAATGAAGTGGTCTGGGTGCCAGGTCCCTCTAGGGTTAACCCTGCCTGCTGTAAACATAGCAGTTTCCGAGAAACTGCTATGTTTACATATGGGTTAATCCAGTCTCTAGTGGCTGTCACATTGACAGCCGCTAGAGGAGCTTCTCACTGTGATTTTCACAGTGAGAAGACGCCAGCATCCATAGGAAAGCATTGAGAATGCTTTCCTATGTAATGATTGAATGCGTTCGCGACTCTTGCCACGCATGCGCATTCAGCCGAATACGGCCAAAGGAGGAGGAAAGTCCACAGCGCCGAGGGAGCCCGATGCTGGAAAAAGGTAAGTGTTTAACCCCTTCCTCCAACTTCAGCCCGGCGGGAGGGGGGCCATGAGGGTGGGGGCACCCTCGGGGCATTATAGTGCCATGAAAACGAGTTTGTATTCCTGGCACTATAGTGGTCCTTTAACACTCTTTTTGGTCAACAATGTCTTATTTATACATTCCATTGCATTGTGCAGATGTACCATTTTGCAACATCAACCTGTGTGTAAATGCTCAATAGAACAAAAAAGCTGCCAAATGGCAACTTTCTATTAGAATAAAGGTACAGAAGCCCAGAGAGGCCATGTATCTTTAATATTTTTCTGATTTGTTATCTTGAGAAAACTTTTCTCAACACAAATCAGAAATATATTAAAAATACATGGCCTCTCCTGGCTTCTGTATAAAGGAAATAACATGGTAGATAAGCTTATGATCTAGATAGAATTACTGTGCAGTTATTCTTGTAGGATGATGCAGAAGACTTTATCAAGAAATAAGCTGGGGGAAAAAAAAAATATTTATAGTAATGGCTCTTTAATCAAATGTCATAGAGATAGAAATGAGTCCTGATATAGCCACCAGGTGGTGTACTTGCACAATTATGACATTGTACACATGGCATTTTATCTGGATGAAACTCTGGAGAGATGTTCATGTATTATTTTTTTTTAAACTACACATAATGAAAGAATTACATTTGCGTAATAAATGTGACTCTTCTGCATTTTCCATTTTGGAGTTTCTAATTTGCTGAACATTTATCTAAATGCAATATAACAAGCAGTCACTGGTGGAAGGAAGCATTTCTTGTAAAAATGCACATGATTTTAATGGATCTATTTCATGCATAAACTGAGAGAATTAAGTTCTAATCTGCAAATATTTTCTTCTATGTGTTGTGCTTGCCAAAAGGTTAAGATATGGGTATTTGAAGATATACTCAAGTTAATTACCTAATGTACGGTCGCAGACAAGTTGCAAGAGGTCACTGCATGAAAGTTTAGTGCATCTTGCCTCTGTAAAGGCAAGGAAGGTGTTCTTCACCCGTAAACGTCTGTCCAGCAAGGTTTTGTGGGAGTTTAGCCAACAGCTACTGTGAAACTGATTAATAAGCTGATAACAGCCAAACTGTGGCTGCTTTCATACTATTCTCAATCTGGTTTAAAGTGTACTATGCATATGTGCTGATGCAGCTCTGGATCTCTCCAGAACTGGAGAGAGGAAAGGAGTACTGTAATATTCTCTGAATACACAAATTAAACACACTAGTTGGATGGATCTTGGATTGCAGAGGAGAAATTAAAATTTACCCTTTGTCACCGATCACAGGGACAGTCTTCTAGCTAGACCTTAAAAATACATAAATACATTATTTTTCAAATTACTCTAGTTCTAATCCAATCTGGGCAGGGAGACTGGTACCAGCATACTCTATGCAACATAATCTAAGGCATGAGGCAAGTCTGTTATGGTGCTTAGTTGATCCTTGTAAATCAAAAGCTGGGCATATGCTTGTTATTTAGTGAAAGTAGTTTATAAAATGTTATCCATTAAATACTGAACACTTTAATGTCATGCAATAAATACTTATGAAGGGTTTTACTTTCTTTGACAATATTTTCTGGGATTCTGAACTGGAAGGGAGAGCTATCTCAGATAAATTAAAAAAAATAGGTAACATGCTCAATATAACAATGCAATGTGGTGCTCTTACCCAAATAGACATACTCCATCGGACAGTGTTTTCCAAGGACATGGTGGTTTGGCAGAGAATGCTTTTGACATTGGGCTCAATTTCCTGAGAATGATGGGCTGCTTGAAGATTTCACGTAACCCCTTAAGGTCACGACTTGTGTGACATGTCATGATTCCCTTTTATTCCAGAGGTTTGGTCCTTAAGGGGTTAAAGGGACACTCCAGACTCCTAAAGCGCTTAGATTTGCAGAAAAGCTTTATATTTTAGGAGTGCCTTTCATTTCACAAAAAGTGCAGATTTCAAAGAAATGGACAATTTTATAAATGAAAGGGACACTATAGTCACTTGACCAACGTTGGCTTAATGAAGCAGTTTTGGTGTATAGAACATGCCCCTGCAGCCTCACTGCTCAATCCTCTACCATTTAGGAGTTAAATCCCTTTGTTTATGAACCCTAGTCACACCTCCCTGCATGTGACTTGCACAGCCTTCCATAAAAACTTCCTGTAAAGAGAGCCGTATTTAGGCTTTCTTTATTGCAAGTTCTGTTAAACCCCTTAAGGACACAACTTCAGAAATAAAAAGGAATCATGATGGAATGTTTCTGTCATGTGTCCTTAAGGGGTTAATTAAGATTTTCTTATCCCCTGCTATGTTAAAGGACCACTATAGTGCCAGGAAAACATACTCGTTTTCCTGGCACTATAGTGCCCTGAGGGTGCCCCCACCCTCAGGGTCCCCCCGCCTCTCTGGAAGGGGGAAAGGGTTAAAAACTTACCTTTTTCCAGCGCTGGAGAGAGCTCTCCTCCTCCTCCTCCTCCTCTTCTCCTCCTCCTGGGCTGAAGCACGCGGCAAGAGCTGCGCCGCATTCAGCCGTCGCATAGGAAAGCATTTAATGCTATGGACGCTGGCGTGCTCTCACTGTGAAAATCACAGTGAGAAGCACGCAAGCGCCTCTAGTGGCTGTCAATGAGACAGCCACTAGAGGATAGGGGAAGGCTTAACCCATTCATAAACATAGCAGTTTCTCTGAAACTGCTATGTTTATAAAAAATGGGTTAACCCTAGAAGGACCTGGCACCCAGACCACTTCATTAAGCTGAAGTGGTCTGGGTGCCTAGAGTGGTCCTTTAATAGCTTGCTAGACCCCGCAAGAGCTTCCTGTATGTGATTAAAGTTCAATTTAGAGATTGAGATACAATTATTTAAGGTAAATTACATCTGTTTGAAAGTGAAACCAGTTTTTTTTTTTTTTCATGCATGCTCTGTCAATCCTAGCCAGGGGAGGTGTGGCTAGGGCTGCATAAACAGAAACAAAGTGATTTAACTCCTAAATGACAGTGAATTAAGCAGTGAAATTGCAGGGGAATGATCTATACACTAAAACTGCTTTATTTAGCTGAAGTAATGTAGGTGAATATAGTGTTCCTTTAACCTTTTTACATTGTCCTTAGATTTAAAGCTGGGCCTGTTATTTCCTGATTTGGTTAGCTCAGTGGAGCTAAATTCAAGAGGCAGCAATTGCCCAGAGCTCCTGCCATGCAAATACTTCTCATTGAGCTGCAATGGGAAGTCTGTGATTGGACCGCAACATAAAGTCTGTGCGGGCTTAGAAAAGGAAGGTTTGCAAAGGCAGCAGACAAGAGAACTGCAGGTTTTGCAAGTTATTAGATATACCCTTCAATGAAATCATGCATAAGTAAATGCATGCAAATTTTCATTTGGGATATATCTACTAAATCATTTTTATTTTTTTTATTTTGAATTTGGGCAGTGGAGTGTCTCTTTAAATACCATTCAGTGCCTTTTGTGTGGCATTTAAAAGTAGATTACAATGGATTACTCTGTAAAAAAGAAAACAAAAAAAGCATGCTATTTTATTGTTTTGCATTGAATACATATTTGATACAATATGCGTTGTGATGACTATTGTATTCCATACATTAAAGGACCACTATAGGCACCCAGACCATTTCAGCTTAAAGGACCACTATAGTGCCAGGAAAACATACTCGTTTTCCTGGCACTATAGTGCCCTGAGAGTGCCCCCACCCTCAGGGACCCCCTCCCACCCGGCTCTGGAAAGGGGTTTAAACTTATCTTTTTCCAGCGCTGGGCGGAGAGCTCTCCTCCTTCTCTCCTCCTCCGTTCCGCCCCGTCGGCTGAATGCGCACGCGCGGCAAGAGTTGCGCGCGCATTCAGCCGGTCGCATAGGAAAGCATTTACAATGCTTTCCTATGGACGCTGGCGTGCTCTCACTGTGAAAATCACAGTGAGAAGCACGCAAGTGCCTCTAGTGGCTGTCAATGAGACAACCACTAGAGGATTAGGGGGAAGGCTTAACCCATTAATAAACATAGCAGTTTCTCTGAAACTGCTATGTTTATTAAAAAATGGGTTAACCGTAGCTGGACCTGGCACCCAGACCACTTCATTAAGCTGAAGTGGTCTGGGTGCCTAGAGTGGTCCTTTAATGAAGTGGTCTGGGTGCCAGGTCCAGCTAGGTTTAATCGTTGTTTTTTTTTTTTTTATAAACATAGCAGTTTCAGAGAAACTGCTTTGTTTATATTAGGGTTAATCCAGCCGCTAGAGGCGCTTGCGTGTTTCTCACTGTGAAAATCACAGTGCATGCGCATTCAGCCGATGATGCCACTATGGAGGAGGAAAGGAGGAGGAGAGCTTCCCGCCCAGCTCTGGAGAAATGTAAGATTTTAACCCCTTCCTCTCCCCAGAGCCCGGCGGGAGGGGGATCATGAGGGTGGGGGCACCCTCAGGGCACTATAGTGCCAGAAAAACAAGTATGTTTTCCTGGTACTATAGTGGTCCTTTAAGGATTGCTTAATTGATATGTATGCACATTGTCTATAATTTTGTTTTGAAAAATAAGAAACTGTTTGTGAGTTTGGATAGGTCAGGGTGTAGATAGCAAGTGCCACAGTGTGTGATTAATCTTTTGCCATACAATATCTAGATTTACATGACTGTATTGTTGTGTGCATTTGAGACAGGTCCATCAATGAAACCATATGTTTGGGTTAGATTTGATTTTAAACCTTTTTATTTTAACATTGATTTATTTTTATCCCAAATTTATCTACATTGCCATATGTATTTTTAATTTTCAATGATCATTTATCTAGAATATTAATGAATGGAACATTTCCTGCCTCAACACCATCCTGGATGTTATAGGAGAGGAATGTGGGATATCTATTGAAGGTGTCAACACACCTTACCTTTATTTTGGTATGTGGAAGACAACATTTGCGTGGCATACAGAAGACATGGATCTCTACAGTATAAACTACCTTCACTTTGGAGAGCCTAAGTCTTGGTAAGTTGCAATTCAATTATTTTTATTTTTAATGTCCTCTAATTATATAAGAGTAATTTATCACCAAAGACTATTTATAAATAATAAAACAATGCATTGTGTTCATGCTCTTAAATAAGACACAAAGATCTTTTCACAATTTTACTCATTTTGCATTTCTTACAAACTGTGGTGTCCACACTTTATTCAATTTTTCACACTTTTAGTTCCTGGTAGTGGAATAGTAAATTATTAATAAAATGTATATTATAATGTATAAAGGGCCAACATATTCTGGAGTGTTGTAGAATACACTGATCAGCCACAACATTAAAATTGACAGTTGAAGTGAATACCATTGATTAAATTGTTACAATACACCTGTCAATGGGTGGCAAGTGAACAGTCAGTTCTTGAATTTCATGTGTTGCAAGGAGGAACAATGGGCAAGAGAAAAGATCTGAGTAACTTTGACAAGGGCCAAATAGTGAACTGGGTCAGAGCATCTCCAAAGCAGTGAGTTTTGTAGGAGTGTTTTGGTATGCAGTGGTTAGTACTTGCCAAAAGTGGTGCAAGGAAGGAGAACCTGTATCAGGGTCATAGAGAACAAAGGTTAGCCCACCCGGTCTAATCACACAGAGTTACTGTAGCTGAGAAACGTAATGCTGTGCATGGTAGAATGGTGTCACAACACACAATGCTTCAGAGCTTGCTGCGTATCTGCAGACCGGTCAGAGTGCCCATGATGACTCATGTCCACCACCGAAAGCACATCACCAGGATATGAGCGTCACAAATGGATCACAAAGCAATGGAAGAAGTTTGCTTGATCTGGTGAATCATGCTTTCTTTTAAATCAGGTGGATGGCCGAGTGCGTGTGCATCGTTGACCTAGAGAAGAGATAGCAGGATGCACTATGGGAAGAAGGCAGACCAGCGGAGGCAGTGTTGTGCTCTTGGCAATGTTCTGCTGGGAAACCTTGGGTCCTGGCATTCACGTGGATGTTAGTTTAACACATATCACCTACTTAGTGATTGTTTCAGAGCACATACACCTCTTCATCGTAATGGTGTTCCCTGATGTAGTGGCCTTTTTCAGCAGGATAATGCTCCCTGACATACGGCAATAAATGTTCAGGAATTTTTTAAGGAACGTGACAAAGAATTCAAGGTGTTTCATTGGCCTCCAAATTTCCCATATCTCAATTTGATTGAACATCTGTGGGATAAGCTGGAAAACCAATTCGATCCATGAAAGCCCCACCTCGGAACTTGCAGGACTTAAATGATCTGGTGGTCTTGGTGCCAGATACTACAGGACATGTTCAGCGGTCTTGTGAAGTCGATGTGGAGGCATCAGAGCTATTTTGACAGCATGACAGGACCTCATGATACTTGGCAAGTGGTTTTAAATTGTAACTTTCACTGTCTGAAGACTTTTCAGAATTTGCAGTGACAGTGATTGCCGATGGTGGTCCGGTGGCCGGGGTCGAAGGAAAAGGTGATTTTTAACTTGACCTGGCCCTCGCAGGCACTGCCTGCCACCATCTGCTGGTCAGTGCTTTTCTCCTGTACCAGGAGCCAACATTACTCTATATATACAATCATGCAGTGGGATACGAGTAATAACTTATCAGTTTATATAAACTATGTTATTGTATACAAATATATACAACATTTTGGCAATCATCCTGCGGTCAGGAATGAACAATGAAAAAGGATTATATTAAATTTTGATGTTTTCTTCCCATAAAAGCCACTCTTGTTTCAAAATTTGTTTTGGGTGTGGGTAAGCAGAAATCTAGTTTTATTATAATTTGGTAAATGTATGGGAATTTGCTTGAAGAGACAAAGGTCTGGTGTCAAATAATGAATTGAATTGTCAACAGTTTTAATTCATTTATGTATTAAATTCCGATAAGGTCTAATTTTAGGGCACAACCTCACATATGACACAAAGATCTTTCTCCACACCCCATCCAGCATGTATTTGTATGTGATAAATTCCATTTGTGTAATCTGGAGGGAGTAAGGTACCAACAGTATAAAATGTTATAATGGGACTCTAAATGTGCCACACTTTGTGTAATACCCCTCAATGCATTTAAAAAGGTCAATCGATTCTGTGCTGTTAATTGATTCTGTGCTGTTAAATGTTTTCCCTCCCATTTTATCATTGAATCAATTTTTTTTATTTAGTTCCCCGTACAAATAAGTTTGGCATATAGAATTGGCTCCTTTCCGAGCAGGATCCAAATAGTATATTTTTTTTAAAATTATGATTCCAATTTACTTTATTTCGGATCCTGTCCTGAAATGCCACAATTAAACATAATCACCAACACCCGCTCCTCTCCTTCTCACCACAATAAAAAATATAAATTCAAAAACACTAACATTGACTGTGCTGGGATTTCAATGAAATTCTAATGACAAGTAAGGACTGCTTATGCACCTTTTTCGTGTAACTGGTTCAACGCTATTTTCAGTTATGCCTGAATATAGATTTTGAAAGCCAAATGGTGGCATCTTAAAACAGACCTGAACTTTTACTGCATGATTAGCATACGTTTTTAGAGTATAATGTTTAAACCATCTGTTTAAAATAAAACAAAGAAGTCCAGTATTCCTTTTAAGAATGTGATTTCATTATTGTGATGGTGAAAAGTTTAAAAAAATATATATATTTAGTGCTATACTGGTTATATTTTATTTATTATATAAAATCTATAAACTTATTTTGCTCAGCAGTTTTGTAAATTTTACAAATAATTACTGCTTTGACTTATAATATATTACAAGCCTTATTTTACTTTTTGACTGGCTCTACAGCAATTGCATGCTGTGGATGAATCAGTGGTTACATTTCAGTGAAGTAGTTGCTTTTGCAATGATTAGGATGGGCAATTTTGCCAAGCATTTTGTTTTCCTGATAAGGAAGGACGCTTTATTGCATACATTCTTTAGTTTTCATTACATTAGTGGTAAAGTGGACTTTTCATCCACAAGCATATGAACACATACATTAAATTGCAATTAGCTTTACATTATGCTTGCAATACTGTCAGAAAAACGGTGTGTGTGTATGTATGTATGTATGTGTGTGTGTATATATATTATTAGAGATTTCCTCAATTTCCTTCACCTACATGGTCTCTGGAAGTAGGCTACTGCCACTTTACATAAACTTTGCGGAGCATTCTATAATTCTTGCCCTAGAGCACTTTTCCACATGTTCGTAGGAGACAAGATGCTGGCTGGCCTCTAGTTGACACGGTGGGGTTATGTATAAAATGTGACATCACTATTTTGTTTTAATTAGACTGTAATCATGTCAACGTATAAAACAAGAGTTGCAGGATTGTCATTTTTTTTCCTCCAACAATTTTTCCTCTGCTGTCAGAGTACTGGTTTTCTGTGAGGGGTAAGCATCTTTCACAATCTTCTATAAGAAAATGGCACATTTGTGTGATCGTGGCACAAACATGAAAGTGTACAGAACTAATTTTATACATAACGCACCCATATTTACTACTGCATGATCAGCATAGTGGTAAAGGCTAAGAAGATCAATCAGAGATTGCAATAACATGTAAATGTTTTTGCTTTGGGTTATTAAAAATGTTCCTGGGTACACATTTGACATGTTTATTTGCAGATTTTAGAGAACTTGCCAGTCCTTTGTTAGTTGCCTTGTTACACATGTACATCATTGTTAACATAAGACTGGGGTGTTAAACAGTTTTATTTTTATCTTTCTTTGCTTTATGGATGGTGGACACTAGGGATCGACCAATATTGATTATTTTTAGAACGATACTGATAACCTGTGAATTTTCAGGCTGATAGCCAATAACTTACCGATATTCTGTACATTTACCATTTTGAAAAAATAAACTATTTCTAAAGGGAAATGCATAAAATATACATGCCACATGTAGTGGATGCAGTGTGTTTAGACAGGGGAGCTGTGTGTGTTTGTGTAGTGGATGCAGTGTGTATTTGTGTTGTGTGTGTGTGTGTTTGTGTAGTGTGTAAAAAGAATGCAGAGTGTGTTTGTGTAGTGTGTGTATAGAGAATGCAGAGTGTGTTTGTGTAGTGTGTATAGAGAATGCAGAGTGTGTTTGTGTAGTGTGTGTATAGAGAATGCAGTGAGTGTTTGTGTAGTGTGTATATAATGAATGCAGTGAGTGTTTGTGTAGTGTGTATATAATGAATGCAGTAGTGTGTAGTGTGTATATAATGAATGCAGAGTGTGTGTGTAGTGTATGTAGTGTGTGTAAAGTGAATGCAGTGCTAGTAGTGTGTGTATAGTGAATGCAATGTGTGTGTATATATAATGAATGCAGTGTGTTTGTGTAGTGTGTGTGTGTGTGTGTGTTTCTGTAGGTGTGTAATTTGTGTAAAATGGGGGAGGGTGAGCATTTTTTATTTGAAATTTTAAAATATTTTAAAAAGATTTTGTCCCCCCCTCCCTGTTTGTTACCTGGACAGGGATGGGGGATATAGCACTCCCTGGTGGTCCAGTGGCATGGACTGTGCAGTGGGGGGCCCAGCAAGCTCTTACCTTCCTAGCAGCTCCCCTGTGTAAATCTTGCGGCCTGAGTGCCACGGGGAGCATTGCCATGGTAACCTGTGGCAAAGCTCTGTCGGCCGCGGGACTTGCTGGGCCCCCCAGGACCACCGGCTTGTAATGGTCCCGGCGGTCCTGTGATGTATTATCGGCATCTTTATTGGCAGATACCAATATTGCCGATAATCGTGGATCCCTAGTGGAAACTCATTTCATAGCAGTAGCCTTTGCATACCCATTGTGAAGTTTAGCTTAGATTTTTCTCTTTTTACCCAAACAATTTTTGTTTTCAGAGTGCATGTTTTTCATCATCATGTCAAAGAGTACAGTAAAACCCTCTTGAAATCTCCTCTCTTGGACAGCACGTTTTGTTCAATCTATTGATTTCCCATATGTATAATTGACTTGAGGCGCACATGCTTGAAAAAAGCATCCCTATTGGCAAATATTTGACTCTGTTCAAGGGTAAAATTATTTTAAAATAGTACTTTGCTTCCTGCATGGTGAGGGAAAACCTGCATTGTTGAGGGAACACGGCCAGATATTAGGAGTAGCTTACACCTTATTAGCTGCATTCACACAATTGTCTACTTAAACCCAAGCAATCCCAGCTAATCAATTTCTCATGCTTGTATATAACTAGTAGCTCACACACCTACATAAACATACATAAGTAGCCAATCTCACAAATTTGGCTCTGAATCAAACCCCTGAACAAATTGATCTGTCTGGGATTTAGCTGTAGTCACTGAAAAATACTTCACAGGTAAATCGTGGACAGGTCCATTAGTTTTAATGTGGATGAAAACAGGACGTGACAAATTTGCTTTGAATCTAGGAGCCAGCTAAAAAAGTTAGGTGCCAGTTGTTGTTGTTGTTGTTGTTGTTTTTTAAGCTAACAAAGCTTTGTCTTCAAACTACAAAAATACACTAGTCACCAGAACCACTACAGTTTAAGAGATTATATAGTGTTAGGAATTTAAATCTGGATTCAAAGCAAATTTGTCAAGCCCTCATGAGTGCATTAGGCCCTCCCCATAATAAAGCATTTTTCAGAGAAAAGGAAGTGTTTACATTGCTGACTAGTAACACCTCTACTGGCAATCACTCAGATGACCACTAAATGGGTTTCCTATCTCATTGCTGCACAGTGTCTCCACGCTCTGCATGGAGGCACTAAACATTCCTTGTAGAGATGCTTCAATGTGAAGAAGCCACCAGCGAAGTTCTTTTTCATATCCCAATCCAGAGTCACCAAATCTTAATACGATACGCCACATCTGAGGTGGCGTCCAAGATAGGTGTGTCTGGAGAAGGTGGACTGACTGAGTTAGAATTACAATATCGTCCAGGTAAACGATAACATACAGACTTCTCAGTAGAGCGACTACAGGTTTTATGAGCTTGGTGAAGCACCATGGGGCCAATGATATTCCAAACAGAACGCACCTGAACCTTGCTTGGAGAGCAAACCTGGTCTCCTATTTAAGATACATAGATTTCTTTTTTTATTTAGAAAGCGTCAGAAAAATTCTTTAAACGCTTTTTTTTTTTTTTTAAATCTATCTTAATATTCACAACAATGGTATCATTTTATCTTCAGAATTCAGCAAGAATTTTATTAACTTTTTAGATTTACAAATGTTTATACAAGATGACATTATGCATACAAAACCTTTTTTTAAAAAAGGTCTGTACCAACACTATCATTGATAAAATAAGCTGCCACCATAGACCATGGTTAGACGGAATACCTAAGAGTCAATTGTTACGCCTGAGAAGGAACTGTTCACGCAAAGTAGATTTTAAAGAACAAGTCCAGAACATTAAAGAAAAATTTATTGAGAAATATTCAGCAGATAACCTGAACAGAACTTTAACGGCAATCTACCAAACAAACAGATCAGACCCCTTAAACTATAAGGTTAAAAATAAGAACTTGACTTTTATGCCAGTCACTTTTAATTTTAATAATCAAAGTAATAACGTGAGAAAAATCAATAATAAACATTGACACATTTTGAAACAAGATGATATTTTAAAGGATTTTATTCCAGATAAGCCGAACATCGTTTTTAGAGGTGCCCCAAATTTCAAATCTATTCTGACCACAAACTACACTAAGACTAAAACCAGCCATTTCTCATCTTTCTTACCACAAACCAAAGTTTTTTTTAAATGTAATAGATTTACGGTATGTAGAAACACAGATCTGAGTTGATTTTATACAGTGAGCGCTATTGTTGTTTGTTTGAATTTTTTTGGTCCACACATTATTAAAACCATTCTTCACGTATCCTATAGGTGGGGATTGTACCACTGTACGCCTTTCATACTAGAGCTGGTTTAAAGCTCTAAAAAAAGTGAGTAGGACCATATATAGTTTTATTCTTATTTTTACATTTTCTGGACATACTGCACCATTATCCTCTCCTTCTTTCCCCATACGGACCGCATCTGATATCCCAACAAGAACATTTTCCTTGAACACATTTGTGATTGCTCCCCTGGAAAGTATATACCATCATCGTTTATTGGACTCTATCTTGGACAGATATTCAATAATTTATATTTTATTTTTCATTGTTCTATTTATCTTATTTTATATTTATTTGTATTTTAGGTCTCTTATTCTGTCCCATTTTTTAAGTATCTATCTATTGTAGACCTACTTAAGGCATCTTATGTTGGTTATAATATTCTCACCAATGTCTTTTTAGAGTGGCGCTAATCCTTTACAATTATTTATGTTTTGTACTTACCTGAACCTCAATTTCCATAATAATTGGCTTTAAGGCACTGTGGGCTAAGCATGGCTGGGTTGACAATCTGGTCCTCTATCACCAATACGTCGACAATCTATTTTTTATTTGAAAGGCACTAAGTCTGTTTTAATCAATTTAAAAAAAACTTTTTAAATCAGGAGAGATTGGAGAGGGGCTGCAGAACTGTAGTTGTGGCGTGAGACGTGACATGAGCGTCGCAGGTGTGGCTGTTTGAGAGGAGAAGCGAGGTGAGAAAGCCGCACGAGCTGCATGGAGTACTGGCGTCTTTCTGGAGAGAAGCCCTGCTGAAGTTGATCCTCTTTTGAAGGTAGTGTCAAGCAGAGCCTAAGCTGAATCTGGGGTTGAGACTCGGGGATAGGGAGACTGTGGGATTGTGGGATTCACATAAGCCAAGTGACCAGTGATTTTTGCTTGAGAGTATCACAGACTGCCAAGCTCCGGTTAAACCTAGTCCGGCTTACACTGCTGTCTTGGTGATTTTTACTATATATTGATTTTGCCGGTACGAAACCACGGTCTGTGTATGGGGCACAGCTATTCGCCAGGGGCAAAAACAAGCAACCAGCTAATCTCACTGTCCTCATGCAAAATTCCTAACAAGAGAATACTGGAGTTCTCCTAGAAGCATTTACTAACAATTGAGGTACATAGCAGCTGACCTTTAAAACGGAGATTGAGCCGAGGTGAACCTGAGGCAGAAACCGGGATAGCAGAAGATCAAAGAGAGATGGAGAAAGCCTTATACCGGGATTGTGACATACTTTATACAAGAGGCCTGATGAGGGTTTAAGAGCGAGACAGAAGAGATACAAGCTACTGCCAAGTCCGGGTTACTGTTACCTGGGTGGCCCTACTACAGTATATCTGGCCAGAGTAATCACGGTAAGTGTATTGACACAGGATGCAGCTATCCATCTGAGGCGAGCTACCTACTATCACCACAACCTACTATCTCTTGAACCTCCCTGACAAAACTTCTAACAGATAAGTACAAGTCTGCTAGCTATGAGCTGGAAAGATTATGCAGAAACCTTAATCCTTTAACAAGAAATGCTGTTTGGAGATCGTGTTTTGTTTTTGGGAACTGATCTTTAAGTATATTCTTTTAGTATTGGTGGAGATTTACTTGTTTTTTATTTTATTTTTCCTTGTACGAGGCAAGATATTCACACCATTTTGGGTGTTAAGACCCTCATTTAATCTGTTGGCTCATCCTCTAACAGAAGTCTTCAAGATAACTTGAACAGAGGTTTATATACATAGAGGGAAGAGAAGGAAGAGGGCACGGAAGATACCGGTACTCGTTGTGGGACATTTTTGTATTCTCTTTCCTTAGAGACTTTAAACAGACATTGGTTAATTGTTATATTACTAATCCGTTTTTTCTTTTTCTTCTTCTCTCTCCCTCCCTCCCCCACTCCTTTGTACAGCAGGGGTGAGAGTAACAGACTATAGGTTCAAACTTACAATCTGTATGCCTAACCATTTCCTGCCAGTCTTGTTTTCTCTTTCTATCCTTTTACTTTGTGATCTCGCCTTCCATCTCTCTCCCCGTTAATGAGGATTGAGACGGAAGAGGCGATTACATACATCGCAATCTCGTGTAATTTGCTAAATTTTGTTTAAATTCTCTTTGTTCTCTGAAACATGCCTCCTAAAAAACTTCCATCAGGAGAAAAGACTGAAAAGAATAAATCTATAAATGTATACTACTCTCCTAAATCAGACTCTAGCAATTCCCAATTTTACAGAAGGTCCTTATCTCCTCCTCCCCCTGAGGAAGCCCAGGCAGAAAAACTACCCCCAGAATCATCTCCAGAGTCTATAACGAAACTAAGTCTTACAAAGATAATGGACCCCTCTATGAAAAGATTAAAAAAGATCTTAAAATCTAGCTGAAGTAATTAAAGAGATGTCAATTCTCAACTCCAAATTGTTAGATCAAAATAATGAGCCTGAAAAAACACATACCGAAGTCACTCATCTTCAGACTCCGAATACATCCCTAAAAAATCAGCTCAAGGAAATGGATGATATATTAACTCAGAAGATCGATCTCGCCGAAACAATTTAAGGTTTAAAGACATATCGGAGGATATAAAAAATGAAGATTTAACTGGATACATCACTGAATTTATTATATCTTTAATATAAAGATTACATGTGAATGTGATTAAATGTGTATCTAATGATTTAATAATCTTTTCCTTCTAATCTATTGTTACATCTGGAGAGGGGGGAAAAAGGAAAATGTCTCCATTAATAACTGAGAAAGGGGAGGAGAGCAAGGAGCAATGGGGGAAGGGGGAGGGGGTGAAGGAGAGTAGGTGTCAACCTGCATTTCAACTCATAAAAAAATGTAGATAACGAGATAAAACTACAGCTTCAATACTGTAGTAAGCAACAGGGTATTCTCATTTCGGGCCCCCAGCCCAGGAAAGCAGTGGCGGACGTTGGACTTATCTGAACGTGGCTTCGCCCTCATTGTCTTCCCATACTCAGGCGCTGACAGAGGACTCCATCTCTTGCTAGCTGTGAAGTGCGGATTGTCGGGAGGTGAGCCTTTCCGCTCAGCTTTTCTCCGCAGGTCCTTCGGGGATATCAGATGGCCCTCTTTTGACAAGCTTCGGGTAGTTGGTGGATGCTGGCCCCTTCAGGCTCTTCTTGATGGTTTGTACCTTGTGGGGGGCGGTCGGGTGCTGAGGTGCGGTTTTGCCACACGAGGGCTGCATATAGTTGATATGACGGAACTCCCCGTACTCCGACTGAGTACCTTCAGTTGATGGACGCTTCCTAGCCTGCGCCGAAGACCACAAGCACCACACCAGACACCACAACCACCGCAGACTCCACAACCACCGTAGCTTAACTGGAGTCTTGCCGTCTTCTGTCCACCCTGGATCAGCTTCTGTCCTCCAGGACCGTGTGGGGAAGACCTCTCTTCCAGGAGAGTGTATCAGGAACAAGTCTTAAGAGCTAAGTAATTAAAGCTCAGGGGAGTATGCAGAACATAGCAATCCCCAGTGTGAGTATAGCTGTCCCCTCCAATCACGAGACAAGACTACGTGTTGAGGGTCAAGAAGAACTGACTCCAATGAGCGTTTATTCCTGCTTATATACAACTTTCCCAGCAAGGCTACCACCCACGTGGACCTTGTGGGGCACTAGAACTGTAAATTTAACAACCAGTAAAATAAAGGCACATGGATAAGCACACCCACTTTTTACAATGAGAATCCTCCCCTCTGCTTGGGAGATAATTGAGTTAATTACTGTATCAACTCAATTATCTCCAAGCTAAAAAACATATTTTTATGCCATTTTTTTGTAACTTTGTGAGTTTACATGCAATATCAATAAAACTTATATTTTTATAACCAGCATAATTTGGGGACAAACATATCCAAAATTCACTTGAATCGGTTAAGTGGTTCAGGAGATAGGTGGAAGTCATATTTTGACCGAGGAGGGACAAAACAGCCAGTTCCAACTGGTTTGGCAGTGTCCCTGGGACAATGCCCTGCTGGAGAACAATGGGACAGGGGGAGGGAAGAGGCACACCTTCCCATGGATTCAAAGGGCAGAAAAAGTGTCCCAAAAGATTTAATATGTCCATACACTGTTTTTAAAGGGCCAGCACTAGTCCACATAAAAGTCCATAAGACCAAGTAATGGTTTTAAAGGGCCATACACCCCAGGGACATAGTCAAGTGGCAGGAGGCTGTCAATCAGTCCTCTGCAATGCCCAGTGGCAAAAGACTAACCAGACACCCGACCTTCTGTCGGTCAGTGGCTGAGTTAGTCCACCCACCCACCCACCCACAATAAGCAAGTGCCAGAATAGCCCACCCACAATAAACAGTTACAAGAGCAGCCCACCCACAACAACCAGTTCCTGCCCCTGGGTATTCCTCTGGGGTGATGGGGCAGAGGCCAGCTGCGCTCTGCCCCCATGCCAGCGCTTCTACTGGGGTAGCCTGGTGGGGACTTGGCTGGGGAGGAGAGACATGACTTACCCCCTCCTCCTGGTACTCCGGCGATGGTAGCTGGGAATCTGGACAGGCTGTCCAGCATCTCTGTGGGTCAGGCACAGAGACTACGGTCCCATCTGCGCTGACTGGGAGATTGATGTCTCCCCTTGGTAGGATAAGCAGCTGCTGGGGAGAGAGACCGGCTGCCTCCTCTCCCTGCAGCACATACATGCTGGGGAGAGAGACCGGTTGTCTTCTTCTCCCTGAAGGATACGCTGTTGTTGGGGCGCAGGGACAGAATACTTCGCCATCTCTGCCCAATATTCTGATTCCTTCTGCATCTCCTCGGCCACGTCTCCCCTCAGTTTTTGTATACGTTGCTCCGTTGGATTGGGTCCATACAAAGCCAACCGCTTCTTCAGTAAAGTGTCAAACCGTACGTGACTGTACCAATACTCCAGGCTTGCTTGGTGTTTCCAGGATGCTGCTCCTCGCACTAGGGAAGCCATCCCACCACTGCCACCACTGTAACGGAACTCCCCGTACTCAGACCGAGTACCTTCTATTGATGGATGCTTCCTTGCTTGCGCCGAGGACCACAAGCAGCGCACCGGACATCACAACCACCACAGACTCCACAACTGCTGTAGCTTAACTGGAGTCTCGCCGTCTTCCTTCCACCCTGGATCAGCTTCTGTTCTCCTTGACCGTGTGGGGAAGACCTCTCCTCCAGGAGAGCGTATCCGGAACAAGCTCTTAAAAGAGCTAAGTGATTAAAGCTCAGGGGAGTATGCAGAGCATAGCAATCCCCAGAAAAGGCTTGTTCCGGAAAAGGCTATGTATTGAGGGTCAAGAAGATCTGTGTTTAATTAGCACCAACGGGCCTTCTTTTATGAAGGTCATACACATACAGGACCTCCCACAGGGTTTTTCAGAACAACCAATAAAAACATTACAACACATACAATACCACTCCCAGCAGAAATCCTCCCCTCTGCCTGTGATACAATTATCTCAACATAATTGACTAACTTAATTATCACAGGCAGAAAATATACAGTTTTTGCACAACATTAATAACTTTAAAAATATACATTCAATATTAATAAAAGTTACATATTTGAAATCAGCCTCCTTTAAATATAAATATTCTCAAAAATCATAAAAATCCATCCAGTAGATAAAATGTTAGTTGGAAGTCCTTTTCTGACTGACCTTTTCTGACCCAGCAAGCACATTTTCCTGCCCAGAACAGTTCCATAGATTTGGGCTGTGCGGTCGGTCAATTTCACACGGAAAAATTACTAAGTCCCATTCGAATGTGCGTTCGAATCTTCGAACGGGACTTAGCCTCTGGCCGCAGTGTCGAAGTGGAGGGGGAACGTACGGGTCAGCGGTGTTCTCGGAAATGTGTAGCCGATTTCAGTTCCATAGATTCAGGAACACAAACCGCTGACCGCGTTCGACTAACTTAAAATGGCCTCCGCCACGTGTTCGGTTTTCGAATGGCGGCCACTTCGACTACTTCGGCACTTCGACTGCATCCGATGTGCCAGTTTAAAAGTACAAATCCTTTTTCTGGGAGTTAAAGGGCCAGCAGCAGCACAATAAAACACAATAATGCCCAAATACAGTTCTTAAAGGGTCAGAAACAGTACAATATACGTCCATAAGCCCCAACTCAGTTCCTTAAAGGGCAATACATCCCAGGGCCATAGTCAATCAGTCCTCTCCAATGCCCAGTGGCAAATGGCAGCTTGTCACAGTTGGGATCTCCATGTTTGTTTGCAGGGCTTGCTCCGACATTCCCCAAAGCTTGATGAGCCATCGGCTTCCGCGTTCCCATGAACCCCTCCACTTGAGGTGTGTTGGACCCCCCTGTCGAGAGCACAGCAGCCGTGTGTTCCGCGGGCGAAGTGGGATGCATCCGCTCGTATAACTTGGCCCAGAGGGCCTCAGATATTTGGTTTAAGCTGGCCAGCATGTGGGGGATTGGGGGTTCTGCATGTGGTTGCGGGGCGTCCGCCATTTTGTGTGGGTGTCAGCTCTACCAGGTGTGCTGCAGGTCACTGTGCCAAGGGGTCTGTGATTGATGCAGGCTCCGGTTTGGGGGAACAAAGGACGGGAGATCGGCCACCTCTCCCACACCCACGCCACCACTGAGGCTGTAAGTTGGTCCAGCCGCCACAGCTGTGCCAGAAGTATCTGCGGTTCCTTGCTGGTGCTCCCGCGGGGAGCGCTGAGGCATGTAGTATGCAATTAGCTTGGTGAAATCACAGAATTAAGGGCTTAAAGTCGAAGTTTGATCGGGAGCTCCGGGTTGATGTGACTGCTCAGCATGGCGGTCAGACTCCACCCCACCCTCCTATTTTTTTCGTTGGCTTTCTCAGGGCAGCAGGATTTTTCCTATATAGTGGCATATTTAGTTTTATATTTGTATTTAAGTATGTCTAGTCAATGTGTTGAGAAACCTCTGGAGGATAGGGTAGATCCAGCCTATCTGAGCTTAAAGCACTTCTGGGATAATTGGGGCCGACATTATTAAATAATGCCAAATCAGATAGCTTCCATCAATGCTCAGGGATTAAATTCCCCAATAAAAAGGGGTCTTCTGTATAGAATGGTAATTGACAAGAAAATCAACATTGGAAGAGCGATGAAACCTTCTGGAAATTCATGAAATTTCCCTTTGTTTTAAGCACAAATTTTTATTATTATAGGAAGAGAGGAGTGGCTATTATTTGCTCAGCTAAGATCGAACAGCTCCACATTGAAAGAGACCCGCAAGGTAGATATCTAATTCTCGTTTGTAAATTAAATGATATACCACATACGCTTGTCAACGTATATCAGTGATGGCTAACCTTGACATTATAAATTGTTTCTGGACTACATTTCCCATGATGCTCAACTAGCTTTTAGATAATCACAATGAATTCTCCCATAAATTTTTTTTAAAAAGTCGATAAAATCAAAAAAGGGGTTTAACTCATTGGTGGTGACTGGAACACAATTCTGGATGTTAAGCTTGATAAAAATTCTAACATTTCTAATCGTGTGACAAATTATATAAATATTGCTCCAAATGGCTACAAGAGAGTCTTATCAATCATGATTTATATGACATCTGGAGAGTTCAACATCAAAAAGAAAGA
Organism: Pelobates cultripes; assembly: GCA_933207985.1. Taxonomy (NCBI): domain Eukaryota; kingdom Metazoa; phylum Chordata; class Amphibia; order Anura; family Pelobatidae; genus Pelobates; species Pelobates cultripes. The sequence continues at coordinate 129,416,937 of OW240916.1, read as the reverse complement.
GATTTTACTTTTTTTTTTTCCTCTAAAGTTCATCAAAGTTATTCAACAATGTATTTCTTTATAAACGGATTCAATAAACCTAAAAAAGTTTGTAAGCTCGGAAATTGGCTCTATTGTCTGGTCAGATCATTATATCAGGGCCGCCATCCTGGGCTGACAACCATGACGGTTGTCATGAGCTGGTGGGCCCGGACGCCCAAGCCCCACGTGTAGCAGTGGAACTGCCGCCGGTGCAGCAGATAGGGCCCATCAGATGGCACAAGCTTCACTCAGGAGGGAAGAGGCAGCCGACTCCCATCAGCCCCAGCCACCCTCCTGCAAGGAAAAGTTAAGAAAAAGGAGTGTGGCTGAAAAATGAGCTGTATATGTATGTATGTCAAGTATGTATGTATATGCATGTATATATGCCAGTATGTCAGTATGTGTATGTATTTCAGTATGTGTATGTATGTCAGTATTGTGGCGGAACCAGTCTCGCCATTGTCCACTGGAGGAGCCTCGTTGCTCACCTGCTCTCTTTAGACTATGGCCCGGCATTTTAAACCTTTTATTTTCCCTGCAGAAAGGCGTATTCGTGCCTTTCTGCCGGGGTGTTCGGTAGATTCAATCTACCGAACAAAGTACAGAACAATCGACCACCTGGGAACTGGAGTGTGCCGTCAATTGACCGCCCAGAAGCTGCGGTTAACCGCAGCTTAATTGACGAATGCTGGGTGGCCTTTGTTTTCCGAAACACGTGGCAGCGGCCATTTTAACTCCCGAACAGCCAGCGGTGTTCAGCGCCCAAACTATGGAACTGGAAACGGACACTTATTTGTTCGAACACCGCTGAGCCGCCAGCTTCCTTACCTCTGCATTTGGTAGTGGAACCGAATGACGGTTCATTCGGTAGTTTAACCGTATGAACAGCATCACCCCAGGTAGCCATACCATGGAGCCTATTCATGTAACGAAAGACTATGGGAAAGACGTTGGCTCCATGGCGATTGAACTGTATGTATGTGATCTGAGCACCATTCGGTAATAATGTGCGCTCAGATCTAAGCTATCTGGGGATATGTAGAAGGTGTATGTTTTATGTAATAAATGTAACCGTATGTAATTTTATGTCTTTTTACTGAAAATGTGTGTAATGGAGTTTTACCTCTGTCCTTGGAGATAATTGGATTATTTCCCAATTATCTCCAGGCCAGAGAGGAGGGATTGTGATGCATTGTGGGATTGTTGAAATGTGTAAATGTGTGGTCCTTTTACCCTTTGTGTCCCTGTCTTCCATCTGATCCCCTAGGGAAGTGTCCACCAGGTGGGAGACCTGCATAAAAGCCGGGCAGGTAGCACAAGTAAACCAGTTCTGCTTGACCCTCAAACGAAGTGTCGTCTCGTTCTTGGGGGGAATTGGATTGTATACTGTTACAGTGCGACTGCCAGGAGTGTAAACTGTTCATATGGTTTTTCCATACAAGCCAAAGTCAAAAACTAAAAAGAACTAGGATAGGAACACACTCTCTGTTAACCAACTAGTGGAAACCACGACAGGGCACTGACCAAATGCTATTTTGAGTTTAAATAAGGTTGTAGGAGGTTGTACATAGCCTTTGACCCCCAAAGCAGGCATCGCGTCGTTGGCGCACGTTGACGCCATCTTTCTTGAGAACTGAGGCAGGGCTACATAGTTGCTTGGGACCGCAGCGGCCAGAACGCCGCACCGGTCGTGGATCGCTCCACGAGGGTGCTGAATGGCAAGCTGACTTGCCTTAGGTAAGTTTTTATTATTTTTAACAGCGTGACCGCATCGATTGGATGCGGCCGCGCTGTATGGAGGCGTGGGGGACGTGACAGTATGTATGTATGTGGGTGTCAGTATGTATGTATGTCCTTATGCATGTGTGTGTCACTATGTATGTCTGTGTAAAATGTGAAATAAAATAGTGAAAGCACTCTCTAAGTTAAAAGGTTACCACAAATATATATGGATACAATAGAAATAGAGACCATAGGGTAATATAGTTAACACATTGATTAAAATCACATATTACTGGTCCACCTTACATGTTGCTGAGCCACTTGAAAAAAGCTGGCTCAGACTAAAGGTGTAAAGTGGAGAATACAGCAGATACAGTAGATCTGTCACGGTTCCTGATTGGCAGCTCAGTGTGACTGCACCTGATCGGTGCGGTCATACTATCACACTAAAGGAGGGAGAGGTTACTCACCTCACCGCCAGAGCCTCTCCCTCCATGAAGTTTGTGGATCGGCAGCCGGGTCCAGCGTTGGGAGGGTGCTAATTAATAACGCCGCCCACAATGATGTCAATAGTTTTATAGATTTTAAGAGTTGCCTTTTTAAACCTTGGCTGGCCAACATACCTAAAGGTCACTTCATAAGATTGAGACGGAATTGTACCGAAATAGAACAATATAGGTGCCAGTAGAGGATTTTAATAAATTAATTTGTGGAAAAAGGGTATAACTGACTCTTTACAAGAAAAATGTGAACAAATCAAAGAAAAATCAAGAGATACCCTGTTGAAATATAAAACTAAAAGACCTAAAGAAGAAAAGGAAGACCTAAAGAAGAAGAGAAGGAAATACGCAAGATAATCCAGAAAAATTGGCATGTTTTAGAAGAAGATCGTGACCTTAATAAATATTTAGGTGAAAGATCGAAAATTATTTTTAGAAGTGCAAATAATTTTAAACAGGTTTTAACTAAGTTCTTTAGATAATACCCAAAAGACCCAAATTTCATCAATTTTCAAAAGGCACAATGGTTTTTACTATTATATGAATTGTAAAGGATGCGCTTTAAGAAAGAATAAGAATATAAATGTTACAAAATTTACCTGATTTAGAAATAATCAAGAATATAATATTAAATCATTTTTAACCTGCAACTCCAAAAATGTCATGACATGCCCCTGTGGGTTCCAGTACATTAACAACACATCACAGGCTTTTAAAATACGCATTAGGGAGCACATTTATAACATCAATAGAAAATTATGCCAACGTAGTGTATCAAAGCATTTCTTGGAAAGCCAATGGTGGAAATGCCAGTGGATTGGAATTCACAGGAATAGAAGGGGTTAAAACACACTGGAGGGGAGGAGATTTATTTATGGAAAAATGTACTTGACAAATTTTTCAAGAATTGTCAAGCGCAGGAAAAACACATAAGACTCCAGCTCTTAATCTCAATAAGGTGATCTTTTCATTGCTCTTGTCAGATAAACATGGGACTCTTTGACCATATTGCCTTTAAATAGAAGTAGATTGGAAATGAAGAAAAGAAGAACAGATTATGAAGGAGAAAGAGACAAGGAAAGTATTCAAAGAAGGTGCATTTAGGGTACAAAGCTGCTTTATAGGGGCTTGGTGTTTTTTCATGTATGGACTGTTTGAGGAGCTTAAAGATGGAACGTTGTAGGTATATCTTGATGATGTCGCTGGAAGGCTTGTTTTGTCAGACCTTACTCTCATATCACAACATCCTTCTTTGGAAGCTCACTTATTTATGGAAGTTTACCACTTCACCCCCTAAATGCACCATTATACAGGTTTGAACACTAACAAACTGCTTAACCTTGCTTCCTCTGAAGCCATCTAATTTCTCCAAGTGATGCTTCATCATAAATGGATCAGTGAAAAGTATTGGTGCACTATCACTTTTGATATCACCTGCATCTAGGTTGTAAGTTTGTGGCTAAGACGGGGCTTGACAAATTTGCTTGAGATTTAGGAGTCAGCGAAAAACTTTAGGAGCCAGATTTTTCAACGTCAAAAATACAATTCCTAAAGGAACACTATGGTTACCAGAACCATTACAGCATAATGTAGTTGTTATGAAGCTTATGTACTGCCCCAGCACACTTTTCAATGTAAACACTGACTTTTCAGACTAAAGGCAGGGTTTACATTGCTGTCTGGTAACTCCTTTAGTGGCCTCTAGAATTCCTTCCTGGGTCAGTGTTGCACAATGTGAAGCACCTACGTTAATGCTCCCCATAGGGATGCATTGATTCAATTCACCTCAAGAGGAGAAGTTGATTGCGCAGCATGGCGTAATGCTGTGCATGCGCAATAGTCTTCCAATTAATTTTTTTATTGGGAAGCATTGGATTGGCTAAGATCGGCCAGATTGATGATCTCAGTCATGGAGGTGGGGTAAGCCACGGCGCCAGCATGGCATGGGAAAATGGTGAGTAAAAACATCTTTCCCTGTGATTGGAGGGGGGCAGGTCACCTAAACATACACACTCACAGACAGACAAACATACTGACACACACACACTCACTGATAGACACACACACACACTTTCACTGATTTGTCACACACAAACACACGCTGCAACACTCACTCACTAATACTCACTTTTTTTTTTTTTTTTTAAATCCACCCAGCCTCCCTACATTTGGTAGACCTGGACTGGATCAGCTTTCCCTCCCTGGGATCTGGTGGGACTTCTGTCATCTCTCTACTCTGCTCCCAAGAGCACTGTTTAGTGATTCGGGGCCGGAATGACATATTCCGGCTCCTGGCATCACTGGGTGGCGCGCGTGTGAGGGAGCAGAGCAGGGAGATTACAGCTCCCTTGCTGCTGCGGCTCTCATTCACCTGCCTGCCTCCCTTATACAGCTGGCCACTTCCCTTTTACAGCCGCCTGTCTCCCTTACACAGCTCTCAATGAGCTGATCGTCTGCCTGCCTGCCCGCATCAGCCCTGTGTGAGCCAACTGCCCACCTACAATCTCAGGCAGCCGGTCACCTCATGGGCTGAACAGACACACAAATCCCAGTTGCCAGGACAAATTTCATGGTCGCCATGGCAACCTGGCACCAGGAATTAGTCAAGCCCTGGGCTTAAAGACTTAAAACTAAATTGTATCAATATCTATGGTTTTATTTAATTTGTTGTTACAAATAACAAAACAAAGACAGGGTTATTTAGTAAAGTTATAATTGTTGTGAATTCAAAATGAATTTAATCCCTAAATAGCTGAACTGTAAAAATGGTTTGTCTGCTTCTCTAGAAGTTAATCTCTTTTTGGTTTATAACTTGAAATTCACTCATGTATAGCCCTGATAGTGCAAGTCTTTGTCAAATCGAGGTGTGAAATTTTCTGGTCCTTTATAGTAATATTTACTCAAAAACATTTATGTAATTTTTGGCTTTTGCGTTCTTTACATTAAACTAGACTTTCAAGTACACTGCTCAAACAAATAAAAGGAACACTTATACAAAACAATGTAACTCCAAGTCAATCACACTTCTGTGAAATCAAACTGTCCACTTAGTAAGCAACACTGAGTGACCATTAATTTCACATGCTGTTGTGCAAATGGGATAGACAACAGGTGGAAATTATTGGCAATTAGCAAGACACCCCCAATAAAGGAGTGGTTCTGCAGGTGGTGACTACAGACCACTTCTCAGTTCATATGCTTCCTGGCTGATGTTTTGGTCACTTTTGAATGCTGGCGGTGCTTTCACTCTAGTGGTAGCATGAGACGGAGTCTACAACCCACACAAGTGGCTCAGGTAGTGCAGCTTATCCAGGATGGCACATCAATGCGAGCTGTGGCAAGAAGGTATGCTGTGTCTGTCAGCGTAGTATCCAGAGCATGGAGGCGCTACCAGGAGACAGCAGGACCGCTACCTCCGCCTTTGTGCAAGGAGTAACAGTAGGAGCACTGCCAGAGCCCTGCAAAATGCCCTCCAGCAGGCCACAAATGTGCATGTGTCTGCTCAAACGGTCAGAAACAGACTCCATGAGTGTGGTATGAGGGCCCGACGTCCACAGGTGGGGGTTGTGCTTCCAGCCCAACACTGTGCAGGACGTTTGACATTTGCCAGAGAACACCAAGATTGGCAAATTCGCCACTGGCGCCCTGTGCTCTTCACAGATGAAAGCAGGTTCACACTGAGCACATATGACAGAGTCTGGAGATGCCGTGGAGAACGTTCTGCTGCCTGCAACATCCTCTAGCATGGCCAGTTTGGCAGTGGGTCAGTAATAGTGTGGGGTGGCATTTCTTTGAGGGGCCGCACAGCCCTCCATGTTGCTCGCCAGAGGTAGTCTGACTGCCATTAGGTACCGAGATGAGATCCTCAGACCTCTTGTAAGACCATATGCTGGTGCGGTTGGCCCTGGGTTCCTCCTAATGCAAGATAATGCTAGACCTCATGTGGCTGGAGTGTGTCAGCAGTTCCTGCAAGACGAAGGCATTGATGCTTTGGACTGTCCTGCCCGTTCCCCCCCTTAATCCAGTTGAGCACATATGGGACATCATGTCTCACTCCATCCACCAACGTCACGTTGCACCACAGACTGTCCAGGAGTTGGCAGATGCTTTAGTGCAGGTCTGGAAGGAGATCCCTCAGGAGACCATCCGCCACCTCATCAGAAGCTTGCACAGGCGTTGTAGGGAGGTCATACAGGCACGTGGAGGCCACACACACTACTGAGCCTCATTTGACTTGTTTTAAGAACATTACATCAAAGTTGGATCAGCCTGTAGTGTGTTTTTCCACTTTAATTTTGAGTGTGACTCCAAATCCAGACCTCCATGGGTTGAAAAATTTGATTTCCATTTTTAAATTTTTGTGTGATTTTGTTGTCAGCACATTCAACTATGTAAAGAACAAAATATTTCAGAAGAATATTTAATTCATTCAGATCTAGGATGTGTTATTTTTGTGTTCCCTTTATTTTTTTTTGGAGCAATTTATTTGGTATTTATTTATCCATCTTCCTTTGCAAATATAAAATATGCAAGAGGGTCTTAGTTTATGCTGTTGAGATGTGTAAAAATGAGGGAATAATTTAATCAAGAAATATCCTCCAGGTGTAGCATTTTTGATAGGATGAGCTGTCTAAACCAAGGCACTAAAGCTATCTTTTTTTTTTTTTTTTTAACCTGTCAGAAATGCTCCAGGGGATAGTGCATTTAAGTGGACTTGACCTTACTTAATGCATGTGCTGGCCAGGATGGATATTAAGGTTCAAATCCCTGCGGAGAGAAATCATAAACTATCAGTTTGTAGAAAAAGTACAAAAAATGATTTTCAAAATACTTTACAGTTATTCTGTACAAGCAAGTCTACAAATCTTGCAACTTGCTGGATGTATGCACACTTGGATCTGTTTTTCCAGTTTTTAGATCCCTAGGGCATATGTGAACATAAGGTCTCTTTAGCAGCTCAGACTAGAAAATTGCAAATTATAAAACTGAAGGGGATTGATCAGGTAAATTGTCTCTTAGAATTAAATGTACCAAGGACTGATTGGAGGAAGAAGATGAGTATTTCCTACAATATTTTACACTTTCACTGTCAGGCATGTTTTCCCCCATTCTATTATACAATTGTGAAACTGACATTTTATAAATGGAAGGGAGGTTGGTTTATCTTTTTTACTTTTTTTATTTTTTAAAGAATATTTGTTCACACAATTAAAACATTTTTAATCAGAAGCAGAGTGGGTTACTTGGCAACCAGAGAAAGAACCTGAAACCAAATGTTCCCTTTTATTACATAAAGAAACTCAATTACCTTTTATAAATTCATATAATCTGTAAATTGTAATACACCAGTGATGGCGAACCTTTTTGAGCCAGAGTGCCCAAGCCGCTATACATGCCAACCTTTTTCCCTCAAAGTGCCAACACAGCAATTAAACCTGAATTCTGAGGTTTAAATTTTAGAAAAAAACAACTCGTACAGTTGTCCGAACTAATTCTCCTCTTCTCTCCCCCAGCATCTCCTCCTCGTCTCCCCCCAGCATCTCCTTCTCCTCTCCCATTCTCCCCCCAGCATCTCCTCCTCTTCCTCTCCCCCAGATTCTCCTCTTCCTCTCCCCCAGATTCTCCTTTTCCTCTCCTCCTCTTCCCCAGCATCTCTTCCTCTCCCCCAGATTCTCCTCTTCCACTCCCCACATTCTCCTCTTCCTCTTCCCTCCTCCCCAAGCATCTCCTCCTCATTTCCTCTTCTCTCCCCCAGCTTCTCCTCTTTGCTTCTCCTCTTCTCTTCTCCCCCAGATTCTCCTTTTCCTCTCCTCCAGATTCTCCTCTTCCTCTCCCCTGCTCCCCCCAGCATCTCCTCCTCCTCTCCTCTTCTCTCCCCCAGCATCTCCTTTTCTCTCCCCAACATCTTCTCTTCTCCCCTCCCAGCATCTTCTCTCATCTTCTTCTCTCGCCTTCCCAGCATCCCCACTCCTCTCCTCTCAGCCCAGCATCCTCTTCTCTCCCAGCATCTCCTCTTATCTCCCCAGGTTCTTCTCTCCCCAGCATCTCCTCCTCCTCTCTCCACAGCCTCCTCCTCTCCCTTCTCCCCAGCATCTCCTCCTCCTCTCCCATTCTTCCCCCCAGAATCTTCTCCTCCTCCTCCTCCTCCTCCTCCTCCTCTCCCCAGATTCTCCTCTTCCTCCTCTCCCCAGATTCTCCTCTTCCTCCTTCCCTCCCAGGTTCTCCTCTTCCTCCCTCCCAGGTTCTCCTCTTCCTCCCTCCCAGATTCTCCTCTTCTTTCCTCCCAGATTCTCCTCTTCTTTCCTCCCAGATTCTCCTCTTCTTCCCTCCCAGATTCTCCTCTCCCTTTCTTCCCCAGATTCTCCTCTTCCTCTCCCTTTCTTCCCCAGATTCTCCTCTTCCTCTCCCTTTCTCCCCCAGCATCTCCTCTTCCTCTCCCTTTCTCGCCCAGCATCTCCTCCTCCTCTCCTCCAGCATCTCCTCCCCTTCCCCCCAGCATCTCCTCCTCTCCCCCAGCAACATCCCCTCCTCTCTCCATCAACATCTCCTCCTCACTCTCCCCAGATTCTGCTCTTCTCCCCAATTATCTCCACCTCTTCTTCTCCCCCCCAGCATCTCCTCCTCCTTTCCTCTTCTCTTCTCCCCAGATTCTCCTCTTCTTTCCCCCAGCATCTCTCCTCCTCCTCTCTTCTATCAGCATCTCCTTTTCTCCCCCCTGGCATCCTCCTTTCTCTCCCCCCAGCATCTCCTTTCTCTCCCCCCCAACATCTCCTTTCTCTCCCCAGGCATCTCTTCTTCTCTCTCCCCAGCATGCTTCTCTTCCCCCAGCATCTTTTCTTCTTCGCCTTCTCCCCCCCAGCATCCCCCCTCCTCTCCTCTCAGCACAGCATATCACTCTTCTCTCCCACAGCATCTCATCTTATCTCCCCAGCTTCTCCTCTCCCCAGCATCTCCTTCTTCTTCTCTCCCCAGCATCTCCTCCTCCTCCTCCTCTCCCCCAGAATCTCCTCCTCCTCACCCCTAGCATCTCCTCCTCACCCCAAGCATCTCCTCCTACTCCTCTCCCCCAGCATCTCCTCCTCCTCCTCTCCCCCAGCATCTCCTCTTCCTCTCCCCCAGCATCTCCTTCTCCTCTTCTCCACCAGCATCTCCTTCTCCTCTTCTCCATCAGCATCTCCTCCTCCTCCTCTCCCCCAGCATCTCCTTCTTCTTCTCTCCCCAGCATCTCCTTCTTCTTCTCTCCCCAGCATCTCCTTCTTCTTCTCTCCCCAGCATCATCTCCTCCTCCTCCCCTCCCCCAGCATCTCCTCCACTCCCCCAGCATCACCTCCCCTCCTCCTCTACCCCAGAATCTGATCCTCCTCCTCCTCCTTTCTCCTCAGCATCTCCTCCTCCCCCTCATCTCCCCAGAATCTGCTCCTCCTCCTCTGCTCCTCCTCCTCTCCCCCCAGCATCATCTCCTCCTCCTCTCCCCCCGACATCTCCTCCTCCTCCTCTCCCTCCAGCATCTACTCTTCCTCTCCCCCAAGCATCTCCTCCTCCTCCTCTCTCCCCTAGGCATCTTCCCCTCACTGTGGTGTGGGCGCGAGGGAGCACTGACTTACGAGCTGTTCCAGCACTGCTCCCTCTGCTGATGCTGCGGCAAAACAGGAAATTATGTCAATCAGGCGGCGCCGCCTGATTGACATCATTTCATGCCTCCCGGTGGCATCAATGGAGGGAGCAGTGCTGTAATCGCACGTAAGTCAGTGCCCCTTCGCAGCCCTCCATCCCACCCAACAGTGCAACCTTAACAACATTATGGGCCCCCGGGCAAAGCAGTGCACTGGGGCCCTGCCTACGCACAACTCACAGGAATAAAAATTTAAATTATAGATAAAATTAGGCTTATATTTATTAGTATCTCCAACAAATGCAATACATACATAAAATACATACACACAGACTGCTGTGTGTGAAAGGGGTGCTGTGTGTGGGGGGGAGGTGCTGGGTGCCATGTATGAAAGGGGTGCTGTGTGCGGGGGGCAGCTGTGTGTGTTGGTGGGGGAGGAGGAAAGGGCTGTAAATATATTATTACAATCTGAATTCCCCCCTCCC
>OW240916.1:129255244-129406497 GCA_933207985.1 Pelobates cultripes | reverse complement strand
CAATTAGCTCTTGGAGATGTCATTAGTCTAGGGGTTCACATACTTTTTCCACCTGCACTGTGAATGTTTACATGGTGTGTTCAATAAAAACATGGCAACATTTCATTCTTTGTGTGTTATTAGTTTAACCAGACTGTGATTGTCTATTGTTGTGACTTAGATGATGATCAGATCACATTTTATGACCAATTTGTGCAGAAATCCATATCATTCCAAAGGGTTCACATACTTTTTCTTGCAACTGTATGTCAAGGTAGTTGGACTGAAACATTGCACGTCTCCTTAAAATAAATTTGCTATTTTGTTTACTTTGAAGCCCAGCAAGCGTGAGGACGTCCAGTGTTAGTTTGGCATTTTTTTTATACTGTTTTTTGTAAATCTACATTTCTATGAAAACTGAAGTTTTAGTTTTTTTGCATTCCACATCAACTCAAACCTTGTTTAGTTGGCCGGTGCTAGCCTTTAAGTTTGACATGCTTGCTTTATGACATGAAAATGAGACTGGTAGTCTACCAGATTCTTTTGATGTGTGACAACACTCCATGATGAACTAGCTATGAAGATAGCGGATTTCTACGTAATTTTCGTCATTAATTTCAACTAACCCCTTAGACAAAGTGATAATTGGAAATGGTAATGAAAATTATTGTGATGCAATGACGCCATCTTCTGATCAATGTCTACCCATTGTACAGCGCTACGGAATTTGCTGGAGCTATATAAATAATAAAATAATAATAATATAAAGACAATCATTACAATCATGTACCACTACCTAATCCCATTGATAATTTTAAATTGGTAACGCAAAGAAATTTGAGAAAAAATTCCTTAATAGCGAGAAGACGTGAGGACGTCCAGTGTCAGTTTGATCATCTTTTGAGAGATGATCAACAGAAGAGACGCAAAGGAAAGCTTTCGTAAATATACACACTTCTGGACACACCCTTACATAAACACCTGGGAATACTACTCTGCTCTTCTCATTTGAATTCCTGTGACTTTGAAATTTCTTTTAGTCAGATCAACTCAACTTTTTCACAGAACTGCTCTTTATATTCCTACAAATTTCTCTCTCGCTTAACACTCTTATTTGCATTTGCCGTATCATTGGATTATATTTCCAGAATAACTAAAGAATATTCTACAAATTGGTAAATATGCTTGTTTCATTTAATTTAATCACATTTTATTTAAAGCAGAAATATACCTGGATAATGCTGATCAGATTTAAAAACTTTCGAAATCCTATTTAGCTGAGTAATATATATAAATAAATAAATAATAAAATAAATATATATATACATACATACACACATAGTAGCTCTAACATATTTATGAATGATCTTGCAATAGTTATTGAAAGCCATGTTTCAGTGTTTGCAGATGACACAAAACTTTGTAAAGTAATAAAATGTGAGCATAATATTGCTTTGCTGCAGAGGGATTTAGATATATTGGGGGACTGGGCACTAAAATGGCAGATGAAATATAATTTAGAGAAATACAAAGTTCTGCACTTCGGAGTTAAGAATGCACAAGCAACTTACACCCTAAATGGTTGTGAATTCGGGATAACCACACACGAGAAGGATTTGGAAATTGTTATAGACAACAAATTAGGCAGCAATATGCAATGTCAATCTGCACTTGCTAAGGCCAGTAAGGTTTTGTCATGTATGAATAGGGGCATAAATTCTCGGGATGAAAATATAATTTTGCCTCTTCGTAAATCGCTGGTAAGACCACACCTTGAGTATGCTGTGCAATTTTGGGCACCTGTTCTAAAGAAAGATATCATGGCACTAGAAAAAGTGCAGAGAGACGAGCTACAAAATTGATAAAAGTTATGGAGCGTTTTAGTTACGAAGAAAGGTTAAAAAAATTAAATCTCTTTAGTTTGGAAAAACAACGCCTCAGAGGGGATATGATAACATTATTCAAATATATTTGGGGCCAGTACAAACCATTATCTGGAAATCTATTCATAAACAGGGCTATACATAGGACACAAGGTCATGCATTTAGGCTGGAAGAATGATTTCATCTAAGGCAAAGAAAATGTTTTTTTACAGTAAGAGCAATAAGGATATGGAATTTTACACGACAGGAGGCTTCGCATTTTGCATAATCTCTCTTCAATCAAGTGAGTGGGATGTACATACCGCATATTGACCTTATTACTTCCTCTTTCTTTGCTGCTCCATCAAGCAGACAGGTCAGAGTATTACTCTTCTCCATTACTTTATGTTTTTATTGCCTCTTATGAGGTTTTCTGTATTATTTTTTATATACTTTGTTGTGTGTTCTTGCAGTGCTTCTGCACTGTGTGCATCTGTGTTTTTTCTCTTATTTATTGTGTTTCTACCTTATTCTTGGTTTCTGCCCTCTCCCCTCCTTGCTCTCACTTCTCAGGGGCTTGAGGGGCTTTTGGGTCCTACTGGGGTTGCATGTTTATGTTGAATTAGGCCACTTATCTAAGCTGTTTAAAGGGATTTCACCCATAACCTTGGATTAACTATTAGAGCATAGATTTGTGCTCTCTGTCAGAGCTGAGGCCCGCACTCAAGGGGTGAGCCCTCTACTGTATTTTTACTGCACTGAATGGAGACATGCTGCTACAGCCTCTGTTAACTGCTGGAAAGGATTTCCAGGACATACTGTTTAAATGAATATCTTCCATTCTCCCATAACTTTGAATTAACTGTTTAAGCACAGGTTAGTGCTCTCTGTCAGAGCTGTGGCCTGCTCTTCAGTGTTCATACCCTGTGCACCTGGGGTGAGGCCTCTACTATATATTTTACTACACTGTGCTAGTGTATGAAGACATGCTGCTACAGCCTCTATTAATTGCTGGACAGGACTTCCAGGACATACTGCTTAAAGGAATATCTCCCATAACCTTGAATTAACCATTTGAGCACAGATTAGTGCTCTCTGTCAGAGCTATGGCCAGCACTTAAGGGTTCATACCCTGTGCACCTGGGGTGACGCCCCTACTATATGTGTGCTGCACTGTGCTACTGAGTGGAGACAGGCTGCTACAGTCTTCAACGGTTGTATAGGATTTCCAGGACATACTGCTTAAAGGAATATCTCCCATAACCTTTAATTAACAGTCTGAGCACAGATTAGTGCTCTCTGTCAGGGACGCGGCCAGCACTTAAGGGTTCATACCCTGTGCACCCGTGGTGAGGCCCCTACTATATTTATACTACACTGTGCTTTTGTATGGTGACATGCTGCTACAGCCTCTGTTAACTGCTGGATATGATTTCCAGGACACACTGCTTAAAGGAATATCTCAGTGCCTTAATTATTGGAAGAGCTGAGGGAAGCTCTCCATCAGGCTGATGGCCAGCACTTAAGGGTTCGTACCCTGTGCACCCGGGGTGAGGCCCCTACTATATATGCACTGCATTACTGAATGGAGAAATGCTATGACAGACACTGTTAACTGCCGGACAGGAGATTCAGTGCTCCCTGCTTAAAGGAATATCTCCGTCCACAACTAATTGAATTGTTGGAAAACTGATTGTTGCACTCTATTGGAGCTGTGGCCAGCACTTAAGGGTTCATACCCTGTACACCTGGTGTGAGGCCCCTACTATGTGAGCCGCACTATTTGGCTGAGGGAAGACATACTGGGTCAACCTCTGTTAACTGTTGGACAGGATTTTCAACACTTCCTGCTTGAAGGAATATCTCCATCGACAGTGAGTCATTGTGGAGAACTGATTTATGCTCTATATCAGGGCTGTGTCCTGCACTTAAAGGACCACTCTAGGCACCCAGACCACTTCAGCTTAATGAAGTGGTCTGGGTGCCAGGTCCCTCTAGGAACTGCTATGTTTGTAAATGGGTTAATCCTTCCTCCAATTCCTCTAGTGGCTGTCTCACTGACAGCAGCTAGAGGCGTTTGCGTGATTCTCACTGTGAAAATCACAGGGAGAGCACGCAACCGTCCATAGGAAAGCATTGCAAATGCTTTCCTTTGAGACTGGCTGAATGCGCGCGCAGCCAGCCGAAGGGGCGGAGAGGAGGAGGATTGGAGGAGGAGAGTTCCCCGCCCAGCGCTGGAAAAAAGGTAAGTTTTAACCACTTTCCTCTCCCCAGAGCCGGACGGGAGGGGGTCCCTGTGGGTGGGGGCACCCTCAGGGCACTATAGTGCCAGGAAAACGAATATGTTTTCCTGGCACTATAGTGGTCCTTTAAGGGCTCAGACCATGTGCACCCGGGGTGATGCCCCTACTATGCATGCGCTGCACTGGAAAGCTGAATGGAGGCATGCTGTTGCAGCCTCGACTAACTGCTGAACAGGATTTCAGCGCTGCCTGCTTAATGGCATATCTTCCTTCAAAGTGAATTAATGGTGGGAGAACTGATTGACACTCTCTATCAGGGCTGTGGCCAGCACTTAAGGGTTCATACTCTGTGCTTCTAGGGTGAGGCCCCACTATATGTGTGCTGCACTGTATTCTATTAGCCCCAGTCTATTTTATTTAGCCATGATTCAGAGTACAACCTGCAGGGTTTTCTGTGAGCACTGCCTACTACTATGATAGGCTGAACTGTTTGCCCTGCATCCTGTGCCTAATGGATACATTGGGAAAGAAAGTTGCCATCACGCCCCTTGCTTATCTGATGCCCCTAGAGGTCAATTCCTAAGAATTAGACGAAACTGCTCAAACGATCAAGACTATATAACACAAGCAAGTAGGGTTAAGACTCAATTCTTACAAAAGGGATATGAAGAAACTAAACTTCAGACAGCTTTGGAGAATGTTCTTAAAATACCAAGAGAAAAACTCCTAGTATACAAAGATAAAAAGAAAGACCAAAAATGGAACAACAGTAGTATCCCGTTTATCTGCAGTTTTAATGGGAATAATAGAAAAGTAAATAACATTATAAATAAGCATTGGCACATTTTACAAGTCGACCCAATCCTCAAAAGTATTTTACTGGAAAAACCTAAAATAATTTATAGAGGAGCTAAAAATCTCAAAACACCTTAGTACAAAGCAGTGATAAAGAAATAACACCAGCCAATAATTTTCTAAGTATGAGCAAAGGTTTTTATGGATGTGGGCAATGCATGGCAAATAGGAACACCAAGAATAAAAAAACAGCACATAACAGATATGAGATCTATTGTAAATCAAAAATTTGAAATCAGAGATCATTTAACCTGCTACTCCAAAGGAGTAATCTATATTTTAAAATGTCCATGCAATCTCCTATATGTAGGCAGAATAATCCGTTGCCTGAACACAAGGATAGCAGAACATACAAGAAATATAAAAAATGGATTAGAGACACATAGTGTCTCAAACCATTTTAGAATAGCTCACAACCAAAACCCTGAAGGGATGTTTTTTTTGTGCCATCAAACTCGTTAAAAAAGATTGGAGAGGAGGCGATTATATGAAAAAAAATAGGGATGGAAGAAATGAAATAAATTTTCAATTTTAATACTATGATGCCGCAGGAACTAAATAATGATTTTGAATTATGCCATTTTATGAATTAATTCTTTTTTTTATACCATCTTTTATGTTTTAATAGAGTCTACTTTGGATACTTCTATACACCTTAGAACAGATTAACTTTGTCTTTATCCTTTATATTTTAGGAATTAATCTTATCAATTTTATTGAAATCTATTTTAAGAATATCTAATCGTATATTTTTTCTATGTGTGCCAAATTTTAGAAAACCTATACCACTCAAATTACATACCCATTTGAAGAATGTAATTTTTTTTTTAAATTCAAACAAAGGGCAACGTTTATTTGATTACATTTTACAATAAATGAGTGTTAGTGCGCAAAAGCTTACAAATAAGCCTAATTTGTTTTCTAGTTACAGGATTTATATAGAAAACAGTAAACACAAAACATTAGATTTTACAACAAAAACAAAACATAATCCTTAAGAGTCAATGAAAGGAACATTACAAGCACAATAACCATATAGTGCCCTTGCAACATCCCACAATAAGTAGACACACCACTTAAAGTGTCAGTATCCTGCTATGCCTGGCTGCACTTATTGACATAGACCACTCAGCTGATCCTCTCAGCCAACGACTGCAGCCCTGAACGCTGGAGCTTAGCTCAGTAGAGCTTACTGGAAGCCTTGCAGGAGCTTTTTGTAGCAGGAGTGTTGGCAGCAAGTGGAACCCAGGACACCATAGCCACTACAGTAGCTTAGTGGAGCTAACTGGAAACCTTAGAGGAGGTTTTTACAGCAGAGGAGTGTTGGCAGCAAGTGGAACCCAGGACACTATAACCACTACAATAGTTGTAGTGGTTATGGTGCCTGGAGAGTTCTTTAACTATGCAAGAGTTTTATCAACGCAAGGTAACTACTCTGACACTTTTATGGGGATTATCCTATATACAGTGAAGCTGTATCACTGCCAATATACCACAGAATTACCATTTTGGAAACACATCTCTACATGTTTCAATATCCCCAAACATGGTTAAAAGAGAAGCTATAGATGCAATCCTGGTTACTATAAGTCTCCTCTATGGATTTACAGCTAGAAGAAAATCATTGCACTAGCATTACAGTTCTCAACTTTAATAATTAATAAAGTCATTATTGAAAACATTTTTATTTTTTTTGTATTAAACAAAAAAATCCACGTAGAGGTTTATAATATTTTCTCCAAAATCCCTGATATTACAAATGCATTCTGTCCGCCCCTCAGTACAGACTGCATAAGTGGTGATGTAATTTAATTAATGGCGTAGGTCTGTTTGCTAGGCACGCGGGTATATACTCAGTTTTCAACAGGCTACAGATTGTTTCATTGGCAATTAAAGAACGCACTACTAAGTGTTTCAAGTATTCCAAAAACAGTTATCGAAAGCTTGGAATAGTAATTTTAAGAGACTTCCATAAAGGAGGAAACACCACCAAGACATTACAGTGTAATGACCATGTTTTAAAAGGTTACACGTTCAGATGAGTCTGCAGTCCTATAAAGAACATACTCTTCATTAGCATCAAAACTTAACTTTGGCTGAAAAGCTTAAAGCAAGATTTTATTAAAAATAATAACCTTAAAGACATGTGTTTGACAACTTTAATGACAAAATCTTTAATTAACTTTAACTCTATAAACACAGTAAAGTATACACCACAAGCATTCATGGATTTTAATGGCATACTACACAAATTAGAATAATCTGTTAAAAACACAGATTAAAGAACAGCGCTCCCCCCCTGCCCCCCCCCAAAAATAATAAAAAATTTAAAAAAAGCGTAAGAATGTAATTTTTGTAAATATGAAATATGTATGTGCCCTTTTAATATTTTAAGTATTGTTTTAATAATATGGAATGCATCAATATGACAGAATAGGACTTATATATAAGTACACAAATCTATGGAGGTCTATGGAACTTAAAATCAAACACTGAGGGTATCTACTTTCATTTTTATTATGATTTCTTATCAAAAATAGGACACTAATCGATTAATACGCTCCCTATACATGATTGGACTGTTAAATACTAATAAAGTTTCCAGATTTGACTAAACAGCCGACCGGAAATGTCATACCCAGAAGTGGAATGATGAAAAGTAACGCTGGAACGCATGTTGCGTTCCATTCGACTCAACCTGGAAATGAAGAACACCAGGATCAAAATTAGTGAGCGGGCTATTTAAAGCCAGAAATATCAAACGGAATAAATGACAGCCAACTGAGGGAAGCCTATTTTAAAAGGCAAAACGTGTTTTGGACACTGTTATAAACTATACAGCTTATCCAGATACTTATCTGGTATGATTTTATTGTTTTTAGTTTTGGATTTTTATTTGGATTAATAAAGCACATTTTCCTAAAGAAATCTCTCTAACCTGGCATTTTTACATTTTGGAGCCGGCCAAGAGGGAGAAGGAAAGCACAAATCACTTTGGAGAAGAAGGATCTGGACATCCTGAAATAGTCCAAGGGCTCATACTATCCGAGTCATATGACTCTAGGCTTAACACCTGTTGAAATATTACTCTGAAACTCTACCTTTTATATGTATTTATATTATTTGTTTATAAGTGGTGTAGGGGATACCACTTTTAGGTGTTAGTTTTTTTTATCTACTTCCCTCCATTTTGTGAACATATTTTGTTCTATTATCTGCATCCTATGCCTGCCTGCTGGTTTGTGCCTTAAACAGGGGTATCCCATACTACCTACCTGCCTATTTCTTTCTGTGGGATCCCCAGGTAACTGAAAGTGACAGCACCTCACACGCTACTGACCGAGAAGACACGGAAACGACCCTGGACCCTACTGGTCACTGGCTGTGTAACCTACACATCCGTCACACACATTCGTCACCTGGCTACTTTATGCACTTGAGGCTTTGTAGCCTCTATATAAAGATGTCCATAACCGCTTGCGGTCGGACAACCCATGCCCTTTCCTCCGGGACAGAGCGGCACAGACGACTGCGACTGACCAGCGGATGATGTCCGTCATGGTTCTGGGTGACCGCAACTCCGCAGGGGAGTCAGGAAAAGTCTCAGAGACACCCAAGACTAACTGCTGGACTCTGTCGACCCTATCATGGGTATGATGCCAGATGCCGCCAACAACCTCCGGGAATGGGCTCACAATATTAGTGAATGGGCTTAGAGATGTTTCTGTTTTTGTCAGAAACCCTAGTTTTCGCCTCTTCTATGGGACACACATAGCAGCACTCCTCCGTGTTGGCGGATCTGGGCGCCAAATCATTGGGACCCCAGGTACAAGACACACCAATTCCTGAGGGAACTTATTATTATTATTATTATTATTACCATTTATATAGCGCCAACGGATTCCGTAGCGCTTTACAATATTACACACGTTTATGGTCCCGCTGCCCTCATCAAGACCAAAACCTCCAGGGGGAAGATGTTACGTGGTTACCTCCATAAGGGGTGTTCTTTGGGACCGGTCAACAGCGGAGCTTGTCGCCAACCACTTCGGGAAATCTGTCTCGGTACCCCGCTATCGCTAACTCTAGTACCCATATAGAGCGAGCGGCAACTTCTGGTGCTCCAGATGATCGGACAGAGAACACAGAATGCACAGATGTGCTAGGTACCATTTTCCTCAGGGGAGCGCCCAAAGGGTACCATCGATTTACTTTCTACTACACCCACAGGAGATTCCATCACATCTAGGTGGAAGGCATGCAAACCTAATAAGGACCACTTTCACGTAGACGACTGGCTTGCGAAACTGGATTTGAAGACACGTCATGGTGGTCGTTATTTTCACATCCCTCTTGGCAACGCTATCTAAGTTTCCTGTGACACGATCAACCTCGGCTCTTCGCCTGATCCTTCAGCTCGGATCATTGAGGGCTTAGTTAAAGGGACACTCCAGTGCCAGGAAAACAAATCATTTTCCGGGCACTGCAGGTCCCCTCTCCCTCCTACCACCCATCCCATGTTGCTGAAGTGGTGAAAACCCCTTTAGTGACTTACCTGAGACCCCTGCCAATGTCCCTCGGCGGTGGTTTTGGGTCCGCCCACGGATGACGTTGGCGGGGGAGACCTAATGCGCATGCACGGCAGTAGACCTCTCCATAGGAAAGCATTGAAAATGCTTTCAATGCTTTCCTATGGGGAATTGAGCGATGCTGGAGGTCCTCACATAGCTCCTGTGCTCGAAATTAGGAAGTGCCCTCTAGTGGCTGCTTCATTAAGCTAAAGTTGTTCAGGTGACTATAGGTGACTTTCACTATCCGTAGACTGGTAAAGAAGTACTCCATCTGTTACATCCTACTACGGATGGACAGAGCGTTGACAGTCCAGGATAAAATTCGCCTGGATGGAGCCAACTCCCGTATTCTGTCAGACATCATGAAAGGCATTTTTAATTCATGCTTTCCTCGCAGAACCCCCATGTCGTACTGTCTCCCGGGGAGACTCATATCAGAGGGTCTGCCAGAATGCGGTGTTCTTCATTTGCCACAATGCACGATGGTGATCGCACTCCGGCCAACTGGGCCTCCCCAGGGGACACATGTTTTCCCCTCCTTGCAATGTTTGCAAAAATTCTACATTTTGTTGTTCAGCGAATAACACCGCTTTGTGACAGAATCAACCTTCTTTCCAGGACCTTACGGAACTGACTGGTGAGGATCTCCTTCTACATTCATATCCTACTATTTCTCACGGACCCGAAGGGAACCCACATCTATTCCTGGAGGGTCGGCTGTCTTTGTGGCCTGGACTCTTTTTGGGGTTCTTGGCAGATCAGCGGACTATCGCAGGCTGCTGGGGACCTCTTGGGAGTTTCTTGGGTCCCAGGGACGTGACAATGCTGCCTTTCCATCTTGGTATTTCTGCTCTGATAGGTTTTTGGAACTGAACCTTGATCCATTATGGGGTGATTGGGACAGCTCCATGGCCCATGTCCCGGTCTGAGGACTCCGATGGACTAGGATCCTCTTGTGTATCAACTACCCAGTGACATCCACCTCCGGCCTATGGGATGTGAAGATCGTTCTCCATTTTCTCTATGGGACTGGGCATCTGCTGATGGACTTTCATGCTTGGTCTGGTGTGGCTTTCCGCCAGGTACCGGATGTTCGGGCGTTCAGAGAGGTTTCTCCCGTAGCTCCGACGTACTAGGTCTCTCGTCGCACTTCAGGATTCTTCCTTAGTTTTCTATTCTTTTCTCAGTGTTAAAAATGCAAAATACGAAGCCTCCTGTCATGTTGTAAAATTGAAGATTATGCTTGCTTTAGTGTACTAATAATCTTAATTTTATGAATGACAGGAGGTGGCATTTTTTACTAGTTTGTTGCAAAATTGGAAGCGCTTCAGACTGGGTTTTTTTGCCTTCTTTTGGATCAACAGCAAGAACCTATGTGAGGAAGGCTGAACTTGATGGACGCAAGTCTCTTTTCAGCTATGTAACAAAAGTGAGTACACCCCTCTTATTTTTGTAAATATTTTATTATATCTTTTCAGGTGACAACATTGAAGAAATGACACTCTTTTACAATGTAAAGTAGTAAGTGTACAGCCTACATAACAATGTAAATTTGCTGTCCCTCAAAATAACTCAACATAAAGCCATTAATGTCTAAACCGTTGGCAAAAGTGAGTACACCCCTAAGTGGAAATGTCTAAATTGGGCCCTACTAGCCATTTTCCCTCCCCGGTGTCATGTGACTTATTAGTGTTACAAGATCTCAGGTGTGAATAGGGAGCAGGTGTGTTAAATTTGGTGTTTATCGCTCTCACACTCTCTCATACCAGTCACTGGAAGTTAAACATGGCACCTGATGGCAAAAAACTCTGATCTGAAAAAAAGAATTGTTGCTCTACATAAAGATGGCCTTGGCTATAAGAAGATTGCCAAGACCCTGAAACTGAGCTGCAGCACGGTGGGCAAGACCATAGAGCACTTTCACAGGACAGGTTCCACTTAGAACAGGCCTCGCCATGGTTGACCAAAGAAGTTGAGTGCACGTGTTCAGCGTCATATCCAGAGGTTGTCTTTGGGAAATAGACATATGTGTGGTACCAGCATTGCTGCAGAAATTGAAGGGGTGGGGTGTCAGGCAGTCATTGCGTAGACCATACGCCGCACACAGCATCAAATTGGTCTGCATGACTGTCGTCCCAGAAGGAAGCCTCTTCTAAAGATGATGCACAAGAAAGCCAGCAAACAGTTTGCTGAAGACAAGCAGACTAAGCACATGGATTAGTGGAACCATGTCCTGTGGTCCAATGAGACCAAGATAAACTTATTTGGTTAAGATGGTGTCATGCGTGTGTGGCAGCAACCAGGTGAGGAGTACAAAGACAAGTGTGTCTTGCCTACAGATCCCCTCCCTTAGGAAACGGCCACAGTGCAGTATTTGAACAGGATAACGCCCCCAAACACCTCCAAGACGACCACTGCCTTGCTAAAGAAGCTGGACGTAAAGGTGATGGACTTTACATCTGTGGGGCATCCTCAAACGGAAGCTGGAGGAGCACATGGTCTCTAACATCCACCAGCTCCGTGGTGTCGTCATGGAGGAGTGGAAGAGGACTCCAGTTGCAACCTGTGAAGCTCTGGTGAACTCCATGCCCATGGGGGTTAAGGCAGTGCTGGAAAAAAATGGTGGCAACACAAATTATTGACAATATTGGACATTTCCACTTAAGGGTGTACTCACTTTTGTTGGCAATGGTTTAGACATTAGTGTGTTGAATTATTTTGAGGGAACAGCAAATTTACACTGTTATACAGGCTGTACACTTAATGTAACTTTCCAAGACACCATAAAACCTGTACATGGGGGGTACTGTTTTACTCGGGAGGCTTTGCTGAACACAAATATTAGTGTTTCAAAATGATAAATTGTTTTAGAACAATGAAACTTTCAGTAAAAGTTAAGTTTTTTGCATTTTTCACACACAAATGGCACTTTTACTGATGATATTGTTGTAATATGTTTTACTGTTTTGAAACACTTATGTTTGTGTTCAGTGAAGTCTCCCAAGTATAACAGTACACCCCCCATGTACAGGTTTTATGGTGTTTTGGAAAGTTAGAGAGTCAAATACGTAGTCACAAACACAGGCCAAATATTAATTTTTTGCTTTTTTCACCAAAAATAAATATAAACGCTAACTTTGGCCAGTGTTTGTAACTAAGTGGCTACTAACAAAGACTGTACATACCCCACTTGCAATACCTTGGGCTGTGTACTTTTGCAAATGGTATGCCATCATGGGGGTAATTCTCATTCCTGGGCTACCACACAGTCTCAAAGGTAACATTACTAATCTGGCACATTTTAATGTGAAAAAAAATGCAAAATGGAATGTGCTATTGTTGCAGGAATAGCAGGAATAAGCTGCAGAAGCCACACACAGAGAAATGGAAGCAGGTTCGTTCAGGAAGAAAAGGGTCTTTATTGTTACCGATCGGGTCTCAGATGAACTCCTGTTCCAAAAATGTCTGAGCCCAGAGCATAGTTTGCAAATGCTTTTTATTAACAATAACTCCTCCTATTCCTAGCTTCACCCACACATACCCTTAGACCAGTCAGTGAACAAGATATTCAGGATCACCTCATATGGGCAGACCGTATGACTCCTTTTAAGGACAAAGGAATGTGACTACAGTTGATGCACATGCTCAGTACATTGATGACAGTATCTTAGCTACATGTAACTAACTAACAGATACAACAAACACCTGTACTTGTATATGCCACTTGGAGATTTCAGGCCTACTAAATTTTGAACCATATTGAAATCCCATCACACTATATTTGACCCTGTAACTTTCCAAAACACAGTAAAACCTGTTAATGGGGGGTACTGTTTTACTCGTGAGACATTGCTGAATGCAAATATGTGTATTTTATTGCAGTAAAAGCGAATAGTATCATGACATTTACAGCTATAATGTCAGTCGGAACTACAAATTTAAAAAAAAAAAATCATTATTTCTCACAGTTTTTTTATTTAATTTTATCCATAATAAGTTATGTTTCATTTATGAATAGTTCATGAGAAATGAAAGCCCGGTTTCTCCTGAACAAAATTATATATAGTAAGTGTGGGTGCACTTAATATGAAAGAAGTGAATTACGGTTGAACAGACATATAGCGCAAATTCCAGGTTTTGTTTACATTTTGTTTTGATCAGAATGTGTACTATTGACTCAGTACTGAAGGGGTTAATTAAATTATCTGTAAATTTTGCATGTAACTCCTATAGAAGTTAATTTTAACTTTATGTTGCTGATGGCTCATTGATTATTCATGTACTGAGATCTGTACTTATATTTGCTAAGTATACTAACCCTGCCGGTGGATAATTTCAATGTGGACTAACACTCTCATCCTTAAAACAAACAATTTAGGAATTATCTTTGTTGTGGTTATTGTTGCCATAAGTGTTGTCATATTTTAGATTATTGTTATACTAAATATTCACTGATTATTGTCATGCATATTACATATTATGCATATTACATATTATTATTAATTATCACAAATTATTTTTATAATAGTCTGTGGTTAATGTGTGAAATATAAATCCTCTAATAAACGTACTGCAGGGTCTATAAGAGTTCAAAAAGTGGGTAACTCTTCACTTTAAATTAATCAAGAGGAAACCGTGCCAAAATATCAATTTTTGATATTAATAAAAATTAATTTTGATAATTTTCATAAAATATTTTTAATTTTTATTTCCCCATAAATATCCTTACCAGTACGGTTCAACAGACATATAGTGTAAACTAAAGGTTTTGTTTTGATCAGAACTTGTACAATTGCCTCTGTCTTTAAGGGGCTAAGCTGTTGTGGATCTGATGACTACAGTGTTCCTTTAAGAATTGTATTTTTATTGTTGAAAGTAATGCTTTGTTCGTTCAAAAAAATCTTGTAATTTGTTAAGCTGGCTCTGAGATTCAAAGCACATATGTCAAGTCCTGCCCTAATTTCAGTGTAATTATTTATTGCCTAATCAAAAATGTATCTGACAACATTTAAATCCTAAATGGGTCTTCCAAAGAATAATGTTGTGAATTAGTATTTAGTAAATGTAATAGGCACTCTTAGCACCATAATTAGGATTCATAGCAGTGGTCATGATTTAAGTACCAGGGCTCTCCCGATTCCTAAAGCCTGGCCTGTCTATTCTCTATTCAGCTAACGTTGGACTTAAGTGATAGGCTGCAAGTTACATCATCTTGTATTTATATCAGTTAAAAAGGGAAAGTTTGGGTAAGACTATTAACTGTATTTTCCTACAAAATGCAGTCATTAAATTTTTTTCCTTTTCTTTTTTTAACTAGGTATGCTATACCTCCAGAGCACGGAAAAAGGCTGGAAAGACTGGCACAAGGTAAGAACATTTAGGCTAACTTCAGTGCACTTTAAAAAAAAAAAATAAACAAAATTTCAATCAATATCATTGACAGCATTTGTTTTAAATACTTACAGTAGTTGATTTTACAGATGAATATAAAAATATCTTGCTTATATCATCGTTTTGTTGTACTGTGCTTTTTATGTAGTTTTTCTGTGAATAATACACTGTTAGAATGCAATATTTTATATATAAAATGACATGTCAGATTCTTTTTTTTTTGTCTGAAAGTTTTGGGTTTTTTTTACCTATGGGTTGTAGAGGCAATGCATTATGTAATGTGTATGTGTGTTTATGAGGACAGGAAACAGCCTGCAGCCAGAGGAGCTGCAGGCTACATAGAACTCACCACCACTGGACCATCATGGCTAACTGTGTCCCCTCCCCCTCCCTCTCTCCTCCACCAAAAAAACAAACAACAACCCACATTTGCTATCTGCACCCCTCAATCTCTGCAACACACACATACACTGCACCCCCCCACACACTGCACTCCCCAAACACACACACATACAGCACCCCCCACACACAGTACCCCTCAAACATACACACACAGCACCCCCCCCACACACACACACACAACACCCATACGTATGTATGTGTATGTAGACACATACACATCTCAATGTAGTATGTGTGTATTCAGCGGACTGTGTGCATGTATTCAGCAGTGTGTCTGTGTGTACTCAGCAGTCTGTGTGTGTATTTAGCAGTCTGTAAGCAGTCTGTCTATATGTGTATTCAGCAGGTTGTCTGTATGTGCATTCAGGTGTATGTGTTTGTATTCAGCAATGTGTGTTTTTGTATTCAGCAGTCTGTGTGTGTCTTCAGCATTCTATGTGTGTGTGTATTCAGCGGACTGTGTGCGTGTACTCGGCAATCTGTGTGTACTCAGCAGTCTGTGTGTGTGTGTATTTTGCAATCGGTGTGCGTGTGTATTCAGTCGGTGTGTGAATGTGTTCAGCAGTCTGTCTGTGTGTATGTATTGTATGTATGTATTGCATTTGTTGGAGGTACTAATAAATATAAGCTTAATTTTATCTATAATTAAAATTTTTATCCCTGTTAGTTGTGTGTAGGCAGGGCCCCAGTGCACTGCTTTGCCCAGGGACCCATAATGTTGTAAAGGTGGCACTGATTCCGTTGCCAACATTAGGACATTGTATGCCGTCCTCCACTGACTTGGCTTTAACAATATTAGGATGGCAGGGAATGCTGTAACTTACTTGTTGTCGTCTTCTTGGACGTCCGTTTGGTAAAGCTTCACTTTGCCTAACTCTGCATTTCATAGTTACATTATCCTATTGTGGCAGATAGTATTAAGGTTTTGCGTTTCATGGTAGAATATTTGGAGGTAGTACCCTTTGCAATGTGTTATCTTTGACTCTTGCCATTTCCAGGATCCATGTCCTTTTCCAGGAAGTGGTACAGGGGTGTTACTTTTCTAGGTTTACCTGGTTCATGTATGACTGCATTTGGAATGGGGTGCAATATTGGTTTTGCTGCAGGCGGTCTTTCATGTACTCAGGTCATGGCTTGTCTTCCCCGAGGCCACTTTGTCCATCTTCAAACTAACGATATCACTACTGTTTCTTGTGTTAATTTCCAAAACGGGGTCCAAAATACCTCTTGGCCAAAAGACAACATGCTTAGTCTCTCCAAAAGAGAAAATAGAGAGCTGGAAGGCTTATTGTCTTAGCTGCAGGATGTTTCACCCAAGTGAATGGGGTCTCCATCCAGATTTGGTTGCCTCTCAGGTGAACAAGTAGAGAGTCCCAAAGATCAAAGATGGCTTCTTGTCTTATTACAAAACAACAAAGACTAATAAGCAGCATTGGTAAATAAAGTCTGACCTACATTAATTGTGTCCAGGGTAGTATTAAGTACAAAGAGGGAAATGCACACATCTTTTGAATGAAAAAAAGCTAAAATGCAACAAGGTGAGTGTGGTGTCCACCCAATGTAGAACTTGAGTAGAAAAAAACCTTTTATTTACAGTTAAAATTACTCCAAAAATGAGTCTTCTTCAAGCATAAAGAACATACCACAAATATATTTATAGTGCACTCAATTTGTGATCATGCCTTTATTTGTTTTGTTTTTTTTTATGACCTATGGTAGTAAAAATCCTTCACATTTTTTGCACATACACGATATGGACAAACGTATTGAAACACACCTCTTAAAGAAAGATTATAGTATCAGGAACACAAACATGTATTCCTGACACGATAGTCTCCCCTTTAGATCACATCGGAAAGGTGTTAAAGCTTACCTTTTTTTTTTTTTTTATGGCGAACGTTCAGTGCCTCCATGCAGCACTGACACAGAAAGCACCTCTAGTGATCGTCTGAGTGAATGCCACTAGAGGTTTAACCAAGCACAAGTGTAAATCAGAATTTTATTGGGGCAGTCATTGTGCAAGTAACAGGTGTCAGAGCTTGAAAGGCATGTCTGGTCACGCAAGACCCTTATAGCAAAATGTAAATGGTAATCAGTCAGAGGATGGTAAGGCTACAAGCCTGTTCTACCTGTATAGAGCATTTGGTCATTTCCCAGTCATATGAGAGTTTCACAGAAATGCTGTTGGCAACGCCTCCCACCACACAGATACTTACAATTATCTAGGCACTACTGTGACTGTATCACGGCCCCACCCCTATGCGCCTGTCCTGCATGCGCGAGTCTCTGACAATAATCTTTTCCCCCCCCCTATTATTTTATTTCATTTGTAATTACAAGGAGATGTTTATAGAACCAAAGAAGTGTGATAAAAGATAGAAAGTTAGAAAAGAGATATGCATCCCATCTCCAGAGCTCCTCTCTCCCAGTGTGTCCCATCTCGCTATGCATTTTATCCAGGTCTGCCATTGCATGCTTTGAACTATTTCCTTTAAGGAATGCCTCTGCAACCTGAATTTCCTCTACCTTAGTAAGCCAGTGATCTGTCGTCGGGGTCTCAGTTTGTTTCCAGAGGCCAGGTACCAATGATTTTAGATTAGATTTCTTCTAATTAGAGATCGGAAGTGACATCAAAATGCACAAGCACATAACTCAAAGGCGGTGTGTCCCCCATAATTTCAGTGTCCATGGCTTTGACCATGTCCCAAAA
Source organism: Pelobates cultripes (assembly GCA_933207985.1). Classification (NCBI taxonomy): domain Eukaryota; kingdom Metazoa; phylum Chordata; class Amphibia; order Anura; family Pelobatidae; genus Pelobates; species Pelobates cultripes. Next base: position 129,388,483 of record OW240916.1, on the reverse strand, counting down.
TGGCACTATACAGGAACAGTCCCACCATTGTGCCTCAATACTATGTTGTACTGTAGCAGTGTAAGCATGCAGAAGCCAAACACAGAGATATGGACACAGGTATTCAGGAAGTAAGAGGCCTTTATTCACATTACCGATCCTGTTCCAAAAGATATGAGAGGAACACATAGTGAACATTCCTTATATAGCACTATAACTCCTCCCATTAATAGCTACACCCACATATACCTTTAACCAATCAATGAGCAGAATATAGACTTGTACATCTAGTCAAACCACATGGCCCATCCAAGACAAAGGAAATAAGTGCAATTTCAGTTCCTGCATTCCTGCACATGCTCAGTACATTGATGACAGTATCCTAGCTACGTGTAGCTGACTAACTGACACAACATACACATATGCCACATGGAAATCTTGGCCTACTAAATTTACATTCACCGAAATTCCACCACATTCCCCCCTTTGATGCCTCTGATACAAATTATTCCAGATGCATCAGCAATCACAGTTTTACCTACATCTCTCAAGTAGCCATTGAACCAGAGTAGACCTTGTAAGCATCTTAAAAACTCCTTCAACATTCCTCATCCTGAATATATTCTCTTTGGGCTAGGGGATCATATCTATAGACAGCCATTACATAAGCCGCTGTCTTTCTCTCTATAGTACTCTCTATAATACTACGTAGGGACCTTACCACTAATAGAATTAGACAGGGCAAAAAAAGACATAAGAATATGATAAACACTACTCCTCCTATTAACGTCTTAATTCCTCCAAGCTGCTCATACCAGCTTCCAAACCAACTATTAGGATTATACCCATTCCAGACCTGAGTCGGTACATGCGCAAGTTTAACCATGTGACTAGTAAGTTCAGCCACTGCCTGACCTTCATCATCTATATGCAAACAACAGTTGCAAGGTTAAACTTTCCGCATACATCTCCTTCCACTGCTAATAGATAATCTAAAGCTAATCTATTTTGATAGATGGCTGATCTCATCCTGGTATTTTGCTTAGCTAGAAGATTAAGCGCTTGAGTTGTCTCATTAGTAATAATCTCAACCACCGCCTGTAGTCTAATAATGAGGTTTAGCATATATATCGGAGTTCTATATCCATAAGTGCCATCTTCTGCCCAAGTAGCAGGTCCATAATAATTAATAATACGTTGAGGGGGCCACTCATCATCTTCCCAACTACCTATATTCAAGGATGCTCTCTTCCTTTTATGATTTACATAGTAAACCTTAACTCCCAAGGTCTCTCCTGTCTCAATTGGCAACAAGAAGAAGGATGGCTTGAGCATACGTAATACACATGCCCCTTCCCAATCTTGTGGTAACTCCGAATAAGCTTTCCTACCACAGATCCAGTATAAATTTGCTGGAGCTTTCCAACTAGATGTAGCAGATAAGTCAAACCATACCTCCTTTTAAATGAGTGTATTTGGCAAACGGATTAGTAGGCTCCGAGACATTTGAAGCTGACCACCAAGTAGTATTTTTAGTATTAACATTATAGGCTTTTTGTCCCAAGCAAGTTAGCTCACCTACAGACATGTTATACATTGTCCCTTTCCTGGCTATACAAACATGACCTATAATGGAGGTTTTTAACCGCCATTCCGATTTACTTCTAGTACTTACTTGATGATCAGACTGAAAAGGTATCTGTTGTTCATATGTCTCAGAGCCAGGGTACTATATTTCCTTTGCCTCCCATGGCCACTGGTCTCCCATATTAGTACCTCCACACACATAGCAATTAGTTACATTAAGACTACCCGCAATACTCTCAGCCAAATCAATAAATGGGTTCTTAACATTATGGGGAATTTTATCCTCAACACTCATCTCCTCATAAAAGGAATGGAAAACCTGATGAGTTTGAGTTGCCACTGTCTCAGTTTCAAGACCTACATATATTATTGTTCCTGGATCTACTCCTGTGCCATATATTTGGAAACCAAAAATATTTCCAAATTTGTCAATAAAATGCTGGGGATTAGAGATGGTCATATGGACCGGATTACATTCCATAGATTTACAGTATGGTGTGGTAGGCAACCTTTGGATAATCATATCTTGATCCACTGTTTTTCCCCAGGTTGCCCACCCTACACAAGACCAATAGGACAAAAATTATAATCTCTATTTGGGCAATCAGGATCAGTAGATCTTTTACTGGGACATAAGTATTTATCATTAAACGCATAAGTTCGTTCCCATTTAAGATTACCACATACATTCCAAGGTTTTCTACTACCAGAAATCGCCTTACATGCATCAAATAGCAGAACACCCGTAAAATGTATGGTATTTATCACAGTCCTATTTATCAAAGTTCCCTGGGAATTACTATTCCTAATTACCAACCAAATTGTACGGGGTTGGAATTGGGGATCGAAACATTTAGACTCTCCTGATATTGGCTTGCACACACTATAATCAATATCCAAATATCTACATTTAGATACAGATCCCTTACATTCATACTGTGAGTGCCAGATGAGAGTTTGGGATATTTGGTTACCTGTTTTAGTAGTCTTAATGCAACTATCGCAATTCGATATGTACTCCTACCTTCCTGAAAAATCATAAAAATACACATAATAAAACACATTATTCCTGAAATCCTAATTTTTCTTCGACCGTGCGATGGCCCTTCAGCTTCCTGATTGTGAGGGCTGCAAGGATGTTGTTCTTCTGATCCTCACTTTCCTTCACAGAGATCCCTTCGAGACACTCTGGCTATGACACGCAGGCAGGTGGTCAGGCTTTAAAACACCTACTTTGCTGATCTCTACAGTTACTCTAGATGTCCCAATATCTCCTCGTCACTCCGACTGAGTTGCACGCTTCAACCGGATCTTGCAAGGATTCTCAGGATCTGGGATAGCTTGCCAAGAGTCTGATGCTGGTTTAACCCTAGAATGATGAATCCACGGAGTCACCTCTGCCACCTGTTGGGGTAGATAAAAGAACAACATAAGGACCCCTCCACTTTGGACCTAATGGAACAATATTCCATTCTTTTATCCACACTTGATCTCCTGGTTGATAGGAATGAACAGGTGGATATATATTCACAGGTAACCTATCTTGCACCCATTTCTGCACCTCCTCCATAGTTTTACCCAACTCTACAACCTGCTGCCGAGTAATTCCTTCACCCAACTGATTTAAGTCCCCCCTTAGATTACTTAGTATGGGAGGTGGACGCCCATACATAATTTCAAAGGGAGACAAACCCATCCTTCTGGTAGGTGTACTACGTATTCGCAACAGAGCTATTGGCAAAAGGACATTCCACTTGAGCTGAGTTTCCTGACACATTTTAGCCAACTGGGTTTTTATTGTTCTGTTCATCCTTTCCACCTTTCCAGAACTCTGAGGTCTATAGGCTGTATGAAGTTTCCACTTGATACCAAGCACATGAGTTAGTTGTTGCAAACACTGATGAATAAAGGCTGGGCCATTATCTGATCCTATAGAACACGGAAGTCCATATCTGGGTATAACTTCTCGCAACAGAAATCGTACAACTTCTCCTGCCTTTTCTGTACGAGTTGGACAAGCTTCTACCCAGCCTGAGTAGGTGCACACAGCTACCAACAAATAACGATATCCCCCAGATTTAGGCATCACAGTGTAATCTATTTGCAAATCCCATATACTGAACTCCAGGGGGTTTGACAGGGCCTTGTCTTGCATTATTTTGGGCACACAAAACACATCTCCGAACTATGGCTTGAGTCCGACTAGATAACCTTGGTATATTGAAATGTTTCCTAAGAGATTCTTCCATACTATCTCTTCCAGTATGTGTACCATTATGAAAGTTTTGAACAATCTCTATAGCCAGAGATGTCGGAATAACTATTCTTCCATCTTCTAACTGATACCAGTTATTCTCCAGATATTTCCCAGCTTCAGTCTTCAACCACTCCATCTCTTGGGTTGTATATATTGGAGTCCATTGAGACAGAGGTGCCGGTACAAGGGCTGCGACATATCCCACATATTCCTCTTGCCCAGATTCAGCAACATGTTTTGCTGCGTTGTCGGCAATGCGATTTCCTTTGATGACATCACTATCACCACTCAGATGTGCTCTACAGTGTATAATACTGACTTCCTTCGGTTCCCATACCGCCTCTAACAGTTGGAGTATTTCAGCCGCATACTTGATCTCTTTTCCTTCTGAATTCAGCAATCCCCTTTCTTTATACAATGCTCCATGTGCATGGGTGGTTAGAAAAGCATACTTCGAATCAGTGTAGATATTCACTCTCAACCCTTCAGCTAATTGCAAAGCCCTGGTTAATGCAATCAGTTCCGCCTTCTGTGCTGATGTCCCTTTTGACAGTGGCCGTGCTTCTATCACCTTATCTATAGTCGTTACCGCATATCCTGCATAACGTACACCTTCCTTCACATAACTACTACCATCAGTATAATACTGTATGTCTGGATTCTGGATAGGTAAATCATGAAGATCAGGCCTGCTTGAAAACACTTCATCCATTATCTCCAAACAATCATGTTGACTTTCAGTAGTCTCAGGTAAAAGGGTAGCTGGATTCAAATTGTTGACAGTTTCGAGGTGGACACTTGGATTTTCACACAACATAGCCTGATATTTGGTCATTCGACTGTTGCTAAACCAATGATTTCCCTTATAATCCAAGAGGGTCTGTACTGCATGAGGTACTCTCACGTAGAGTTCCTGATCCAAGGTGAGCTTGTCAACTTCTGCTACCAGTAAGGCAGCAGCAGCCACTGCTCCCAGACAAGGTGGAAGACCACTGGCCACTGCATCCAACTGTTTGGACATGTAAGCTACAGGTTTTTGCCATGATCCCAAGTATTGAGTTAATACTCCCACAGCCATTCTTCTTTGCTCATGTACGTACAGATAGAAAGGACGTGTATGATCTGGTAGACCTAGGGCTGGTGCACTCATTTGTGCTTTCTTAACATCTTCAAATTCCTTCTGTTGTTCAGAGGTCCACAAAAAGGGATCATGTTCTGTTCCTTTCACAGCTTCGTATAGAGGTTTCGCCAATATTGCATAATTAGGAATCCGTATCCTGCAGAATCCTGCCGCTCCTAAGAATTCTCGCACTTGTCTTCTATTCTTAGGTATAGATATCCGACACACTGCTTCTTTTCTTTCAGGTCCCATCATTCTTTGACCTTCGGATATATGGAATCCTAAATATTTAATTGGCTGGCACAATTGTGCTTTGTTCCTCGATACCTTGTATCCTGCTCTCCATAGAATATGAAGCAAATCATCAGTGGCTTGTTGGCATATCTCTTTAGTAACAGCTGCTATCAATAGATCATCCACATATTGAAGTAGTACACATTGTCCTGGGATGGACTTGAAATCTTGCAGATCCTGGCTTAATGCGGATCCAAATAGGGTAGGTGAATTCTTGAACTCTTGAGGTAGTCTGGTCCAAGTCATCTGACGCTTTGAACCTGTAGCAACATCTTCCCATTGGAAAGCAAAGATATGTTGACTCTCAGCAGCAATTCGAAGACAAAAGAAAGCATCCTTAAGATCTAACACTGTGAAGTAGGTTGCCCCACCTGGTATCAAGGCAAGCAGATTGTAAGGATTAGGTACAACTGGGTTTATATTAACTACTGCATCATTAACTGCTCTCAAATCCTGTACAGGACGATATTCGTCCAATCCTGGTTTTTGAACAGGTAATAATGGAGTGTTCCAGGAGGAAGTACAGAATTTTAGGATGCCATACCTTACGAACTTATCCAAGTAGGTTTGTATGTTTTCCTTAGCCTTTTGGGGTATGTGATATTGACGTAGGCTCACAGGATAGGCCCCAAGCTTTAGTTCAATATGTATGGGTGGGCTATTACGAGCAAGTCCTGGTGGATTATTCTCTGCCCATACTCCTGGAATGTCAAATAAGGATTCATCACTCTTAGGGTTAACACTTGTCACTATGGAATAGAAGCGCCATTCTTCTTCCCTTGGCACCGATATTGCCATAATGCCTGGTAATCCCTTAAACTTCAGAGATGTTGATCCATTAGGTAAAAAGGTTATCTGGGCTTGAAGCTTCGATAATAGATCTCGTCCTAAAAGTTGAATCGGACACTCTGGCATATATAGGAACTGATGCTTCACCACATGGCCTCCCAGAATACAAGTGCGACTTTTAAGAACCGGTCTAGCTGCGCTTCTCCCAGTAGCTCCTATCACAGTTATAGTCTTCCCCGAAGGCGGAGCCACAATCTTAGTCACCACAGAATGTTCAGCACCTGTGTCGATCATGAAAGAACTTCTCTTTCCCCCTATTGCTATATCGACCATAGGCTCCGCTTGACCAAGGGAAATGGAGCCCGGTCGGTATCCATAGTCTTCCATGATAGTGTCAGCCAGACCCACAAAATCTCTATCCTCTCTTTATCTAAGTCTCTGCGTGGGTGGATAGTATCTGTCTCCTTGAACACTTCCTCTACTATTCCCACCATTCCCTCTAAAACTTCCTCTTCCTCTATAACTACCACTAGAACCTCCTCGTACCCTTCTCTCTCCTTGTCTATCACCTTCATACTGCTCTCTCTGTGGACACTCACTCTTCCAATGTCCCTCCTTTCTACAATACGCACATTGATTCTTACTTAAAGGTCCCTTGCTCAGCCTATTCTCGTCTCCTCTATTCACTTCCCTTCCATGTCTTTCTACACTTGAGATAGCTACCGCTAGCATATCTGCCTTTTTCCTCATCTTATGTTCTTCCTCCCGCTTTACCTCTGTCTGCCTATTCATATATACTTTATTTGCAATCTCCATTAGCTGTAATATGGACATCCCTACAAATCCCTCTAATTTCTGTAATTTCCTTTTAATATCACGTTGGGCCTGGCTGACTAATGCTGAATTAATCATCCTAGAATTCTCAGGAGCCTCTGGATTAAAAGGAGTATACAACCTATATGACTCCAATAATCTTGCAGGTACTAGGTGACTCATCAACCTTTTGCAACACTTCAGCCGTCTTTGACATATTAATTGCCTTCTTCCCTCCTGTCTTCATGCCAGCAATTATGGCTTCCCGATAAGCCCTTAGTTGGGGCATGTCAGCACCATTCACGTCCCAATTTGGATCGACATTTGGAAAATGGGCTGCAGCCCACGCAACTGGATTGGCCTGATTTTGAGTACGGGCCGTTTCCTCAAGAGCTTTAATTGCCGCTTGATTAATCCGGGTCCTTTCCTCACAATTAAATAAAGTTAATAATAATTGCTGGCAATCGGCCCAGGTGGGATTATGTGTTTGGATAATAGAAGTAACCAAATCTGTCATAACTTGAGGTTTGTCAGTATATGAAGAGTTATGAGTCTTCCAGTTAAATAAATCCGTCGTAGTGAAGGGGACATATACAAACACTGGATCTGCCCGTTGTATTTGGCCATTCTCATCCACGTGTGTTGGGCCTGGTGTAAGTCGGAGGGGCATTTGGTAATGTTGGGGTTGGAGGGCACCAGTCATCTGTCGGGTTAATATGGGACTACGATATGATGATTTCATAATGAGTTCCGGTCTAGGGGTAGTAAGGCAAGGGGAGTGAGGCAGATTAATTTTACTGGGCGGAAGTTCGGTCAACAGGATATTACGGGCCTGGCTGGGAGAAGCCTGACCAGGAACCAGAAGTTTCGTCAGTTCCAGATATATGGAACTAGTGGAGGCCTGTACCAGAAGGGGAGGTTTCAGAGCTAGTGGGCTGGGCTCTGAACTAGATGCATGAGTGGGCAGGGACAATGGGAAAGGGGGAGTAGCAACACCAGTAGCACCACCTCTAACCTTAGAGGAAGTGTAAGGGGGTAGGGAGGGAAGGTCAGTTTCAGAGGGGGAATCTAAAATGGGTGGAGTTGCGGCCCTGATGGAGAGGCGAGTCCTGGCCACCATGAGGCGACATTGTTCCTCATGGCATACCTTAACCCATTTAGGCAATTCTTCTACAATCTGTTTCCAACAATCAATATACGGAAACTGATCATAAAATTCAGGCCTAATAGATACAGCCGCGTGCACACGTACCAAAATGAGATCAAGGCTACCACGTGGTGGCCATACGGTCACCAGGATAGGCCACTCTCTACTACATAAGGTAGTCAAACGTTTTGGGGACAATTTTACCCCCAAATCACAAGCTTTATATCCCTTTGTAAAGTTTTTCAACATGCACGACAAGGGATCAACAATCTTTGAGTCGGACGCACCCATACTGGCAATGGAACGTCTGTTACAAAGATACACAATACTTCAAACACTTTCAACAATCACACTCGTTTCCCTGGCAACAGTACCACGTGGCACGGTTGCTAAGCCAAACATACACACATGATAACACTCAGAGAATTCTCGTTCATACAGTGATATCACAGCGTCCCACTCACAAAGATCTACCAAACAGTAGCTACTTGCCTCTATAACTATAAATCGTCTCTACAATTATCCGTACTATAAATCAACTTTTAACTAACCAACTATATCACATTCTAGTAATCTCATCTTTACAGTCAGTGGTTATGGTACAGTTAGTAAGTGGTTACAATACAGTTTTAAAGTCACAGATCAGTTAGTAACAGTTATGGTATTATACATATAACATAAAACAGCAATTGTTAGTAATTTTTACACAATGTCAGTGGTTATGGTACTGTGCGCTGTTTTACAGTTATACACACAATTTACACTCCCACTAGACAGCAGAGCTCTAACTTTCTAGTAGGACATACAATTTAACCAATTCACCAACTACAATATATTTAACAACATTTACAATAATCCCAACTATTCTAACTGGCCAGCACCTCGAGAGCTTTCGATCTATTTGTACACCAGAGATTCGATAAGTTCTTCGCTGCCCAGACACCACATATAGCGAACTAGAGGGCAGAATTTACACCAATACACCTTTAAGTCTATTACACTATCAATAATCTAGTGGCTGGATTTACAACGGAGCACACTTAGTTAAAATAGGGTGAAATCTAGCAAACTATAATATACAACCGAGTCTGCTTAGTTTCGCCAATCTCCCCTTGATAGCAACCAAAATTTACACCTAGCATGCTAGTCAAGGCAAGACATCGGTGTCCGACATGAACTATTTACACCAGAACTCAGTCTGACAATACCACCTATATTAGACGGGTTGACTACAGAGCGTCTAATTTCCAGATAAGCGTTACACCTTCGCTTCTTCCTTCCAAATTGAAGGGGCCAATTCCAATAACCGGTTCCAAATATAATACCCCTTGTGGGTCTACCGCTCTAACGGTATCAGTCTTACCTGTTAATTCCTGGACCTGGGTTCACACTCCTTGACAGAACACCCCGGTACTCACTGCGCAGAAGCCGATGATCTCCTGACCGAAGCAGCCCAGTGGCGCCGAGATGAAGGCATGCCCACGCAGTAGAAGTCCATGGGTGCAGCGTAGAGGATTTGATAAAAGTTTACCGTCTCAAATCTCTGCGCAAGCTTCCATGCGATGAGGTTCCCGCTGCCAATGCACCAGAGATGTAGCAGTGTAAGGATGCAGAAGCCAAACACAGAGATGTGGACACAGGTATTCAGGAAGTAAGAGGCCTTTATTCACATTACCGATCGGGTCTCAAATGAACTCCTGTTCCAAAAGATCTGAGAGAGCAACGCATGGTGTACATTCCTTATATAGCACTATAACTCCTCCCATTAATAGCTACACCCACATATACCTTTAACCAATCAATGAGCAGAATATAGACTTGTACATCTAGTCAAACCACATGGCCCATCCAAGACAAAGGAAATAAGTGCAATTTCAGTTCCTGCATTCCTGCACATGCTCAGTACATTGATGACCGTATCCTAGCTACGTGTAGCTGACTAACTGACACAACATACACATATGCCACATGGAAATCTTGGCCTACTAAATTTACATTCACCGAAATTCCACCACAGTACTGTTGTAACAATACTATGTAGCAGTATTGACGTTCTATACCCGAAGGAGAGAAGATTATAGTTCACTTCTTGTTTTTTTTTGGAACAGATTAAAGTTTTGTGGTGTAAGTTCAAGATTTTCTCCTAAAGTTTGATTTGATAATTTCTTCCTTCTGAAGGTGTGCTTTCACTCTAATAACCTGCTATGCTGGTCTAGTCATCACCCCATATCACTCAAATCCGGTATCCCAATAGGCCAATATTTGAGACTTCGACGAAACTGCTCCACGATGGAGGAGTTCAAATTAAAAGCAAATGAGCTGCGTCACATGTTTAAGGCCAAAGGTTACCCAAATAGGGTTCTGAAAAGAGCCTATCTGAGGGCAATCCACACTGAACGGGAAACCCTAATTACAGATGGGGGTCGTAAGACTGAGGAAAATAAAATACGCTGCATAGGTACATATGATGCAGGATGGGACACTATGCTGAATGTCTTTCAAAAATTCTGGCCTATCCTCCAATCAGATAAGCATCTGAAGGAAATTCTGCCATCACTCCCTTCAATTACAGCATGGAGGGGCAAAAACTTGAGAGATATCCTAGCACCTAGTCACCTCTCAACTACGTCTCCGTCAGGTTATTTTCAAAAATACCTACCAATGGGTTCTTTCCAATGTGGTCACTGCAGTGCATGCCCGTTTATTACCAAGAGGGCCTCTGACAGCAAGGGCTTAATGAATTTCAAACCACGTTCCTTTTTTAATTGTAACACAACAGGAGTAGTTTACCTACTGTCTTGCTCCTGTGGCCTAAAATATGTAGGCAAGACTTTTCGCCACTCAGGCTAAGGATACGTGAACATGTAAATTCTGTCAAGAGACGTTTGGAAACACCCGTCTCAAGGCATTTACATCTACATCACAATCACTCCTCGGCAGGCATCCGGTTCATGGGTCTTGAACATGTACCACAGCCTCCTAGGAAAGGAAACTGGGACCTAAAACTAAGACAAAGAGATGCGTTTTGGATTTACCATCTCAAAACACTATCTCCCCTGGGGCTAAATGAAGGGTTTTCATATTCCCCGTTTATTTTAAGTACTGCAATAATTCTGATAATAAATGGCATCTTAAGTTATGCCTGTATATATGTATATATTCTTTATTTATTTCTATTATATTTGGTGTTCATATGTCCATTAATTTTACCTGTATTATAGGACTAAGAGTTTAGGGGTCTGTTTTGTGGGTTACTATTTACAGTGGCAATAAAAGAATTGTCGGCTTCTGTGTATGACTGCCCATATAGCCATTGTACCTATCCCTTACTGGTTCACAACGGTTATAAGTTGTTTCTTTAATTGTACTAAAGCTACACAATACAGCCATAAGAATCAATCCACACACTTGACCTATATGACACAATTTGGACATTCCAAGGGTTAACTGTTAAGCTATGGATACTGCCTTTTAGATATAGTAAGTAACCATTTATATCTGTTCCGGGCGGGGCACTCAAAGGGTTAATTCCCTTTCACCTGATTTCTGTTCTGGCTACCTCTGACATAGAAATGTGGGCTGACACTATGGTGTGTTACACCACACCCCCACAGCCCCATTCGCAGGAGGACTGGAGCAATTTAGACACAATCACAGGTGATTACAATAAAGCTTATGAGCTTAAGGTATAAATTTACCACCCGGACAGTTTTTTGCTCACTGCTGATACCCCTGAGGACGGCGTGTGGTCACGCCGAAACGTACGTCGGGTTCTTCTGTGTTTTTAACACTCTCTTGAGCACTTTGCTCTGAGCACCTTTTCATTTATGTTTTTCTAGTATGTGTGTGTAACCTGGGGCTTCAGATGTTATGACAGCATTTAGATTAGAACACCCACGAAGGTGTTTTATAGGAGATAGGGTATTAGCATAGCACTACTGTTTGGTTGGGAGTGTGTGTTTCTCCCTTTCCCTGTCCTTTCCTACTGCTTTGTTACCTGAGTTATGTATGGGGGTACATATTGCCTTCTATCCCCTCTCCGCTTCTTGTGAGGGTTGGCTCTTGATTAGCCTTGTTCCTACCATACATATTTCTCCCTATATTATTCTGTCCATCACTGATTACCCAGGTTTTTTAATAGATTTCAATAAAGGCTTTTTTATTTTTTGGCAACTACACTACTGTTGAGATTGGACTGGGTATTTACCCTCTGGGCGGTCTTTATATAAGACATCCCTTTTTGGGTTTTTTTCTTCCTTTTTTGTGCTTTCACTCTAAACCCCCTACCAACAGATGCTGATGTAATGCCGATACTTCTCCAGCCAGCTTAGTACTTCCCGCGCACAGATTATTAAACCAACTTCATTCCCAGTGTTCGGACATTCCGTTTGGCAGGTTATTATAAAAGTTTTGTAACTGTGAATAACAACACATTTAAGGGGGAAGGTGTTGCGCCTCGCTCCAACCAGTTCTTAGTCCAGGTAATCCTGAATTCCCAATCACCTGTTAGAGCGGTATGTACTTGTCGTCTACTCCAAGAAAATCTCATGCCCACTTGCGTCATGTGTCAGTAGCAATAGTGGGCTTGGTATTGTAGAGAGTTTTGTAGCTCCCCGAATTGCACCCCATATCTTGAACATCTGGGCTACCGGGGATTCATTCCCTTTTTTTATCAATCGCACTATTCCCCGAGTTCCATACCATCGCCGATCAATATGTCTTAAGTCCACCTCTGTCCAAGGCCACCCATTGTTTTTGAGCAGATGCAGTATGCCATTCCAGAACTCTCTGAAGTGCTACTGCTTGATGATATTTGCAGAAGTCTGCAACCCTCCATTGGAGCACTGAGGATCTCAGGGAGACGAAGAACGCTTTCTGCAAAGCTAGTGATACAAATATAGGAGTCTTGGTAGGGTATTCATGTTCACTACGGCAGTGCAGCCAAAGCAAGAGATGTGGGTAGTTCAATAATTTCAAATCTGTTTGAATTCGACTTAATAAGGGCACAAAATTCCCTATGTACTTAATTTGGACCCTGCACCAACGAAAGGGAAATTGAGACCAGAGCGCAATGCATTGCTCCTGAGGCATCAAGATTTCAGTGCTTCACACTTGGAAAGATTCAGTTTGAGACCTGGCAGGGCTCCATATGTCATAAATTCCCTTCCAGTCATGGCAGAGTGATCCTTGGGTTCATTACAAAGAACAGCAGATTGGCCGCATCTGACAGCCTGTAGGAACGGTTCTAGTGTTAGGGCAAAAAGTAGGGGTGAAAGAGGGCATCCTATGAGATATGGAGGTGTTTTTTTTTTTTTTTTTTTTTAAGTACTCCTTCAGGCTTCATCTTTCTTGTTTTGCTTTTACTATTCTACTGGGTTTCATATGATTTATGGTGATTATAGTGGCCGCTCTCCGATCTCTATAAAAAGGTTTTTCACACGCTGCATCAGTCTCTCCACAGTTGGCTCCGCCTCCACAGCTGAGATAATCATAGAAAATCATAGGGAGTCTATTGCCTATGTGAGTCAAAATGTCACACTGCACCGGTCAGCTTTTCCTCAAAGAGATACAGTAAATCATTGCATTACTGTTGGCAGCTTTCACTGTCCTCTCCTTATCTCTCCCCGTCCCTCTTGACTAGTGTCTCTGACTACCTCTCTGTTGTTTCTAACTAGATGGCTGCCCACTTCCTTAAACTAAGCTTGACCAAAACTGAAATTCTGGTCTTTCCTTCCTCAAGTGTTGTTACTCCTGTGTCTGTCTCCCTCCAAGTCAACGGTGCTACAATCATCTCCACCACGCAGGCTCGCTGCCTAGCTGTTCTCTTTGACTCCGACTTCTCCTTCAAGCCTCATGTTTTAATCTAATGCCAAATCCTGTCATTTCCATCTCAAAAACATTGCGCACATCCGCCCCTACTTAACGCCAGATGCAACTAAGGTGTTGGTCCATTCCACTGTCCTTTCTCGCCTTGACTACTGTAATCCGCTTCTCAGTGGTCTTACGTGCTCCCAACTTGCGCCGTTACAGTCCATAATGAATGCGGCAGCGAGGCTCATCTTCATGTCCGCCCGCACCTCCCATGCCTCACCCTTCTGTCAGTCCCTATATTGGCTTCCTATAAAATATAAAGCTCAATTTAAAATTCTGGTTCTTTCTTTCAAATCTCTACATAATGCTGCTCCCATGTTTGTATCCTCCCTTATACACAAGTATGTCCTGTCTAGGCCCTTACGATCTGCTGAAGACTTGCGTCTATCTTCTGACCGTACTCCCACCTCCGATGCTCGCCTTCAAGATTTCTCGAGGGCTGCACCGTTCCTGTGGAACTCGCTTCCCTCCTCCGTTAGATGCTCACCCAGTCTCCACTCCTTCAAAAAATTGTTAAAAACCCACTTCTTCATAAAAGCGTATCAATTAAACTGTTAATAGCTCCTGACTGATTCCTCGTCTGCAACTGTCACTAGTCTAATACTATCCTTACCTTTTTGTGTCCCTTTACCCCACTCCCTCTAGCATGTAAGCTCATTGAGCAGGGCCCTCAACCTCTCTGTTCCTGTGTGTCCAACTTGTCTGGTTTCAACTACATGTCTGTTCGTCCACCCATTGTTAAGTGCTGCGGAATTTGATGGCGCTATATAAATATCATAATAATAATAATAATGCAGAACATGGAGACACTGAATGTAGGTGTTACACACTGTGCAGCACCGGACTAGAAAGCACCTCTAATGGCTGTCTGAGTGACTGCCACTAGAGGTGTCACTAGGCACCAATGTAAACACTGCCTTTTCTCTGAAAAGCCTGCAGGGACAGGCTTTAGAGACCAGAACCACTTAATTAAGCTGTAGTAATTCTGGTGCCGTTTAGTTGTTTGTTTGTTTTTTAAGTTTGTTAGAAAGAACCATTATCACTTGCAGATGTTTGTTTTAAGCTTTTTGTGAATGGATAACTTAGAAACAGTTTAATTTCAAAGTTAAAAATAATTAAATTCAATGTTTAAGTGTAGATTAGAAAGTAAAATGATCTGTTGTCCAAATATGTGAATTATAAGAGAAGAAATATCTGCAAAGCTGCAGCCACACAATCCTCACTAACCACATGCATGGAAAAATAATTAAGTTCTGTTAAATAATTACAGTGATAAAACAACGACCATTTCATTAATTTTGTTGACTGCATTAAATGTGATGAAGCATCACCAGTTGTCCAGGTCAAGCATGCACTTAATACATAAAACCAGACAAAGGCTGGGATATTTTACATTATCTTGTCTGCACATCATAATTATCACACTTACCTTTTATGCCTGGATGCTTTCATCTGTAGTTTCCACTGAAATCTTGATTGACTATGGCACCTACAAATATTTTATCCAAAAGACATTACATTTGCATCTAATACAACAGTTTGGTTTTTGCCCTTAAACTGCTTTCTCATTTAGTGTGTGTGTGTGTTTAATGTAATAAAAATTCTGATATGGGCTATATTCTGTTTAGGTTTTTTTTCTAAACCTTTTAATATTACCTTTTGTCACCCTAATGACAGCATATGTTACTGGATAAATACATCAGGAAATAAGGATAGAATATTATTTTTAAGTTCTTTAAATAAAATCTTGGGTTTCATGCCCTTTTAAAAGAGAATATAATTCCAACTGTGACACCTTATTATATGAAAAAGTTAAGAATTGAAGTAGTTTGTCATACACAAGTAGTTTGGCTTTAGAAATTTCAATAAAGAGAGCAGGGTATGCTAATATACTGATAAATACACTAGTGAAAAATGAATTTATAAACTGTCCTCTTATAAAATGATAAAAATAGTCATATATCTTGATGTTGTGGTTTTATTGTTTTAAAATGAATCTGTTTGGTAATGCATAAGAGCAGTCATGTACAGCCCCTACAGCTAGCGTATTCTGCCTGCCACATATTTCATCAGCCACAGAATATTGCTCGTTCAGTTTTAATGAGCCAATTAACTGTTTTATTTCTGAAAGGTCTGCTGGCTTAGTGCGCTGCATAACTTCACGGCAGATGGAAAAGCAACAAACACTTCAATTTACAGTTTATTTTACTTTTTGCCTAAATAGGAGGATCTAAGGGTGAGTGTATAATTAAAGACTTGGCCCTTTGCAGTTACCGTGGGTTGTTTAAAAACTGTTGTAGTTGTTAAACTTGATAAACCCAATTATGTTATTTCTTATTTTATGTTGTTTTTGGCATTTTGGCAAGCCATCCTTATATTCTGGGTGAATTTTTTTTAAAATTGAAGATGTTAATAATAAAGAAATGCTATAAATAAATTGTTAATCTTTCAAACAAATACACAAGTCCGTTAAAGGATATCTATAGGGTCAGGAACACAAACATGAATTCCTGACCCTATAGTGTTAACACCACCATCTAGCCCCCCTGGGCTCCTCATGCCTCCATAAATATAGCAAAATCTTACTGTATTCAAGCCTGAAGCTGTAGATCTGCATGCTGTTTGCCTAAAAAAAAAAACAAGCAGTCTGCTGACATCATCAGAAGTGGTAGCCTGATCCAATCACAGTGCTTCCCCATAGGATTGGCTGAGACTGACAAAGAGGCAGATCAGGGGCAGAGCCAGCATGATTCAAACACAGCCCTGGCCAATCAGCATCTCCTCATAGAGATGAATTGAATCAATGAAACTCTATGTGGAAAGTTCAGTGTCTGCATGCAGAGGGAGGAGACACTAAATGTTTGGATGCATTTTAGGCAGCCATGACTCAGGAAGGATCTCTAACAGCCATCTGAGGAGTGGCCAGTGAAGTTATCACTAGGTTGTAATGTAAACACTGCATTTTCTCTGAAAAGACAGTGTTTACAGCAAAAAGCCTGAAGGTAATGATTCTACTCACCAGAACAAATTCAATAAGCTGTAGTTGTTCTGGTGACTATAGTGTCCCTTTAAGATGACTGCAATTTTACTAGCTGTCATAGTCTAAGACTATGTCTTTAGTGTTCAAATGGTATACTCACTCACATTGTCCAGAAGCATCTACACATTTTAAATCTGTCTTGCTTCCACAGGTTGTTAGTTGGCAAAAAGAAAAAAAATAAGATGTAATAAAATAAAACAAAATGTTTACTATTTTGACTTCGTGTGCATGTTGCTAGTTCTGGTCAAGGAACTTTTTTTTGTGTCCACATATATCCAAGTACTATATTTGCTGTGGTAAAGCCAGACAAACACAATAAAACTCCCCACATGTTTATGCAAATTCAAAAATACAGTTGTTCATAATCTACATATCTTGGGGAAAAGTTTGCCTTCGGTCCTTTTGGATCAAAACTCATGCTTTTGTTTAAAACTGTGCTCCATTGCCATGGATGCTTGCAGATCTGCAGAATAAAGTCTTAAACATGATGTTGTGCTTCGGATATCTGTGCTTATATGCCTGCATATCTGGAAATTCTGGGACTAGTATGGAACATGATGTTTCCAACTACTTAAGCTTGTTACACTCCCTCAACCCACAGCTGTCAATCAGACAACTGGTCCTGTTACTTCCTAAACAGAAGAGGTAGTCTATTGCCCTGACCACCTGCCTTAAAAAAGACTTCTCATTGAGCTGCATTGGGAAGTCTGTAATTGGACAGCCACAGTAAGTCTTTACTGGGGAAGAAGGGGATGGCTTGCGGTGCAGGGAATAGATTTGTAGCTTTTGCAAGCTGAGTCATGTATGGTTTTTATATAGGTACATCTACTAAATGGTGATTTTTGTTTATTTTATAAATTTTGGCATTAGAGTATCCGTTTAACTGCAATATATGTGTGTGTGGTCCGGGTCCGAAACCCTGTTCTGGAGTTACCCTGCCCAGCTGCCATTAGCAGCTTTCCCTCGGTGCCCCTGGTTTGGGACTTTCCCTTCATTCGAATGGAACCGAACGCTAGCTCCCTGGTGGTCGTTAACATGGACAAACCCACGAATGGTCTTCAGCGGTACTTTGCCGAGATGGAACTAATTTCGGCATTAGGAATTCGTGGGTCCCGGTCACCTCAGCGGTAGTTAGCCGTGACTGTTATGGAACTGTTTTCGGCATGAGATGACCTTGCGATTTCCAGACATCTTGGTCTGGGGTTTTGAACCACTTTGCCACCCGCCCGGAGAGCGCTTTTTGGAAGGAAGGTGCCTAAGACTATGGGGAGCAAACGCTACCTTAGAGCCAGGCAGAGCACCCCATATTGCTGTAGCAGGAGCTCCCGGAAGTTTACCGGCCAAAGCACTATTGGAACTATTTTGGGCCTTTGGTGCGGCAGGACAAAACTTTGACACGGTGGAGCTTACCCTACACTGCATGGATCTGAGCACAATTTGTACAAAATGGGCGCTAAGATTAGGGCTCTTTGGTGATGTAGGACATGTGGGGTTATTGTAAGTTTATGTTTTGGCGTAATTTTATGCTTCGTGTTGGACTCTCTGTTCCTGGGAGATAATTATCTTACCTGTCTTTAACTCACTTATCTACCAATCCCAGAGATTCCTGGGAGGGGCTTGCATTGAACTGTTTATAGACTTCCTGCTGGAGTCAGTGCATAAAAGGCAGAGTTTGGCACATTAAAATCAGTTCTACGTCCAGTTACTGGGGAGGGATAGAGCTATTCACTTCACAGTGCCTTGTTCCAGAGTTGCTGTCTAAACGGATCCAGCGGAGGAAGAGTCCTGGTCAGGACTAGCGCTCTGCTACAAGCGGATCAGTGCTGTAAAAACAACACAGTCACAAGAGGTTATTGCATTGGTGGTATTGATTTACTTGTACGTTAGCTGAGCATAATTTAGAAGGTGCTCAGTGGCTAATATCAGATTTACCATAACTCCCAAGTTGCCCCTATTTAGAGCCCAAATCCCTCTTTTCTCTTTTTCTATTCCAATGTCCCTTGTTTCTAGGAGCTCCTTATTGTTTCTGTGTCTGACTGTAACAGAGCTCCACAGATGTAATATGCACAGTAATTTGCCTGGAAACTATGTGTTCAGAAATCACTCTGTGTAAATAAGATACATCTTGTTCTAAATTAACTTTTTGTTACATACATTATTAGTAAGTCACCTAAAATTTCTCAGAACACTCCATTCCCCACCCCTAAAATTAAAGTGTGGTATGTACAGTAATTTTTAGTAGCCACTTGGTCACAAACACTGGCCAAAGTTAGCGTTAATATTTGTTTGTGTGTGAAAAATGCAAAAAACTAATCTGAACGCCAAATTTGGCCAGTGTTTGTGACTAAGTGGCTTCTAAAAACATCTGGACATACCCCATTTGCAATACCGTGGGTTGTTTACTATTGCAAATGGTATGCCATCATAAAGTAATTTTCATACCTGGGCTACCATACGGTCTCAAAGGCAATGTAACCATTCTGCCGAATATCAGTGTGAAAAAACTGAAACGCAAGCCTTATATTTGACTCTGTAACTTTTGAAAACCCCATAAAACCTGTACATGAGGGTTACTGTTTTACTCGGGAGACTTTGCTGAACACAAATATCAGAACAATTATATCGTCCGTGTAAGTGCCATTTATGTGTGAAAAATGCAAATTTTACTTTCACTAACGATATCATCGATGTAATACATTTTGCTGTTTTGAAACACTAACATTTGTGTTCAGCAAAGTCTCCCGAGTAAAACAATACCACCCATGTACAGGTTTTATGGTGTCTTGGAAAGTTACAGGCTTGAATATAATGCTAGCAAATTAAATTCCCTGGACTTTCTGCCTGGGTTGTCAGGCAAGTCCCACAAATTGTAATTATTAAAATGACCTAATTATGTATACATATTACATAAATATAAACGTAGAATTAAAATATATGTGTATGGATAGAGGCAGGGATAGGAAACTACATCTTATCTCTGCTTCTCTTTCCTGACTGAATCCGCGGGGGAGCAGCACAGAGTGCAGCCAGCAACTCCCAGACTGCAGAGACAGCCTACAGATCAGGTAAGTGAGAGATGGGGAGGGGGGCAGCCTACAGATCAGGTAAGTGAGAGATTAAAGGAACACTATAGTGTCAGGAAAGACCACATTTTGAATATGCTGTGCAATTTTGGGCACCTGTTCTAAAGAAGGATATTATGGCACTAGAAAAAATGCAAAGGCAGGCTACAAAATTAATAAAAGGAATGGAACATATCAGCTATTAAGAAAAGTTAACAAATTTAAACCTCTTTAGTTTAAAAAAACGTCGCCTGAGAGGGGATATGATAACATTATACAAATATATTTGGGGCTAATACAAACCATTGTGTGGAAATCTTTTCACAAGCCGGACTTTACATAGGACACGAGGTCATGCGTTTAGACTGGAAGAAAGAAGATTTAGTCTAAGGCAAAGGAAAGTTTTTTTTTACTGTAAGAACAATAAGGATGTGGAATTATCTGCCTAAAGAAGTGGTTTTATCAGAGTCCATACAGATGCTACTAGATGCATACTTGCAAAAACAGAATATTCAAGGGTATCATTTTTCAATGTAGGGTAATAACTGCTTGATCCAAGGATAAATCTGACTGCATCCACTTGAGTCCAATCCATCACTACCTGCAAACCTTTCTCCCAGGCCAAATCACGGCAGGAAGAGTACAGATCAGGTGCCTAATTCCACCGTGATATTTTCCTCATGCACTGAAGTCTGTGGGGAAGACCACTGTGACAAGTCTTGTGCTAAAATATGCCTAGTGAATGTCCACCACAAGGATCAACCAGAAAAGACTTTAACCCCTTAAGGACACATGACGGAAATATTCCGTCATGATTCCATTTTATTCCAGAAGTTGTGTCATTAAGGGGTTAAAGGTGTATGCTATCTTAGATGATCAACACAATCGATCACTTGCCCGATCCAAACTGTTTGATCTATTTTGCATAAGAGGAGGGGTTCACCCTTACACCTTAGTCACTTGTAGCGGCACTTCAGAGGTCTTTAGAAGAATGGCCCCTGGATTTATTGTGTCCTCTCTAGGTGATAACTTACAATTACCATTACCTACACTTGTATAGTGCAACCAGATACCAGCCAACAAAGAAGAAATACCTACACCAGAAGTTGCAAGTAGCAAGTGAAATCCCACCACTTTTTCAAAGATGCTAAAATCCTTCTTCTGCTGGGAAGAGATAATCTAAGGGTCCACAAGGTGCACATGCAGGTCAGCGGACCCCCAGATGCTCCATTGGCACAGTACCTGGACTTAGGCTGGGTCATCATAGGTAATGTCTGTATAGGCAAAATGAAAGGGCCTACTAACATTTCTTCATTCAAGACAAATGTATTGCCGAATGGTCTACTCACTTTGAGCCATGCCCACATTACTACTGGGTAAAGGAGAAGGTAACTAGCTGCAAGTTGCAACATGACAACACAAACCTTTCCCACACATACGATGACAGTTTTGGCTCTACATTTTTCAATGCAAGCAGCGAAGACAACATGTTAGCTCCTTCAGTAGACGGCAAAGAATTCCTTAAAGTAATGGACAACGAGTTCTTTCAGGAAGATTCCAATAATTGGGTGGCACCCCTACCCTTTCGCCTCCCGAGAGAGAAGCTACCGAACAATCTACATCAAGCCATTAAATGGTTCTCTCTGCCAAAGCAATGGCATTATATTCCCACTGACCTTAATCCTGCTGATTATGGGACAAGAGCTATATCCCCAGCAGCTCTCCATGGCTGCTTGTGGCTGTCGCCTCCAAGATTTCTTCATGAAAACTCCTACTCAATTTCCTCCTACGTTACCTACGAACTGGTACATCCTGATGATGATAAAGAAGTCAGGTCTATGAACACCACACTGTATACCTCTACGAGCCCAGAACCAAAACTCAAGTCACATCGTTTTGAACGTTTCTCAACCTGGTCATCAGCTGTTAGGGCTGTTGCTTATTTGATTCACGTTGCCCATTGTTTTAAAAGGAGCTCAACATCAGAGTGTCATGGTTGGCATATCTGTACCAACAATTCTACCGCAACGGAAATTGAGCGTGCCGGAAAGGTTATCATTCGCTGTGCACAACAAGAAGTGTACATGGAAGAATTCCACAGATTCAAAGGTGGAATACCTTTATCAAAGGATAATTCACTATTTAATCTAAACCCTGTGGTCGATAACAATCAGTTGCTGCGAGTTGGAGGTCGAATAGAGAAATCTGACCTGTGCAGCAAGGAATAAAACCCTATCATCATACCAGGTCAACATCACATCGCCACTCTTCTAATCCGGCACCATCATGAACTAATACAACACCAAGGTAGACAATTTACAGAAGGCGCTATCAGGTCAACCGGCTTGTGGATTGTTGGAATGAAAATGTGTTTCTTCCCTGCTTTTCAAATGTGTCAAGTGTCGCAAGTTAAGAGGTAGACACTAACTACAACAAATGGCAAGCCTACCAGCTGATCGTTTAAGCACAGATCCACACTTCACCTACGTTGGAGTTGACGTCTTCGGTCCGTGGACCGGGGTAACTCGAAAGACTCGTGGTGGAGCAGCCAACAGCAAAAGGTGGGCCGTGTTGTTTACTTGTCTCAGCATATGAGCTGTACATATTGAAGTGATTGAGTCAATGGATTCTTCTTGTTTCATCAACGCTTTACAAAGATTCTTCTCCATCCAAGGACCTGTCAAGCAGCTAAGATCCGACTGTGGTACCAACTTCGTTGGAGCCTGTAAAGAACTTCAACTAGACAATTTCTTAGCAAACAATGGATGTACTTGGCTGTTTAATCCACCACATTCTTCACATATGGGAGGATCCTGGGAGCGAATGATTGGAATCGCTCAAAGAATTCTCGATTCCATGTTACAGGACCGCAAGTCTTCACTATTGACTCATGAGACTTTGAGTACCTTTCTCTCGGAAGTATCCGCCATCATTAGTGCAAGGCCTCTAGCAACAGTATCTTCTGATCTACTACGGTGATATCTCCTGCTGAGATCGACCCGAAGGATATTTACTGGCGTACATGGAAACAGGTGCAACATCTAGCCAACATGTTTTGGCACCGCTGGAGAAAGGAGTACCTGCATATCATTCAAAGCCGTTCCAAATGGCAAACACCCAAGCCCAACCTCAAAGTAGGCAACCTTGTTCTTCTGAAAGAAAGAGAAGTCTGTCGCAATGAGTGGCCTATGGGTCTCGTAACAAGCGTAATGCCCAGCGATGATAGAAAGGTTTGGAAGGTTGAGATTAAGATAACCAAAGGAGGTTCCACACGGACTTTCTCACGTCCAATCACAAAATTGGTACTTCTTCTCCCAAGCGAGTGACTTATGCAAGAGTACCAGAACGTACGGTACTATGGTGGGGAGAACGCCACTATAACTGTTAACTATGCCACTGTTGAAGCTCCACGGCTATAAACTGTAGACTACAGGACTTTAGCCATACATTATTGGACTTCACGTTTGGTTGTTCATTTACTGCATACCTTCTTTGTTTTGCAGGTATCTCGTATTTATGGTTGGTTTACACACCAGTATTATTTTCTAATGTTTTCTTCGCTTACAGGTTCAAGTTGGACTTTTAGACATTTGGACTTATCTTTATATAATAGGCTTTGAAATCTAAAGATTTCAGGTGGGGAGTGTCATGTTACATGATATTGTTTTATTATAATGTACCGTTTCTTTAATGTTTATCTTAAGTTTGTCTCTTGGGCCACTCCATAGTTTGCATGCTGCTTCAGGTACTCCCCTCCCCCTTTCCTGTTCTAGTGTTTTCTATGCTGTACATTCATATGTGACTTCTTTCTCTCCTAACCTGTATGGAAGAATCGTTCTTTTACCTGCTGTAACTGCACATTCTACGGATCATATGACGAATAAACAGTTGTGACTGAGTAAACTATCTGGGAAGGTGATTTTGTATGGATAATCTCATCAGGGCAATGAGCGCCATGTGCTCCTGAAAAACACATTCATATCCTTTGCAGCCGTTCCAGAAGTGTTTGTGTAGTGTGTGTATATTGTGCAGTGTGTGTATATAATGCAGTGTGTTTGTGTAGTGTGTTTATATAATGCACACTACACAAACACACTGCATTATATACACACACTACAAACACACACACTCTGCATTATATAAACACACTACATTCACTATACACACTACACAAATACACACGCACTCTGCATTCATTATATACAAACACACACACTTTGCATTTAGTATATACAGCATTCACTTTACGCACACTACTCTCACACTACACAAACACTTTGCTTTCACTATATACACACTACACTAATACACACTGCATCCACTACACACACTAGACAAATACACACTGCATCCACTACACAAACACACATTGCATCCACAACACACACACTACACAAACACACACTGCATCCACTACACAAACACACACAGCTCCCCTGTCTAAACACACTGCATCCACTACACGTGGCATGTATATTTTGTGCATTTACCTTTCGAAATAATTTTTATTTTCCAAAATGGTAAATGTACAGAATATCGGCAAATTATATCGGCTATCGGCCTGAAACTTCACAGAATATCGGTATCGGCTCTATAAAATCAATATCGGTCGATCCCTAGTAAAAAGTGTCAATATGCCCTTAATGGGTACCACTTTGTTTCTTTGAAGTGATCTGGGTGCAGTGACCCTTTCCTTTTAACCCAACAATGTAAAACATTATCTTTTTGAAACTGCAATGTTTACCGTTTCAGAGATAACTCGACCTCTAGTGGCTGTCTTCCTGTCCTTTTGTGACGTGAAAGTTTATATGAATAAAATGCTTTCATTTGGGTAAAAGTGGTAGTGCACGTTGTTTGCCATGCATGCATATCAAATCCCCAATGCTCCTTTAAGAGATTATTCAGTTAGACCATTGCTGAGGTGACTATACCGAAGGTGGATAGGTGAGCAGTGAGGGATCTTTGGTAAGTTATTTAGTCATTTGTTTTAAATTATTTTTTGTATAGTATTGGGGAGTATCTCTATTGAGCTAGACAGGGCACTATAATGTTAGGAATACAGGTTTGTACTTCCAACATTATAGTGTTCCTTTAGGCAAGTATCTGTGATGGCCTTCACAGTAAATATATACTTTTTTTATTGCATTATTGTTTTCTGTGATGGCTATTAAATGTAGTAGACAAGCATGCCAAATTCTAACATCGTTCCACATTGTAAATTGTACATTGGGATTGTATGTTATTGTATGCTATTTCTTGTGTTTTGTTTTGTGTAACTACCAAAATAAGCTGACGTCCATGTGATGTACTCTGTAAATCAGGACAAATTAATTTTGAATAACTTTTCTTTAGCTGCACTAATTGTATACAAATTATTGTTACCATATATGTGGTCGTTTTTAAAAAATTTTTTATAACAGTATACCATAAGTATTGGTGCAATAAATGGGAAAGATAGGAATTAAAGTTGTACATAAGCATAACAAAATGCCAACAGTGCTTTTGTCATTAAGTACAAAACAGGTCATGCGTCGTTCTTGGTTTTGGAGGTGAAAGGGTTTAAAATCTCAATATATCTGCACTAGACTGGAAATGATTAATTTTTAAAAATCCTCCCTTAATACCACCCACACTTTAGGTGGCAAGTGTGTATGTGTGGCAGAACACCACGATGCACCACTTACATGGTTTCTATCAGACCATCTGATTGAAATAATTGAGGTTTACTATATTTTGACTGAATGGTAAGAAAGAGCAAGAATTTTCCTGGCACCAGAACTTTATTCCGAATAAGTTGTTATGGTGCCTAGAGTTTTTCTTTTAAGAAACACTCCAAGCACAATAAACTATGGTTTATTATGGTACAAGGAAGATGCCTCTCAGAAATTTAACTGTTAATTATTCCAATTTTCACTGTTTCCTTCATGTACTGTTTTTGTGCTCCACCTTTAAACCCAGTGTTATCAAATGAGAAACTCTAGTATTCTCACTGAACTTGCAAGTGCATGGGCCACATGAAAATGCTCATGTAGTTCAAGTCAATGTCATTCACTTTCAAGAACTTTGCGTGAATACACACCACATTTGTCTGCCTGTTTACTGTACAGTGCCTTGAGCTGGGTAAGGAACTGTGCTGTGAGATTGCATACAATTCTTACAATTGAATGTGAACAGATTGTGGCATGCGCAGGTTTTGCATGACCACTCCATATTTATATACTTTCAGGGCTTAATGGTGAAGAATTACTTCCGCGTATGATGTTAGTAGGAAGCAAGATAAAACAAGTGTAGTGTATGAGATTTATATTTTGTTGTGGCTGCATGTTCAGTAATCCTTTACATTTCTGGGGCTGCTATAAACCATGAGCTTTATTTGTGTTTAATCCTACGAGTATACCCAAAAAATGTAGACATTGGTTGACTTAGCAGAAAACTGACCTGACTGTTTTTATTTTGGACTTTATAGACCCTAAGGAAATCAAGTGTGTTAAATGGAGTTAATGACTAAAGAAAGTCACACATTTTGCTAATAGGCTCCATGTTTCAGAAGGCTCACAAATCCTCTGGAATTAGCACTCCCCTGTAGCTAAATATTGTTATTTTTATTATTATTTGTTGGCTTGTAATGGTGCCAGTTTACATGATTTTCTACATTGTTCAAGAAGCTTTAATCTATAAATGAACAAACCTAGAGCCATGCATAATTACTTGCACTTTTATCTTAGAAATTGAAATGTAATACAGTCTCATCTGATCTGTTTCATTTTGATTATATTTGCAAAGGTTTCCCATTTTATGATCTTATTACACTTAGTGGGACACTATAGGCACCTCAGTTAAGGCGTTTTGGTGTATAGACAGTGCCCCTGCATTCTCATTATTCAATTCTCTGCCATTTAGAAATTAAATCACTTTTTTTTATACAGCCCTAGTCACACCTCCCTGCAAGTGACTTGCACAGCCTTCCTAAACACTTCCTGAACAATCATGATCGCTTCCAGCCGCTCTAATGGCCGAGGCATCCTGCTATACACCCCCCCCCCCCACTGCCGGGTCCGCCGGGTGATCGCTCTCCCATGTGACGCCAGGCAGTGAGGCAGAGCATCAGAAGCCATCAGGCAGGCTTCTGATGCTCTGCCTGTGCTGAGTGACTCGAGGGGTAGAAGCACTCAGGAAAATAAATTAAATAATAATAAAAAAAAAGTTAACCCCTCCCTCTCCCTCCATATGTACTTACCCAATTGCCGTCGTTCCCCCACCGGCGATCGGTCTTCTTAACTTGGGGGACAATCCCCCCTCTGCAAATTATGACCCCCAGAGGCCATATGTGACCGCTCTAAAAGATAGGTGTCCATAGTGCTGCCTGCTGGTGAAAATAGTAAAAAAAAAAAAAAAATTAAGTTAATAAATAATAAATAAAAAAATATAAATATGTGTATATATATGTGTGTGTGTGTGTGTATATATACATATTATATCTATATATAATATGTATATACACTGAACAAAATTATAGACGCAACACTTTAGTTTTTGCCCCCATTTTTCATGAGCTGAACTCAAATATCTAAGACTTTTTCTATGTACACAAAAGGCCTATTTCTCTCAAATATTGTTCATAAATCTGTGTTAGTGAGCACTTCTCCTTTGCCGAGATAATCCATCCACCTCACAGGTGTGGCATATCAAGATGCTGATTAGACAGCATTATTATTGCAAAGGTGTGCCTGAGGCTGGCCACACTAAAAGGCCATTCTAAAACCCCTTCAGCCACTTACCTGAACCCAGCGCCGATGTCCCTTGGTGCTGGATCAGGCTCGCCCACGCTCCTCCCCCGCCGACGTCAGCCGGCAGGGGAGACCTAATACGCATGCGCAGCAATGGCCGTGCGCCTTAGGCCTCGCCATTGAAAATCTGAAATGAGGATGTCCAGCGTCAGATAACGGACCAAAAGTGTGTGTGTGACGGGTGCATAGGGTCTGTACTGTGTGTAGGTGAGATGTGAAAATCTATCTTAATGTCTCCACTCCCTTCTTCATAGCTTTTACCAGGGAGGGTGGCATGGGTCGGCAGGGTAGATGAAAGAATCTCCCCCGCTGGCCTTGGTCCATGGCCATCAAAGCCCACTTGACGTTTCCTGCAGAACCCACCACCGCCCACCTGAAATCCCAAACCGCCCACTAGTGGGCGGTAGGTACCAGGTTGACTGCCCCTGGTCTACATCATAGATGTCAAACTTGCGGCCCATGGGCTGCATGCGGCCCACTACTAATATATTTTCGGCCCACAACTAATATAAGTTTGCGGCCTATGGGCCACGAGGGAGCACTGAGTGTAAGCTCTTGCTGCACAGTGCCAACAGTGATGTTGGGAGCCAGAATGACGTCATATTCCGGCTCCCAGCATAACTTTGCGGCCCGCGAGGGAGCTGGGCAGGGAGAGCTCAAAATGGGTGTATGGCTGTCAGTGTGTGGGTGGGTGTTTCTGTGTGTGTATAGCTGTCTGTGTGTATTGCTGTCGCTGTCTGTGTGTATTGCTGTCGCTGTGTGTGTGTATGGTTGTGTGTGTGTGTATGGTTGTGTGTGTGTATGGCTGTCTGTGTGCATGGCTGTTTGTGTGTGCGTATGGCTTTCTGTGTATGTGTGTCTCTGTCAGTGTGTGTGTTTTCAGTTAGTCTGTGTGTGTGTGTCAGTGTGTGTCTGTGAGGGAGCCTGTTAGTGAATGTGTGTCTGTGAGTGCATGTGTGTGTTGGAGTGATTCTGTGTGTATGTCAGTGTGTGTGTGTATGTCTGTCAGTGAGTGTGAGTGAGAACAGGGACTAGGATTTAGTAGACAGGGGGGACTGAGATTTAGTAAAGGAGGGGGGGGCTGGGGTTTAGTAGAGGGGGTCGCTGTTTTTTGTTTTTTTAATACTGTACTTTTCAAAATAAACCTACGTGTCATGCCAAAAGCATGAGTTGGTGTTTGATGTGTGTTTATATATGTTAAGAGTTGTTTTTTGTAAACCTTGGGATGACATTTATTGTGGTCTTTGATCTTGCACCAGGCCTAGACCATAAAACATCTAGATAGCCATCACCAGAGCTGGACACAAGGAATTTCATAGAGTGGGCAATAGACTGCCAGACCAGCCCCCTCTGATCCCCCCCAGGGGTCTGCCCACTGAGAAACAACTAGTTTAGATATATGAGGGTGTTGGACTATCCAGGGAGGTCAGTTATTCATTTTTCTTTTGTCAGTAACTTCTAGGAGATCTATACCATCTAAGACTCCCACAAGAATTCTATATGGGGTAAATATATGTAAGGAATTTCTTGTGTTTTCTCCTATTTTATTTTATGTACTGTTTTGCAATTTGGTATCTGTATATCATTTATTTCTGTATTTTGTACTCAGCACTGTGAATCCCTTTTGTCAGATTAAATGTTTACTTAATCAGCTTGTGTCTCTGTTCTCTATGAGCTTCACTCTCCAGAGGAAAGCTCAGGTAAACACGTTACCAAAAAGGGTTAACTATATATGTTTTATCAGTAAAAGTAGAACTGTGATACTATAATTCTCCTGTGTGTGGGGTAACCTAAGACGCCCGGGTTTAAAAGTCTTGGTGGTGGCAGTAAAGTGTGTACTAAGGGGGTTAGTGTAGAAGGGATTGCAGGGGTTAATTGAGTGGTTGCTGGGACTAGCAACAGGTAACCAGGGGTCTGGTGTCATTAACCCTGTCACTTCCACACTCTCCCCACTGTCTCGGCTGGGCCTATAGCCCACGCTCGTGACACTACGTTTCTATGAAAATTTACATTTATGTTTTTTTGCGGCCCACATAAACTGAAACCTTGTTTATTTGGCCCTTGCTAGTCTTTGAGTTTGACATGCTTGGTCTACATTGATATTTCACACTGCCTACTGTAATGCTCAGCTTCCCCATTATTTAAGTAGTTTGCTGTCACCCAAATGGCTGAAAATATTTTTCATTCCTGGTGCTCTAGTTACTTTCTCTGGAATTATTTTGCATGGCAGGAATTTGTTTTTGTTTAGATGTGTTAGACTTGTATTGGAATCTGCACAGCTGACCATTCATGCAAACCAAACAAGTGCAAATAGGTTAATTCATGGTTTATATGAATGAAGCTAAATGTGATTGTGACTGTGATGGTCAGAGTGACCACTGTTGACTTTAAAGTTGTACCTACTGTGTACACATACTTTGGTTGTCCCACTGAATATTACTAATCCCCCACCAATCCCCCCCAAAAAAGTCATATAAATCTAGTGAAATAATTTAAAGGGAACCTGTAGTGCTATTTTTTACTTTGCTTACACCCCCGCAATACATTGGATACAAAATATATCACAAGGATACATGTGTTTTGGATCAAATAAAGTGTTTGATTATTTGTCTATCTGCTCCTTTCCACATTGATTAATTAATTGCTTGCACGCTTTCCTAGAAAGTTATTCACACCGGAAACAAGTTTCTGTTGGATGAAAAACCTGAGGAATCTTTATACCAAACACCTTATAATGCAGAAATACGTCATATGCATAGTCACAGATAACACAAAGTATACTTTCAACAATTGGTTAACAGTCTAAGGGTCTTTCCTGATACCACCCCACTGGGCGTGAGTCCAGCATCGTCACATGACATTTCTTTGTATCCCAGCCCCATTTTATTACACGTGGCAAGTCCTTGAGAGAGAGCCGTTACTTGAACAAAGGAAGCGGGGGAGGGGTTAGAAAGGGAAGCAGCTCCTTTAACACAGCGAATCTCCATTTTGTTACACAAGGCTTTGCTAAATAGGAAGGGGGGGGGGGAAGCTGGACGAGAGCGGTTTACAGAGGGTTACTAAGCACACAGAGGGGGAAAGGAAACCTTTTACTGAATGGGCACACTTGTACAGAGAAAAATAGACATTTTATGCATTCAAGTATTTTGTCCATAACAGTCCCCCCTTAAAATGGCTATTTTACTAACAACTACTATATCTAACCCTAATACTGTCCCCATAGAAAAATAACAAAAGGCTAACTTGCACATCAAATAAAGTGTTTGATTATTTGACTATCTACTCCTTTCCAAATTGATTAATTGCGTGCATGCTTTCCTAGAAAGTAATTCACACCGGAGACAAGTTTCTGGTGGATGAAAAACCTGAGGAATCTTTATTCCAAGGGGTGGGACCCCCTTATAAAGCAGAAATACGTCATATGCATAGTCACAGATAACACAAAGTATACTTTCAACAATTGGTTAACAGTCTAAGGGGTTGTACCTGATACCACCCCACTGGGTGTGAGTCCAGCATCGTCACATGACATTTCTTTGTATCCCAGCCCCATTTTATTACATGTGAGAGAGCCGTTACTTGAACAAAAGAAGGGAGGGAGGAGTTAGAAAGGGAAGCAGCTCCTTTAACACAGCAAATCTCCATTTTGTTACACAAAGCTTTGCTCAATAGGAAGGGGGGGGGGGGGAAAGCAGGATGAGGGGTTTACAGAGGAAATGGTTACTAAGCATACAGAGGGGGAAGGGAAACATTTTACTGAATGGGCACACAGGTACAGAGAAAAATAGACATATTATCCATTCAAGTATTTTGTCCATAACACATGATGTATTCAATGTAACCTTTGGTGATAGCTCACCATATTCTCGATCCAGCGTCACCACATTCTTGTCTTCATGGGTGTCACTCTTCATTTAACACCCACCTCCTGTACACCTGTACTACTCCTGATCTCTTCGTTCATATGCCGTGCTTGGGAACCCTTCCCCAAGCAGGGCAAGCCTTCTCCATGACACTGACATACAAGCTTTGTTGCAAGCATGTCACTCCACTCCTATGCTTCTTAGCCAGTTCTAGCAGTGTCGGCTAGATAGTTTGCAGAGGAATTGTGTGTAGTTGTTATGCTTGGGAAAGCAGAATGGCCTATGAAGGGGACGTTTTATATGCTCTCCCTGCTTAGTGTGATATTGGTGCTTACTTGTGTAAAAGTGGTGATATTCTCTTAATAGCATTTCGTAATTTGTTTTATTTCTCGTGTGTTTTTTCTGAATTTTTCCACCCCATGCATATTTATGAGAAGTGGAGAAATTGCAGTTACTTTTGCTAATTTCTTACTCAAAAGGGCGCTTTGAAGAATTGATATATGCGTACTTGGTCCATTGAAGTGGGAAAAGTATCAAATTGGGGAAAATTCATTATTAGAATTAATCAGAATGTTGCATTTTTCTTGCAATAATTACATGAATCCATTAATATCACTCAAGGTCCATATTAACAGTCTCCCACAGAGTGCCAGAAATTAAGTATAACCTTACAGAAAGTCAATTATTTCTCTAGTTTGAATTTTCTAAAAATATCCTTGTATGTGCAATCAAAATATAGACATTATAATTGTATGATTATTGTGTTTGTATATTTTTTTATAAAGTATGTAATTATTTTATTTAGTCTTTCATGTTCACTTGGACAGACTTGAAAGGAATAGAAATCACAGTGCATTTTCACTTGTAAAACATTTTAGTAAAATAAAAAGCTGTACATAACTCATCATAAGCCTCATTACAAACAAGATACAGCTGTCCTGGTTGGTAAGAACAACTCCATGTAATCCAATTGGTTATAACCTAACCCTTGTCAATAAACCTTTTTAACCCCTTAAGGACACGACATGTGTGACATGTCATGATTCTCTTTTATTCCAGAAGTTTGGTCCTTAAGGGGTTAAACAAGGGATGTGTGCCTGTTTTGTTGTCTTTTTTTATGGCTATTGAACATAAGAGGCAAATATGTAAATCTGAATGATTTTATTACACATTGTTCCATATCAAATCTTTTTGTGTGGAAGCAAAATAGTACCCTCTACTGTCAGAATTTCATAAGAAAACGTTTGTAAAAGAGAGCTCCAGACTCAAAATAAAATATGCATGGTGGTTTGCATACCTTATTTCTTGGAAAACAGCCATCAAAATGCTATGGGATGACTTAAGTTGTGAAGCAGAGTTTAATTTGTTCCCTGTATCAATTTGATTGAGTCTTGAATGAGTTCTCTGAGCCCGAAGAATTTTCCATTGAGTAGTAAAATCAATGCCAATTATGACTATGTATGCATACATTTAGATTTTGTGCTTGATTATGTTTTTGATCGATTAGTCCTTAATACCACAGCATTATCCATTTCAAAATATGGTTGTCATATATTTATTGTAAATATTTTGGAAGCAATGCTCTGTTTTGAAGGAAAGATTCTTTTAGGAATGCATTAATAGTAAAAACAGCTACATGGTATTGATGGTATAAGCGGTTTTAAAAGGAGGTTTTGTCTTTCAATTGAGCCTATATGTTATTGTATATGTTCCACTTCCATATTATGCACACTATCCTTTCTCTGTCCGAAGCTATAAAACCCTCCTAGGGCTTTCTGCTGATCTGTGGTAGATTTTGTACAAGCCTCCACCTTCTCCTTCATCTTTTCACAGATTCAATTGCAGTGGAGTGCATAACTATACAACTCATAAAATCCTGCAGAGCAAAGTTTTGTCACATATGCTCAGCGGGCCCTTTAATATCAGTTGGACAGCTGAGACTGACTAGAATATTTTGGCCAATAAAGAAAATTCTATTTGTATGCCTAGGGGAAAATTATATAACTATTCAAGCCACATTTCAAAGTAACATATAGGCGCTACACATGTGAAAGGCACTACAAAAATCTAGAAAATGCAATATTTTGGTTGTGTACCTGGTTTGTATAATTTACTTGGTATTGCTCACTATAGAATGGTATGTATACATTGCACTAGCAAATATGGATTATTATTATTATTTTATTATTTATATAGCGCCATCAGATTCCGTAGCGCTGTACAATGGGTGGACTAACAGACATGTAATTGTAACCAGACAAATGGATGTACAGGAACAGAGAGGTGGGGAGGCCCTGCTCAGTGACCTTACATTCTAGAGGGAGTGGGGTATAGTGACACAAAGGGTAAAAGTATGGGTACGATGTAGGTTGTTAGAAAAGTATTCACTGAGGGCTTTTTAGGTAATTTTGACCGTTGCACGGGAGGAGTCATGGGGCTTGGGGGATAAAACCTGCTAACAGTTCAATTGATATGCTTTCTTGAAGAAGTGAGTTTTCAATGAATTTTTGAGTGGAGACTGGGTGAAAGTCTACGGAGAAGGGAAGGGAATTCCAGAGAGGAGGTGCAGCCCTGGAGAAATCTTGGAGGCGAGCATTAGAGGTGGGAGAATTGTTGTTTTAACCTCCAAATGCAATTTTTATTATTTTTTTAAATTTATTTTTGTGTTGCATAATTAAACTTTTTATATGTTTAATTATGTCAACTTGGATCAACCTCTAATATAGATCTGGGTCAACCTGCAATCTTTTATTTTCAGTAGATAGGCTTGTTGAAATAGTTCAAAACATAAATCTAAAGGTGTCATTATATATAAATTTAGCACTGATCAAAAGTACTTAATAGGCTACACATTTATATTCCTTCAGCGATTTTCCAATTTAAATTAAATTATGGCCAGTCACCACATTTGTTCAGACCTTGATTACAAATCCATATGCATAAAGAAAATTAAATAGACTTTTCTTTCTTCATTGATTTTAATTTAAGTTTTAATTCATTTAATGCATCATAAATCTGTGAATTAGAAAAGTTTGATGGTTTTGTTAAAATTTTTACCACTAAAGGATTTCCTTATTTATAAACCAAAAAAGCAGTGACATATGTGGCTATGGTTAGTTGTAAGCTTGACAGGAGGAATGTTGTAAGACTTATATGTGCATTATACTGTTAACCATCTTGTCACCTGTATTACTATTGGGATTAATGCTGTCACGTGCCATATTTTTTTGGCATATGAGGCATAATCATGTATTTTAAGGATAATTTTTTTTTTTTTTTTTTGGTGGTGGTGGTGGATAAAAAAAAACACTCTTCCATAATTATACTCATTCAGCTTACAGTTGCAAGAAAAAGTATGTGAACCCTTTGGAATGATATGGATTTCTGCACAAATTGGTCATAAAATGTGATCTGATCATAATCTAAGTCACAACAATAGACAATCACATGCTTTTTCCACCTGCACTGTGAATGTTTACATGGTATGTTCAATAAAAACATGGCAACATTTCATTATTTGTGTGTTATTAGTTTAAGCAGACTGTGATTGTCTATTGTTGTGACTTAGATGATGATCAGATCACATTTTATGACCAATTTGTGCAGAAATCCATATCATTCCAAAGGATTCACATACTTTTTCTTGCAACTGTATGTGCATAGTGGATGTAGTGCTTGTGCACAGTGAATGTGGCATGTGTGTAGGAGTTGTGGTATGTGAATTTGTGGGCTGGGATAGAGTTCTGTGAGGGATGACAGGTACAGTTTATTTTTTGTTTTACGCTACAGAAATCTGCAATGACCTGGTGCGGGAGATCTATCTATCTACAGAAAACCGTATAAAAAAATAATTTGGCATATTTTTACCCCAAATTGTGGGGTACAAAACTGCATCCTTCATTCAAAAAAATACCTTATTCAGTCTAACACTTTGAAATAGTGTTATTGGTGCTGCTTTATGCAATTTAAAGTAGTACTTCAAGCATTAATACAACTTTTGTTAGTTTTTTAATTTCAAATGAAGTTAGGAAAATATCTATTCAGACTAAATAAAATTTGTCGGAAAGTTTTGTTGATTTCTGATATTAGAACGCTAATTTTTTCCCCTTTTACTGCTATAACAAAGGGTTCAGGGAATCCCTGAACTTGGAGTAGGTTTAATATGTACGGCCAAAGTACTCTGTCAAATGCCTTCTCTGCGTCTAATGACCACAATAAGTCCACTCCCCATCTGGTATTTTCCTACAGTTGTCGCCCTGGTATAAAGCCAACCTGGTCTGGGTGGATCAGTCTCGGAAGGAGGAGTGTGAGTCTGGATGCTAGGATTTTAGCAAATATTTTGAAATTGATATTAGTGAGTGATATCGGTCTGTAGCTTGGGGCCAGTGTATCGTCTTTTTCTGGTTTTGCACATGTTTGCCATGGCCATGTCCATATTATACTTTCCTCCCTGCATGAAGTGATTACCTAAAGTCGTGAGGTGGGGGTCTAATTCGTCTCTAAATCGTTTGTAGTAGCTAATGTTATAGCCGTTCAGTCCCGGGGCTCTGTTTCCCTTGAGAGATGCTATGGCCATCTCCACTTCATCTTGTGTGATTGGGTCCCTCAGTGTTGCCTCCTCTTCACCTGTCACCCTTGGTATGGTCAGTTCTGATAGGAACTTATGTAGGTCCGTGGTGTATGCTGTATTGTCGTTCGTAAGGTGGGGTAAGTGATTATATATGCCTGAGAAGTATGTTGTGAATACTTTACTGATAGCATCTGGTGTTGTGACTACTTTATTGGTTTCAGTCCGTATTTTGGTTAAAGGTTTGCGTCCCATTCTTGGTCATAATACTCTGGCCAGTAGTTATTATAATTCTGAATTGTTTCCCTGTACCTTAAACCATTTTAGATAGGCACTTGGAAGGCATTGTGCGCTGGAGGAATCGGTCCTATGATTGGGGGACAGAGCTAGGGGTGCCCATCCGTACATGGGCGCCCGTCGGGCCGGGAGCCCTCGCCCCTATTGTGCGGGCAGTGGGTTCCCGGGAGATAAGGATGACGTACCTGGACCAGGTGAATTAGGGCCTTGGGAGTTATTTTGCATTTGGAAGCGAATACTGATGACATAAGCCTATACACAATCCCCATAATCCAGTTAGTGTGTTACCTGTGCTGTTACTGGAAGTGTTCAGCAGTCCCCCCCCAGGACATTTACCTGCATGATAAAGTTGATAGTAGTAAGTGAATATGTAATAAAGGACAAAGAAATACTTGTACAGTGATTAAATTAACCAAAACCCGAGAGTTACCCCAGAGAACTTGTGTTCACAATTACTAACGTTGAACAATTGTTTATCAACAGTTTGTGCCAGAAAGGTAGATAACATAAGTAGTATGAGCTCAGAACACCAAATTACTCTAGTGTAAACAGTTGTCAACCTAACTGAAGGAAATTGAACAGCATAATCAAGACACAGTTGACCATATCTGACAATCGACCCCAGATATGCAATGACCAAGAAGAAGTAGACATGGAGA
Source organism: Pelobates cultripes (assembly GCA_933207985.1). NCBI lineage: Eukaryota > Metazoa > Chordata > Amphibia > Anura > Pelobatidae > Pelobates > Pelobates cultripes. Next base: position 129,351,351 of record OW240916.1, on the reverse strand, counting down.
TAATTTACATAAGGATATGCACGTCACTCGATATGACACAAAGCCTAACAAGAATTGAATTGCGTATACAAAAGAACAGCCTGAGAATTTAAACAACAATCACGTAAAAATCACCTGCCTATCATACTAGCATGAAGTAAGAGCCTGAAATAGGAGGTGATGATAATAGTAATGCAGTTAAATTAGTGACAGATCGAAGAGGCCAGGATATGTTAACTGCTACGTGAGAGGCCCAAGTGTTCTGAGAGAGGGCTGTATGGGAAGAACGTACTTGGGCCTACCGAGGCTGTGTATAATATTTAAATGTAGAATAGAAGATTTGTATTTGTTTAAAAAAATGTTTTATTATAAACGTATTTAAGTGCCCTATTGATGTGTGGTAACAGTTGTAGCGGTTGCACCAGAGGGCCGTGTGTAACATATGGAGTGAAGGGTTAGTGATGGCTGTGTGTAGAGGTACCGTAGCGGAAGGCAGAGATTGCCCAAAGTAAGTCATTAGCTGCAGGAAGGAGAAATAATGCTGAAAAGGGTAATGGATGTATGTAGTGAACAATTTAGGTATGTTTAGAATACCATTAGGGCTCTCCTGGTGTAGACCTGTGCAAAAGTAGAGGTAGGAAGAGTAGTCAGACTGAAGGGTGGCAACATGGAATGTGGTGGAGCGCCATCTATAAGACCGATGCCAAATGATGACGAGTATGTATCCAACACTATATATATTTTATAGTGTCATGAAGGAGGTGACTAAACACCTATTACAAATTATGTGCAAGATCGAAGCGGCCCAATATGAGAAGTAAGGAGAAAATATATAGGAAGAGTAAAGGTGGAGAATAGGTCCTGAGAGGCAGGATACAGAAATAGAGCTGTAGAACGGGAATAAATATATGGAAGGAAGAAATGAAGGATACTTGTATCATAGTATAGGAGTTATGTAATACCTGTGTAAGGTCAGGTCTATAGGAATGGTAGGAAGACCAGTTCGGCTAGTAGGGTAATAAAGTAATTAGTGTAGGCCATCTAATGTCAAAGCCGAAGGACACTCTTTGGTGTCACCAACGCCGAAGAGTATGTAGTGTCCTGATGTAGGTGACTTGATACATAATACTTATTACTGTACAATAATAAAATGACACAATTCTTAGAATAAGTGATTAATTTACTAGTGAGTGTTGCCAGCCGAGGTAGGGCCATATAAGCTGGTTGATTCAGGTCTAGCGAGGCTAAGTGATGTAATGAAATGTTGTTAAAAGGATTAATGTATACATACCCCAGGCAGCCATGAAGGGTGGGTATGTCATAATGCCGCCCACAGAGGGCCATATGATGGGAATGTAAAGAAGGCCTAGTAAGGCCACGTGTGAAGGCTTAGTGTCACGTATTCATCCGCTTATAGAAAAGTGGTTAATGACATTTACTGTCCACACAGGAAAAGTTGTGCCGAGCAGCAACCTAATCCACAGAAGGGTTAATGCTGAGCAGCAATTATGCAAATGAAACCTGGTAACTGACTTTGGGGTCAAAGGCCGGTTACAGCCTATCAGAACTAAAGGAGGGGTATTTAGGCCCAGTTCTCAGCCTGCTCAGTGCCCTGTCGTGGTTTCCCTTGTGGTTGTCCGAGAGCGCGTTCCTGTTTATAGTTTTCTACCTGGTTTTTGACTTTGGCTTTGTTTATTGACTTCTCTATATTCTGGTATCCTGACTCCTGGCTTTCCTCATCGCTGTGTCCCTTTCTGTGTTCCCTGACCTCGGCTAGTATTTTTGACTATTCTTTGTACGTTAAATCCGGCCATTCTAAGGACCGGTAATACGTTACTTATTTGTCATCCGTGCTGTACAGTTCTACGTGCTGGATCAAACAGTAATCCTGACACTTAGGACCTGAAACAAGACCAGTATAACCATAAAGCAGACTTTTCTAAAATTAGAATATGGGTAGAGGAGTCATTATCAGACTGGAGCCATTTAAATGGAGTCCAAGAGAAATGGGATTATTTAAAAGTTGCACTATTGAAGGCAACAGAAAATTCCATTAGGCGTGTCAGTAAAAGCAAAAAATTCAAGAATCCACTGTGGTACTCCACAGATGTGGCCAAAATAGTTAAAAACAAAAAGTTAGCATTTAGGAATTATAAAAAAACCCAGAGTGAGGAAGACAAAATGATCTATAAGATTAGGCAGAAAGAGGCTAAGCAAGTTATAAGAGCTTCCAAATCACACACAGAAGAGAAAATAGCACAGTCAGTAAAAAAGGGGGATAAAACATTTTTTAGATACATAAATGAGAAAAGAAAAGTAAAACAAGGATTAGTTAGATTAAAAACAAAAGAAGGAAGGTATGTAGAAGAGAATAAAGGTCTAGCTGACTGCCTCAATGAATATTTTTGTTCTGTATTTACAGATGAAAATTAAGGAAAGGACCTCAGTTGAGAAAAAGGATAAATGAGTCATTTATTACACGTGAGTTTACAGAGGAAGAGGTTCTATTTAAACTGTCAAAAGTAAAAACAAATAAGTCAATGGGACCTGATGGAATACACCCAAAGCTGTTAAAAGAGCTTAGTGGTGTACTAGCAAAACCATTAACAGATTTATTTAACCAATCATTGTTACCAGGAGTAGTCCCAGAAGATTGGAAGTTAGCGAATGTTAAACCATGTTAAAGGATAGAATTGATGAACATCTAAAAACACATGGATTCCAAGATCAGAGACAACATGGGTTTACTTCAGGGAGATCATGCCAAACTAATCTTATTGATTTTTTTGTTTGGGTAACTAAAATTATAGATCAGGGTGGTGCAGTAGACATTGCTTAACTAGATTTCAGTAAGGCTTTTGACACTGTTGCACATAGAAGGCTTATCAATAAACTGCAATCTTTAAGTTTGGATTTCAATATTGTTGAATGGGTAAGGCAGTGGCTGAGTAACAGGCAACAGAGGGTTGTAGTTAATGGAATATATTCGAAGCTTGGACTTGTCACCAGTGGGGTACCTCAGGGATCTGTACTTGGACCCATTCTCTTTAATATTTTTATTAGTGATATTGCAGAAGGTCTTGATGGTAAGGTATGTCTTTTTGCTGATGATACTAAGATATGTAACAGGGTTGATGTTCCAGGAGGGATAAGCCAAATGACAAATGATTTAGGTAAACTAGAAAAATGGTCAGAATTGTGGCAACTGACATTTAATGTGGATAAGTGCAAGATAATGCATCTTGGACGTAAAAACCCAAGGGCAGAGTACAGAATATTTGATAGAGTCCTAACCTCAACATATGAGGAAAGGGATTTAGGGGTGATTATTTCTGATGACTTAAAGGTAGGCAGACAATGTAATAGAGCAGCAGGAAATGCTAGCAGAATGCTTGGTTGTATAGGGAGAGGTATTAGCAGTAGAAAGAGGGAAGTGCTCATGCCATTGTAGAGAACACTGGTGAGACCTCACTTGGAGTATTGTACACAGTACTGGAGACCGTATCTTCAGAAGGATATTGATACCTTAGAGAGGGTTCAGAGAAGGGCTACTAAACTGGTTCATGGATTGCAGGATAAAACTTACAAGGAAAGGTTAAAGGATCTTAACATGTATAGCTTGGAGGAAAGACGAGACAGGGGTGATATGATAGAAACATTTAAATATATAAAGGGAATCAACACAGTAAAGGAGGAAAACTACCACAACAAGAGGACATAGTCTTAAATTAGAGGGACAAAGGTTTAAAAATAATATCAGGAAGTATTACTTTAATGAGAGGGTAGTGGATGCATGGAATAGCCTTCCTGAAGTGGTAGAGGTTAACACAGTAAAGGAGTTTAAGCATGCGTGGGATAGGCATAAGGCTATACTAACTATAAGATAAGGCTAGGGACTTATGAAAGTATTTAGAAAATTGGCAGACTAGATGGGTCGAATGGTTCTTATCTGCCGTCACATTCTATGTTTCTATATTTACTTACAACTTTAGTTATGTGCACAGTCTCAATCTGAGACCTATGTAGGCCGATAACGAAACCACCTAAATAGATGCGGGTGGACCGAAGTGCTTAATGTGAGGTAAAGATAATGTAGGTGATGATGGAATTACAGTTATTGAAGGAGAATGCCTAATGAGGGCCTGGTTGTGCGTTCTTGATAACCTGTAGCATAATGGGGTAGTATGCAACCCATGTAAGACAGATGTAATGGAAACTACTCAAAAGAGATGCCAGAATAGGACAAGGTTGGTTGCCCACTGCCAGGTGTATGAACAAACCTGATCACTCTTAGTGAGGACTACATGTAGAAACTGGTGGGGGTGGGGAGGCCTGATTGGGTCTAGCGTTACAGGGTGGCTGCATGATCTGTGTTGGGATTAATGTAGGTAACAGGTAGGATGCGAAACAGAAAAAGGTTCTGTAGTTGTGGAACATTTGTAAAGGACTGAGACATGTTGATGATGAGACGGGAGAGTTACTAATAAATATCAAGTGTATAAAATGATGAACAGAATAGAGACCATATGTAAACTCTTATACACTTCGTATTATACAAACCCACTGATCTGAATAATCGTGGTGTCTGCAGACTGACTCATAACAGGAACTGAAGCCCATGCCTCTAGAATGCAACAGTGGTCGAAAAGCTTTAGTGGCTTTGATGGCCATATGCCATACATAAGAGTTTAATATGACATAAGGCAAATGGTTACTTGCATACTTATGGAACTCTTAGGAGGATGATAAATACTTATAATTAGCCTGGAAGAATAAGGTTGAAGGCAACGGCAAATGCTAGAATAATCGTAGCATAACTGTAATATTAGCATAAAATATAACTTTATTGCTTAATGAACATGACTGCATGAGATAAATCGAACGCATGTGGATCGTATGAATATGACAGTAAAAGTAATTACAATACCTTTGCCAGTTGAAATGCGGTCAAACACGATTGAAACAAGTTAGTGTAACAGAGAAAACATGCTGTCTGCAGATGGCAGAGATGTGAACCCGTTCTAAAATGCTGATGAAGAACCCGAGTGATAGAACGTGAAGCAAACAAACATATGCAAGTTTGTAAAGTTTGATGTGCATGAGCAGCTGAATGTGGGCCGGATGTGGCCAGCAAATAAAGAAAACATTCAGTTATCAAATACCTGCACCATGCGTTAGAGGCATTATAGGGCTACAGAATTTGCTGGCGCTATATAATTAAAATAATATTAAACAAACTGCAAATTAGCATATGACCAGTAGAACCAGCGTATGTGCATGCAATAGTTAACAGACATAATTATGCCAGACAATTTTACAGTGCGATTCACTAGGCCTGTGCGGCCTTTGCCCAGAAAGGGCTGAGACAATGTAAGTGGTGATGAACAGTGAAATAAGACAGATTATCATCAAGGCAGTACTATAAAGGCTAACCACATGTATAGGCCCAAATTTTGACCTGTCATAAATTTATCATAGCCACATTTATAGGCCCAAGTTTGGGCCTGACGTCATTATGACCACCATAATATTAAAGTACGTTTGACTAGGCTCGTGTGGAGCACAGAAAGGACTAAACCAACATAAGTAGTGAAAGACCGTAAAATAAGACAAGTTATGAACAGGCAGTACCATAAATGCTAACCAGATATATAGGCCCAAGTTTGGGTCTGACATTAATGTAGAACGTCGGTAGCAACACCTAGCCACATATTTACTAAACAATGTATGCACAATAAGTGCTGGAATACCAAGAGGGCAACCATAAAGAAACATTAAAATGTAGGGTGACTAATTGAAATGCATATGATTCATTTTGAGTTTGAGGTTGTTTTAGTAAGAAGATTTTTAAGATATTTAGAAGATATTCCTATCAGAATTACTGTTGATCCAGCACGCAGAATAGTATCACACCTAGGACTAAGGATAACGTTTAACCGTACCTTAGAATGGCCGGACTTAACGTACCTGAGAATAGCCAAAATACTTGCCGAGGTCAGGGACACAGAAAGATACACAACGATGGAGAAAGCAAAAAGTCAAGGATACCAGAAATCAGGGAAGTCAAAACGAAGTCAAAGTCAAATACCAGAAAAAACACGATCAGGAACACACACTCTTGGATAACCAGCTGGTGGAAACCACGACAGGGCACTGATAAAAAGGTAATTTTGGTTTAAATAACCCTCCTTGGCTGCCTCTGACCTCTGACCCCAAAACGTGTGTGCCCATCTATGACGTGACGTCGCACGCACGTTGGCACCATCTTTGATGTGGGCGAAGGTAAGTTTCTTATAAAAGACCGAACCGCAGTGGCCGGCATTCCTAGGAACGTCACATGCGCTGGGGACCAGAACGGGGGGGACCGGGCAGCTGCCTGCTGGGCCAAGGTAAGTCTGAAACATCTGTCGGCATGGCTGCTTAGTTTGTGTGCAGCCACGCCGGCAGAGGGACCGGGAGCTGTGACATTACCCCCCACTTGAAGACCACCCACTGGGTGGGCAGGCCCAGGCTTAAGGGGAAACCTGGCATGGAAGGAACAAATTTTGCGGTCTGCATGTACACCTGAAGGAGAAACCCAAGAACGATCGGCAGGCCTATAACCCTTCCAATCAACCAAATACTGTAAAGATTCTCAACAAAACCTGTAGTCGATAATAGAGTCTCCTCCTGTCCAGAAACAACCAAAGGAGTGGTAGGGACAGAAGGGGTGGTATACCTGTTACAGATAAGAGGCTTAAATAGGGATGCATGAAACATATGGGAAATATGCAGAGAGGCGGGGAGGGCCAGGGAATAGGACACAGGAATAGTCTTACGAATAACTTGAAAGGGACCAATACACCTGGGTGCAAACTTCATGCTAGGAACCTTGAGTTTAATATTCCATGTGGAGAGCCATACCACCTGGTAAACAGGGTTGGCACCCCGCCTTTTATCAGCTTGCAGTTTGAAACGAGCCGCAGCTGTTTCTAAAGATGTGTGGACCTTAGTCCAAGTCTTACAAATACATGTGAGATGGTCATCCAGATTTAGAATAGCAGTGTCAGAGAACACCGCAAGGAGGATAGTAGGATGACGACCGTTGTTAACAAAAAATGGACTATGTCCAGATGAGTCATGGGTAGCATTATTTCTGGCGAATTCAGCCCACGGTAACAAATCAGACCAGTTTTCATGAGCGCCATTAATAAAACATCTCAAATATTGTTCCAACGATTGGTTGGTTTGTTCAGCCGCACCATTGGTTTGAGGATGGTATGAAGACGAAAATGATAATTCTATACCCAACTGTTTAGAAAATGCTCACCAAAATCGTGACACACATTGGGAACCCCTGTCTGACACAATATTTAGCTTACTATCTTGTGTATAAATATATAAACCAGCTCTTGGGAAGAAGGTATCTTTTTGAGTGGAACAAAGTGTGCCAGTTTTAGATAAGTGGTCAACAATCATTTGGATGGTGTTATAGCCTTTAGAGATGTGGAGTTCCACAATAAAGTCCATAGGTAAGTGAGACCATGGGACACTGGATATAGGAAGTGGTTGCAATAACCCACAAGGTAGTCTATGGGGAACCTTAGAGCAAAGCCCCTACTCCTGTCTCAGAGGTGTCTACCTCCAGTATGAAGGGTTTGCTAGTGTCAGGGTGTACCAGTATGTCAGCAGAAGCGAATAATTTCTTAAGTAGTTCAAAAGCTTCTTTAGCTTCTGTAGACCATATCTTACAGTTAACCCCCTTACGTGTCATATTGGGAAACCAGCACGTAAGGGTAGGCTGAATATTACAGAAAAAAATAAAATAAATAAATAAATATATATATATATGTATATATATGTGTGTGTGTATATATATATATATATATATATATATATATATATATATATATATATGAAAACTACTTGCCTAAATAGATAGTGGATAAAATAAATAACCACTCATTGCAGGATATTAGAAAAACATAAATACTGCAAACAAAACCTCCAGCAGCCAAAGTAAAGTATCACCTCTCTAAACTCTGGAGGAGGAATAAACCTAATAAGTGTGGGGATCCCTAACCTCTAGACCCTATGTCTCCCGAAAACACCTTCGTGGGTGTTCTGTGCTAATGCTTCATCTAAATTGAAGTCCCTATGGTCCTAAGAGTCTACCCCAGCAACAAATTAAATAAATAAGTAAAAGTGCGATTAGTGCATAGTGCTTAAGTGCTCCATATAGGAGATAATAGAGAAAACCCGCCGTGCATCCTCAGGGACTAATGTGAGTGCGTCCCCCAGTCATGTGAGTTAAATACCATTACCCTTAATTAGTCGTCCGTGAGCCAGGCTGTCACTACAACCGTTGGCTCGTAAGTGGACAAATGGAGGTGTAGGGGGCGCGGACATTTACTCACTTTTAGAAAAAGTCACGAGGGAGTTGGGTAGTATCTCCGCCAATAACGGACAAGCAGCACATATAGGTTTAAGACTCCAACGGGCCAGTCTCACTCCCCAAAGAGGAGGTTCCGTTCTGGTCTGTGTGCCACATTCAATAGGCTTCTCCCAAACAAACCCGACCCAGACCGCCCACTCTATACATATTTTCTGAAAACCCATCCCACTTTAAGGATGTTAATTAGGCTGATCGACAGTGCAACAATTGCACTAAAACCTCAGTCTCATATATATCCATAATCCCCTTAAGTGCAATTAACATATTCTTCTCTAATGAATAGTATATCCATAATATGTATAGTGTGTAATAAGGTCCCATATTAATTGGGCTCCACATCCAGGTTTTATTACAAGTTAAAATAAAATCGTTATAAGATAAACTTTAAAATATGCTGGTATATTATAATTGTTTAATGAGGTGTATGCCAATATAATGTCCCTACTAAGGGGATCATATGGATGGATTGCATGTTTATATAGAAAATATATATGTATTGTATCTCACTGCATAATTGGAACGTACAGATCATTGGATCTATATGAAATTAATTAAAGAGATAAAGCAATATAACTAGTGGAATAATGTACTAAATATAAATAACAATAGGACTATATCTATATCAATGCGATGTGGATTTAATATCCAGCCTTTCTAGTTATTCATTTAGTAGAAAGGGCCATAACACTGATTTAAAGTGGTAGACGTATCTGATGTATAACTATATAGCAACTGATAACCACATATGTGTAGATAACTCCTAGTGGGATGAGGTTATTATGGCAGAATAAACTGAATAGAGTAATTAAATACATCAAAATACATCATAATAAACAAATATAAATATAAAGAGAATTATAAAGTACTTGGCTTATATATATGGCTTATTAAGAAGATACCAGTTGTTAAGTCTATTTATAATGTAGATCAGATAAACAGAGAGTATGGGAAACCTTTGTTAAGACGATCTGGAGATAATGTTTTAAGCCGATAGATCCAAAAGGCTTCTTTCTGTCTTAATTTTGTATCCCATCCACCTTTCCGTGGTGGTTGTGGTACATGTTCAAGACCTGTGAAGCGAATCCCTGCTGATGAGTGATTGTGATGTAGACGGAGAGGTCTAAAGACTGGAGTCTCTGTGTCTCCTAACAGAATTCACATGTTCACGAAACCTGAATTTAAAGAGCGAAAGGTCTTGCCCACATATTTAAGTCCACAGGAACTGGTAAGTAAATAAATTACCCCTGTTGAACGGCAATTAAAAAAGGAGCGTGATTTAAAATTCTCCGTGTCGTTACTGTTCGAAAATGACTTTCCGGTAATAAAAGGACACGCACTGCAATGTCCGCATTGAAATGTGCCCATTGGTAGATATTTTTTTAAATATCCTGATTGGGAAGTGGTGGAGAGATGGTTTGGCACTAGAAGATCCCTCAAATTTCTACCTCTACGTGCTGTAATGGAGGGAGATGGAGTTAATACATCTTAAGATGTCTATCCAAGGTAAGTATAGGCCAAAATTTATGAAAAATATTTTTCATATTTTCCCAGCCTGCGTTGAAAGTGCTGATGCACCATATTGGGCCGACCTCCACTTCTCGGGTCCTCTCTCGGATAAGTGAGTCACGTTCTGTGTGTATTCCTCGGATGTGAGTCCTCTTAAGGACCCTTGACAGCTGATTCTAAGTGCTGCTACAAAGTGTGTGATTGGATATATTCTGGAGAGGTTTACAGATTCTTCAACTGTCTAAGATTTTGTTAAGAGTGTTCTTTTTTACTGTTACAGGTAAGATTCATCTGTAGGAAAAGGTTGCTGATTGCACAAGGTTTGATTTTCCTGTTGGTAATTGGTAAGATTCATCTGTAGGAAAAGGTTACTGATTGCACAAGGTTTGATTTTCTGTTGGTAATTGTAAAGGGATTTTATTTGATTAGCTAAGTTAATTAGCTATTGTTTGCAAATAAGCATAGGCCTACCCAGGTGTTAAACTTTCCTAGTGGGTGGTGCTTTTAGGAGTTGTATAAGGGTTGTGGTCATTGCTACATCTAAGTGCTGCTTCAAAGTGTGTGATTAGAGATATTCTGGAGAGTGCTGCTTCAAAGTGTGTGATTAGAGCTATTCTAGAGATAAACCTGATGTAATCTGAAGTATACAGGAGGACAAAAAAAAAACCTTAAGATTATTCACCTCATTAAAATGGCAGACTTAGTTCAGTGTAATTAAAATACACCATAAAGTAAAGTGTGAATATCCAGGAGCTGAGATAAAATAACATAAAATAAAAACAAATTAAATAATAAAGACCAATGAATAATGAATGGAGTTATGATAATAAATAATTAATAAATGCAATTTTCAAATAAATGTGTGACACTTGCTGGGATTACCATAACAAACAGTAACCAGTCCAAATATATTAATTTATTAATTTCACTAGAGATGAAAAGTGGTTAGTACATCATTAAAAATAGAAAAAATAGATAAAAAAACAGATAAATAATAATAAAAATAATAAGAGTAAGACTATGAGTAAAAATAAAGATAAACAATCAACACAGCATTATACTTGATAATTTATATAATTAGTAATTTAGGTATGAGCGTATATAAACTGCTGCACAGCATGGAACCTAGAAGTCTCTAATGAAGTAGGGCTGTACCCTACGAAACGCGCAAGGCTAATCACGCGGGCAAATTGAGAGAAGCAGTTACCAGTGAACATCTGTCAGAGAACACTCCTGTCCGCCAAAGGACTCCGGATCCGACACTTACACCATCCTGCGAGACCGCGGCTCACCCCTCCATGTGAAATCGGAGGTGGAGCACACGGAGATACACCGTCTTCACCGGCTACCAGGATACAGAGGAAAGAGTCATTCACACAATCCTCATCCATCAGGGTCTGGACTGCAGGTTTATTTGCTTTTTTTACTCAATACACACTGGACTATCTGTCTACCTCTCTTTTAAATCACTATTTATTATTTGTAATATATTTTAACACATTAATAAATTGATCTTTTTTATTCATTAAGTGACTGTTTTTTCCTGCACTGTGGTATTACCATTTGTTTATCTATTTATTTTTGAGCAATTAGTTCCTTATACTAATCTGCTCTGGTATACATTTGGACAATCCCTTTATCTTTTATATTTTAAAAGTATATTATAAGACATAAGCACCATCAGCCCTGTGTTGTTTCCACAAGCAGGGCTAGGGTTACTTATGCTATAGGTACTGGATAAAAGACTTATACAGGCATTTCTCACTTTATGAACTCCTGACTTTATGAACTTTCTTCTGGATGTGCCGCCATTTTGTTTTACCTCCATTTTTTGTCAGTGGTCCACGGATCAGGACCGAGAAGAGTGCTTTGGAGCACAAACAAGAAGAGAAGAAGAGGAATTTGTGGTCAGGAGTAGACAAGAAGAGAGATGAGGATGAGGAACACAGTTCCTGAAGATAAAGGGAAGTCTAAAAATACAGGTTTAGATTGCACTGTATTCTCTTTGTGCTTTCATGGGCATATATTACAGATCCTGTAATATTATTGCACTGTGTGCTATTGAGTGTAGATTTGACTTGATTTGTCTGTGTGTGTCTGACATAGCTGTATGTGTGTGTGTTTGCTATTGTGCCATGTTTTGGCAGGCAGCAATCGTAAGGAGCAGGAGGAGGGCTGAAAAGCCTGAAAAAGGGGAGAAGGAAGAAAGTTTGAGTGCTGTAAAAATAAAAGGAGTAACAGAAAAGTGCTAAAAAGAGATGCAAGCATGAAAGTAAGAGAGGAGAAGGAGGAGAGTTTGAGAGCTGTAAAAATAAAAGGAGAAAAAGAAAAGTGATAAAGGAGATGATAAAGTATGATGGTTTAAGAGAGGTGCCCCCATTCAACAAGTGCAGCATGTCTCTTCATTGAATAGTATGAGGATTGATGATAATTTAAAGAAGATTTCAATATGGTATGCATGCCTTTAAAATTCCTACAACATACATGTATTTGCTATGCTTTTATGTTGTATTTGTACTTAATAATTTAGGTTTTCAATGGTAAAATTTGTTGGTCAGGAACAGAACCCGTGTTTATTACATTGTGTCTATGGGAAATTAGTTCTCACTTTATGAATAGTGATGTCCCGAACGGTTCGCCGCGGACTCATCATTGAGTAAACTTTGACCCTGTACCTCACAGTCAGCAGACACATTCCAGCCAATCAGCAGCAGACCCTCCCTCGCAGACCCTCCCACCTCCTGGACAGCATCCATTTTTAAGCTGCATTCTTAGTGAGCTGTCCAGGAGGTGGGAGGGTCTGGGAGGGAGGGTCTGCTGCTGATTGGCTGGAATGTGTCTGCTGAGTGTGAGGTACAGGGTCAAAGTTTACTCAATGATGAGTCCGTGGCGAACCGTTCGGGACATCACTATTTATGAACTCTCACTTTATGAACTACGCTTCAGAACCAATTAGTTCTTAAAGTAGGGAACCACCTGGATTTTACTTTGGATTCACATAAGACTCCTATAACATTTGTACTTCATTCTGGACTTACTCTTTATTCTGGACTCTCATTTATATTTGGACTGGTTACTGTATGTTATGGTAATCCCAGCAAGGGCCATAGATTTATTTGAAAATTGCATTTATTAATTATTTATTATCTTAACTCTATTCATTGGTCTGAATTATTTAATTTGTTTTTATTTTATGTTATTTTATCTCAGCTCCTGTATATTCACACTTTACTTTATGGTGTATTTTATTTACTGTTTATAGGATTTGGTGAAATCCTCTAATCCAGTTTTTAGAGCTAATTTATTCATTTTTTTTTCTTATTCCCTCTACACTCTCTGTACCATTCACATTGTGAATACCAGAATTCTACACTTTAGTTCAGTGTAATAGTTGTTATGCATTTGTTTCACGTTCCACTTTTTGGAGATTTGTATGCTGTCTAATCTGCAGACAGTTCTCTATATTGCGGCAGGAGATTGTATTTTTGAAGTCTAAGATTTGTAAATTATCTGGTAAACAGACTCAGGCTGTAACTGCTGCAAATCCACTGCCGCAGAGACTTGCTAGGATTGGCAGATGGATTACTGTAGGATCTGGTAGACTTAGAGTTGTGGATAAACGGCATATTGCACAGTCTGTTGCTCTACATAATTCATTTTCTGCACTTTCAGAGTGTAATGGTGTTATGGAGACAGGCTCAGGCACTGAGGGTAGTAGTGGTGTTGTGGAGACAGGCTCAGGCACCGAGGGTAGTGGTGTTGTGGAGACAGGCTCAGGCACCGAGGGTAGTGGTGTTGTGGAGACAGGCTCAGGCACCGAGGGTAGTGGTGTTGTGGAGACAGGCTCAGGCACCGAGGGTAGTGGTGTTGTGGAGACAGGCTCAGGCACCGAGGGTAGTGGTGTTGTGGAGACAGGCTCAGGCACCGAGGGTAGTGGTGTTGTGGAGACAGGCTCAGGCACCGAGGGTAGTGGTGTTGTGGACAGGACAGGCTTGGAGACTATGGTGAGGCCTAATAGAAAGCAGTTGTTGTTGGGGGATTCTATCATAAGAGGTGTGGAGATGGCAATGGTGGTCTGGTGAGATGTCTTCCGGAGCTACTGCTCACAGAGACAGGAGACATATTTGTAATATTGTTAAGCGAGCAAAGCAGGAAGGGGAATTGGATGTACTTGTCCATCTAGTGACAAATCACTTGGCTTGCAATGAGGTTTCAGAGGTAAAGGAAGTATTTAGTGTTTTTGCCAATGATATACGGCAGGTTGATTCCACACTGTCATTCTCTGAAGTTCTGCCTGTGCATAACACTCAGAATGAAAGGCGGATGCATATTAGGGACTTTAACCTTTGGCTTGGTGAATGGTGTCGGGAGCAAGGATTTGGCTTTATTTCTCATGGTAGCTCTGTTTGGAATGGAAATAAACTGTACAAAAAAGATTGTTTGCATCTTTCTCAAAAGGGAACAAATGTTCTTGGTGAGCAGTTCAGAGGTTTGTACTTAAACTAGGAGTGGTGGGGGGGGGGGCAAAAGGGTGATAAAACATCAATCCAATTGCCCCCCAAAACAAGGACAGAAGGTGCCTTTGGCAAGTGTGTTAAAAAATAAGCTTAGAGTCATTTCTACAAATGCTCGCTGTTTAGAGAATAAGATCCATGAACTTGTGGCAATAATGGCAACTGATAATGTAGATTTAGTCGCTGTTACTGAGACATGGTATAATGATAAAAATGACTGGGACATAGCAATACCAGGTGTAAGGAAACCAAGTATATTTAACCTCATTCGGTAGTTTCCTCCCGAACCGCCAGAGCCTTAGTGATCTCCGTTCGGTAGTTAGGGTAGACGAATCCTATAGCAATTCCAATAGTCTCATCAGATAATTCCCTCAGTGAAACACACGAATCCCCAAACATCAGCCGAAGTCAAGAAGAAGGGTACAAAATGAACTGTCCTTTAATGGGTGCACACAGCTTTTATCCAAGTCCCCATGGAGCCCTCAGGGAGGGACAAACAGTAACCAATCACAAACAGTAAAATGTTAACACACACCTACAATTCCCTCCCCTAGCCCAGGAGATAATTTAGTCTGATAAAATAGTAACTTAATTATCTCCAGGATGAAAAATCACTTTTCCCCCAACTTTCAGAACACCCCTTTATACTGGGGGTATCCCCATAAATTATGTTTTCCCTGATAGCCCTGATCTGGGTGACCAACATATTCAAATTTCACCCAGATCGGTTCAGGGGTTCGCAAATTTTATGGAAGTCTTGTCGTAAGAAATTATGACCCTCTTACAAGGATATTCTTTTAGGGAATGTGTGACAAATAAGAAATAAGACAAGACATAATAAAATGTATTGTAAATATTCATTTAAGGATACTGTTAGATTTTAAAAGGATATACACAATATACATTATACATTATATCTGATACTTAATCAAAAGCTACATAATAAAAGGGCAATACTTAAACATTGTGATAAAGTGAATGGGGTGGTCTGTGAGGGAGTCTATATCTCGACAGAATTGTTCAGAGAGGCATATGATTTTTAACCCCAGGGGGAGTGTATGTTTCTGTGTATGTAACCAGAATGAATATTTAGTTATGGGCCCCTGGGGTGGAGCATTTGGAGAGTAGGGTGGGCCAGTGCTCCACTCCGCAGTTTAGCGGTTTTCTTGGAAGACATAGATCCAGCCCAGGGTTTTGGACTGTCTCCAACCTACTGCTCAGCTGCAGGTATTCGGCTGCAGCAGTGGGAATAAATCCCTCCCTGCTAGGCAGGTAGGAAGAGAATGTTTTTTGTTTCTCTCTGAAAGGCTGGAAGCAGCAGGCTGGCTAAATACTGGAGTGCTGAGAGTGGACAAAGACTCTAGGTTGGTGAAACCACATTGTTTTGTTTAGTTTAACCCTGAGAGATAGGGAACCTAATGTCAGTTAGTGCTCAGACGAGCTAGGTTTTTGTTTATAAGGTTTTGTGTTACATTTATATTTTTCATTTACTGCTGTATCCTGTGTGGATTTGCAAATAAAGTGACTGGATTATATGCAATTACAAGGACTGTGCATGTTTTTGCCCTAGAGGACCGTGCTACCTGCTGACAAGGATCACAACATTTAAATGCAGGTCTTCCCCTTGCGCCTTCATCTTGGGTAATCTGGGACAGCCTCTCTCAGTTCACCATGGCCCTGCTTGCTGCGTTGTCCTCTCCAAAGAGAGAGAGAAAGAAGAGAGAGCCTTCCTTGGATGTTGTCCTTTTAAAGACTGATTCTTGGAGTAATAAACTACAAGTCCCAGAATCCCTTTTCCTTCCCAAAAGTGGTTTATCCCGCCCTCTTTCTCCAGAGAGTTCTGTCTTTACACAAGTCTTTCCCTTTGATCTTTTCCCTCTAGCTGTACTGTAATGTTCTGAAAGAAGTGACCAGTTAGGGTTGGTTTCTGGGTGGCTTAGACTGCTTGGGAAAACACACACTTCCATGGTTACACCTAGATGTCTATTACTCTGATCTCCTGATAACATGCAAGGAATACTGGAGGGATGTAAGCTTTTGTTTTAGCTGGGTGTTGTAAAATGCAACTGAAAGCTTTGATCCTTATCACACTGTTATCAAGGAAATGACCCCCACTTGTGAAACCAGTCACATACACAGAAAGTTATATACAATATTGCAGTTTGGAATATCAATTTCTTACATTGTGTGACCGACTCACCCTGGGCTGCATGCCCAAAACAGTTCCACGAATTTGGTAGGTTTTGCCGGTCACTTTCGAAAAAACATAAAAATGAATAAAAGTACTGAATTAATCCCTTTGGCTCCTAGCAGCATTCGTGCCCCTCTGTCGAATGCACCAAAGTACCGAATAGCGCTCTTCTAGCTATTCGGTAAATAGAGTTCCAGCGTTCGTCTGTTTGGGACCGGTGTTCGGGAAGTCGAGTGTCCGTAAAACAGTTCCATGCACTCGACGACCAGGTCCCGCTGCCTTTGTTCGCATGAACAAAGATGGCCGCGGTTTTCTCTGCCACGTGAGATGATAACTTCTCCCTTCATTGTCATTTTAGCTATTTCCTCAACTAGTAGATTACCTAACTCTTCTATTTGTCCTGGGGGCCTATAAATAACACCTACACGAGAAATGGGATTATTTAAAAGTTGCACTGCTGAAGGCAACAGAAAATTGCATTAGGCTTGTCAATAAAAGAAAAAAAAATCAAGAAACCACTGTGGTTCTGCGCGGATATGGCCAAAATAGTAAAAAAAATAAAAGTTAGCATTTAGTAATTATAAAAAAACCCAGAGTGAGGGAGACAGAATAAGATTAGGCAGAAAGAGGCTAAGCAAGTTATACGAGCTTCCAAATCACACACAGAAGAGAAAATAGCACAGTCAGTGTGAAAAAAAAAAAAAAGGACAAAACATTTTTTTAGATACATAAATGAGAAAAGGAAAGTAAAACAAGGATTAGTTAGATCATAAACAAAAGAAGGAAGGTATGTAGAAGAGGATAAAGGTCTAGCTGACTGCCTCAATTAACATTTTTGTTCAGTATTTACATATGAGAATGAAGGAAAGGGGACTCTGTTAGGAAAAAGGACAAATGAGTCATTTGCTACATGTGAGTTTACAGAGGAAGAGGTTCTATTTCAATTGTCAAAAGTAAAGACAAATAAGTCAATGGGACCTGATGAAATACACGCAAAGTTATTAAAAGAGCTTAGTGGTGTACTAGCAAAACCATTAACAGATTTATTTAACCAATCATTGTTAACAGGAGTAGTCCCAGAAGATTGGAAGTTAGCGAATGTTGTGTCCATTCACAAGAAAGGTAGTAGGGAGGAGTTGGGCAACTATAAGCCAATAAGTCTTTCTTCAGTAATGGGGAAACTAATGGAAACCATGTTAAAGGATGGGATTGTTGAACATCTAAAAAAACATGGATCTTAAGATCAGAGACAACATGGGTTTACTTCAGGGAGATCATGCCAAGCTAATTTTATTGATTGAACTAGATTCAGTAAGGCTTTTGACACTGTTGCACATAGAAGGCTTATCAATATACTGCAATTTTTACATTTGGATTCCAGTAGTGTTGAATGAGTAAGGCAGTGGCTGAGTGACAGGCAGCAGAGGGTTGTAGTCAATGGAGTGGAGATCTGTACTTGTACCCATTCTCTTTAATGTTTTTATTAGTGATATTGCAGAAGGTCTTGATGGTAAGGTTTGCTAATGATACTAAGATATGTAAAAAGGATGATGTTCCAGGACGGTTAAGCCAAATGGCAAATGATTTAGGTATACTAGAAAAACGGTCAGAGTTGTGGCAACTGACATTTAATGTGGACAAGTGCAAGATAATGCATCTTGGACATTAAAACCCAATGGCAGAGAACAGAATATTTGATAGAGTCCTAACCTCAACATCTGAGGAAAGGGATTTAGGAGTGATTATTTCTGATGACTTAAAGGTAGGCAGACAATGTAATAGAGCAACAGGAAATGCTAGCAGAATGCTTGGTTGTATCTTGGTTGTATAGGGAGAGGTATTAGCAGTAGAAAGAGGGAAGTACTCATGCCATTGTACAGAACACTGATGAGACCTCACTTGGAGTATTGTACACAGTACTGGAGACCGTATCTTCAGAAGGATATTGACATTTTGGAGAGAGTTCAGAGAAGGGCTAATAAACTGGTTCATGGATTGCAGGATAAAACTTACAAGGAAAGGTTAAAGGAACTTAACATGTGTAGCTTGTTGGAAAGACGAGACGGGGGGATATGATAGAAACATTTAAATACATAAAGGGAATCAACACAGTAAGGGAGGAGACTATATTTAAAAGAAAAAAAAAACTACCACAACAGGAGGACATAGTCTTAAATTAGAGGGGCAAAGGTTTAAAACTAATATCCGGAAGTATTACTTTACTGAGAGGGTAGTGGATGCATGGAATAGGCTTCCAGCTAAAGTGGTAGAGGTTAACATAGTAAAGGAGTTTAAGCATGTGTGGGACAGGCATAAGGTTATCCTAACTATAAGATAAGGCCAGGGACCAATGAAAGTATTTAAAAAAAAAATTGGGCAGACTAGATGAGCCGAATGGTTCTTATCTGCCGTCTCATTCTATGTTTCTATGTTCGGGAAAATTTCCCCGAACATAGATGAACTCAACAGAGCAGGGAATCCCTCTTATCAATATTCGGGAAAATTTCCCTGAGCATAGATTAGTGGGATTCCCTGCTTTTGTACGTTCATATGTGTTCGGGAAAATGTACCTGAGCATAAACATGCGCACCAGAGCAGGGAATCCCTTAAATCTATGTTCGGGGAAATTTCCGCGAACATAGATTAGAGGGAGTCCCTGCTCTGTTGCGTTCGTCTATGTTCAGGGACATTTCCCCGTACACAGAAGAATGCAGCAGAGCAGGGAATCCCTTAACTCCTCACTTACCGACCAATTTTTTTCTACGACCGAGTTCAGAACCCGGTCGGTAAGTGAGCAGTACCGGTATATTGGTTCTTGTCTCACTCTGCGCTACCTTATTTATCCATTTATCCATTTGATGTATCTTGGACTAAAATGATTTGAAATGTCCTGGTCAGCACCTAATTGACTGTTCGTACTTGAGTATTTTTTTTTTTTATAATTCTTTATTTTTAACGTGCAAGTTTTGTCAACATGCCTGGGTTGCCACAACAGCAATTACCGGCTCAACTATTACAGAGATTATTCAACAAGGCAAAAAGAGGATCTGCACAATTTCTATTTTAAGGCAGAAAAATTGGTATTCATAGTGTGGTGTTTGCAGGATGTTGCATATGAGCATGTTTAGCCCAAGGTATATAGGTAGTGCAGGATGTTACTCCCTAGGTAGGTTGTGTGACCTATCTTGGTGAGTGGTGGATTGAGTATTGGCAGGGAGGTCTTTCCGTCGGTGTGTTACCCCTTACCAAGGGGGCGGCGGGGGGAGAGTGGGAGGGGGGGAAGTTGGCATGACGTCTCGGTTTGTGTACCTTAAGCCATGGTGGTATGTTAGCTATACCCATGCAGTACTGGTCAGAACTGTTAATTCAAGCATAACATTTAAACGATAAGTAATTCAAACAGTAAGTTCCAAAGTCCAGATCAATGGCTAAAACAGGGTGCTTAAAGGCGTGCAAGTGCACTGTCTCTGAAAGTTAGCGGCTTCGACCCGGTATCATTGGTCTCTATGGTTGTGCAGTCTTCCTTCTTATCAGGTTTGTAAACTCGTGGGCACCCTCTCCCAAGGGGTAAATGGTATGCTGGTGGCTGGGTCTCCTATCCCATGCTGGGGCTCTTGGAGTAAGTTGGCAGGCAGGTCTGGTAGTCCTAGTTTCGCCAGAAGTGTGGGTTCCTCTGTGTCCGACGTTAACTTGTAGGTGACATGGTTGTGGGGGAGTAGCAGGTATCTTTGTGGTCCCCAGCGGTAAGGCACCCCTAGTGTGCGTAGGTGACTTGTGAGGTGTGACATCGTCCTGCGCCATTGTAACGTGCCCGGGTTAGAATGACAACTGGGCCATTTCAAATGTTAGAGGGGTTTTACCTCTGGTTGCGGCCAGGACTTGGGTTTTATCGTGGGTGGTGGCACATCTCAGTATGACATCTCTAGTGGGTGCATTAGGTGTCTTGGAGGTGGCTGGGAGTCGGTATGTGCTGTCCAACACAAATTTCCGATTTACTGCCGGTGGCAGGATGGTGGCCAGGAGTCTTTATACGTAATGCGGCAGTTCGTCGGCCTGGATATCTGCGGCTATTCCCCGGATTTTTATGTGGATTCGTCTGGCACGGTCTTTGTGGGTAGACAGTTGCAGTGTTAATCTTTGCTGTGAGGCTTGTAATTGCTGTATGGTGTGTTGCATGTTTGCCATGCCGTTTTGTAGATCCGTGATGTCGTTTTCTGTCGTTCGACACGCTCTGTGACATTTTGCATGTCAGTTTTCAGGCGTCCCACATCCGCCGCCAGCATTTTTTTGTATTTGCTTCACCCAGTGTGGGCGATCTTGCTTGGTGGCAAAAGTGTCTCCCGGTGTTGCGTTATTCACCGGCATCGATATTACCATGTCTGTTTGGATAGAGTGGGCCGGTGAATGGGATGACGTCTGATCAGAGGCGGTAGTCTTGGGCTGCGCCTGCCGGTGTAACAAGGTGCCAATGTCTTGTTCTGTGGAGGAACCAGTGTGGGCCTTCTGCGTAAATTTCCCCCTGGGCTCGGGTGCCTCCAGTAGGTATGGGTAGAAGTGACAACAGTTTCAGTGTGAATGGTGAGAGCACACTAATATATTCAATAATTACACATTACCCTTATTGCACATGGAAATGTTACAACCAATCCTATAAATATAAAAACAAGGAAAATGGCAACATAGGGTAATAACGTAGCAGCTGAATAAAATTAGAACTGCAGTTGGTTACACTCACATGGTCATGAGCCACTTTAGAAAATAATAATATGCTCTCCGTTTGTTTTTTGTTTTAAGGGATTTATTTAAATATGGATTATATCGATATTTTAATGTCATTAGATTATAGTTTGATATAGGAATTTATATGTGTGAGGTGTATATTCATTTATTTTATTCCTAGCCCCATCTGGACGTTTGTTAATCCATACTTTTTTTTTTTTAATTCTTTATTTTTGTGGTGCATGAGTGGTACAATCCAGCCATCAACGCCACAGCAGCGTTAACAGTGACATTAAAGAGTATACATCAGAAACAATTGTGTGGCTTCTCTAGAAACGGCACCATTTAAAAAATTTTAAGTAACAAGCTAAATTCACTGAAGATAGATAACATTCGTAAAGAGTTAAGCATCAGTTCTTTTTAGATGATAGAGTACACGTTGAGTGTCCAGTATGGTTTTTATGACATGTAGAAGTGACTATTAAATATTATCGATAGAGACAATATCCTAATGACAGGTGTAGGAACATGCTTGGCAATATTGCCTTTTGGCTATCTTTTTTATAATTCTTTATTTTTTCACTGCATGTGAAATATCGTTTGCAGGGTATAACATGACATTAGTAGGCAATGCGAGAAGGCAGTTTGCGTATACAAAGCATGTGGATAAAGATGCACCATTTTTGTGGTTCAGGCAATAGGTAAAAGGTTCTGACCGGAGTCAGACCTTGCATAAAAACAACAATATTAAATGGTGGTTTGCATGTCTGGCAGGGTGCTTGTTGTGATGATATAGTGTGCTAGCATGCGCAAAATCAGGCATAAATACTGTTTTTGCTGAGGCTATTGTTATTATTGACAGAGTTACGTGTCTGTCTAGGGAGTGCTTTTCGGGTACCCTTGTGCATGTTAGGGACGGCACCCTTCGACCGGTGCTTCTCTTGATTCCGAGCCTGCAATGTAGCCGGGTGGAAGTGTAGCTGAGGTTGTCTGAGCTGAATCTGATCGGGTGTAGGCAGTTTGGTGGCTGCTAAGTGTGGTCATGTAGCTTGATGTGGGGGGAATCCATACTTAAGTTGGGCAAAAACTCTCGGAGTTTGAAAGGTCCCCTAGGATATACGTCACGACGTCAGTACGGAGATAACGTCGTGACGGTAGAATTAAGGATGCGGTCAGACGCCGGAAACCGGAAGGAGAAAGTGAGAACGCCCTGATGGACAAAAAGAGCACCAATTTACGATATTTAAACTAGCAAAAAAGAAGATGGAGGATGAACTTTTGAAAAAGGCTTTTTGCCGAAACGTGTCAAGTTTTATTCGTGCTCAAGTGGACTTTTTATGATTTTAATCCTGCTACCTGTAGTGTGTCCAATAAAGTGTTTTTGCATTACATCCTGCATCCTGTGGTATTTAAAGCAGCAGAAACTAAGGACCACAGAGAGGATCTAGCTTGGAGTTCGATTACTACATACATTGATCTGATATGCTTCTAGTCTGAGCCAGCTTTTTTATTCAGCTGCTACGTTATTACCCTATGTTGCCATTTTCCTTGTTTTTATATTTACAGGAGTTGTTGTAACATTTCCATGTGCAATAAGGGTAACGTGTAATTATTGTATGTATTAGTGTGCTCTCACCATTCACATTTTTGTAACACTGTGTGGTTTGGTTTTTTGTGAATAAGTGACTCACATTGGTGATTGTAGCACCTTATTCTTAACTTTTTAACCTTAATCTTCTTTATTATTTACTAACAGTTTCAGTGTGCTGAGGAATGGATGCCGGGTGCTTTTCACAGTATTCACAGATTTTAATTGTCAAGGTGGGAGCCCGCAGTTATGGCGTCCGCACAGCTTCGGGTTCCAGCCTCACCGTGCCCCCCGTACTTGAGTATTTTGAATTCAAAATAATCACGTGGTATCAAATAAATGGATTATTAGGAAATCTATTTTAAACTGTTTCTTGTGTTGCATCAGTTATGTTGCATTAGTTAAACAAATAATTGTCATTTTTGTAAATGCAGCCGTAGTGTTGTTTGACTTTCTAAAGTGTTGTAACGTGTTGTGTTGGTAGTGCTGATTGATATATAATCGCTCAAAGAATATCCCTTGACTTGAGAATGGATTGGATATCCAAAACTATGTTTATCCTAATAATTGTTTCCATTTTTCTAGGTTTCTTTCCCAGCAGTTCTCAAGGATGTGAAGCATTCCTCCGTCATAAAATGACTTTGATATCTCCATCAATATTGAAAAAATATGGGATTCCTTTTGATAAGGTATTTTGGAATTTTCTTTTTATTTATTTCTTAAATTTTTTTTGTTTTGTTTTGTTTTTTACAAAAAGCAAGTTTGTTCAGTTGCAAGTCCAATTTATTTTTTGTTATTTTAGACTCTCACATGCATGAAGTAAAAATAAGGACAAAACTATTTATTTTTTTCCAAATGATCGTCTGTACTCAACTTCTACTACTACAACAACAACAACAAAAAAACTATCTAAAAACAAATGTGTCTCTCCTGGTCTTTGGAACAACTATTTTTCAGGTTTTTTTTTCTATTTCTGTCAAACATGGTCACAGGTCACACAGTAAAAGGAAATGCTTCGTAAGAATAATTTTCAAGATTTGCTGAGTATGTAATTTTATTAAACAATAGTAGTCCACAAATGAGAACTCTTAAAGGGTTACTTCAAACACCATGACCACTTCTACTTCAGTGGTTATAGTGGTATGAGTCTGGATGTGCAGTGTTTCTTCTTGTAACACTGCACATCCAAAGTTATTTTCAATTGTGCGTTGGGGGTTAGTTGCATCCACTGCACACGTGACTTGGGTAGTCTGGGCTGCCTAATGTCAATTTTGTGCAAATTTTATGTCCATCTTCAGTGCACATGGCACTCTGGCAACGTGTTCTGCTTCTTCCTTGCTGGCAGAGAGAAGCTCTTATATCCTCTCTCTCCTTATTTGCAGACTTCCCTCTTCCCTAACCCATCTGCTTTTATTTTGGTCTTTCCTCCCTTCTCCTTCTTTCCCTTCTCACTCCCTGTCCCCCTCTGTTTACTTGCTCAGAGCACATGCATGCGCTCTGAGCCAATCATATGATTTAATGACAATCTTCTTTATGCAAAGCCAACTCCTGCTGCGCTGCAACTGCATAGCAGGGATCTCCTTGCTCCTGGCAGCACTCGGATAGAAGATAGGGAAGGGGGCTTTTAACAGTTAGAGTAGGTCCCGCATTAGTTATGAGCCTATAGGTATTCTGGCCCTGTCTCCTGTTGTCAACCATACTAGGAGAGGTATAAGATTTGTTGTATGAAGCAATGGATCTTTATATCTGGATTCCTGAGAAGCAGTAGGAATTACTTCAATTACAGAAATTCTATTGCCAAGTCTAGAAGTTGAAGACTGAACCAGGTAGGAAGGTAGGTGCCAGAGTTAACTTCTGTTGCATGACCTGCTGCAATATCCTTGCAGCCATTGGAAAGTCCTGAAGAAAAGCATCTACAGTTCTGCTTCTGGTACTTAGTTGAAAAGTCATGTTTTGGTTTGCAGCTTGGGGCCATTCCTATTGCACCATCGGGACATTGTTCACTCTATTTAATATTGTCTGGATTTTGTAGAGCATGCTCCAAATAAACCAGAAATGTGGTCTAGATCTAAGCCAGACTTAAAGCTGATGGGCAGCTTCTGTCAAAGGTGCTGGTCAGCTTCTGTCAAAGGTGCTGGTCAGCTTCTGTCAAAGGTGCTGGGCAGCTTCTGTCAAAGGTGCTGGGCAGCTTCTGTCAAAGTTGCTGGGCAGCTTCTGTCAAACGGGGCTGGGCAGCTTCTCTTAACGGGGCTGGGCAGCTTGTCTGGATTTTGTAGAGCATGCTCCAAATAAACCAGAAATGTGGTCTAGATCTAAGCCAGACTTAAAGCTGATGGGCAGCTTCTGTCAAAGGTGCTGGGCAGCTTCTGTCAAAGGTGCTGGGCAGCTTCTGTCAAAGGTGCTGGGCAGCTTCTGTCAAAGGTGCTGGGCAGCTTCTGTCAAAGGTGCTCGGCAGCTTCTGTCAAAGTTGCTGGGCAGCTTCTGTCAAAGTTGCTGGGCAGCTTCTGTCAAAGTTGCTGGGCAGCTTCTGTCAAACGGGGCTGGGCAGCTTCTGTCAAACGGGGCTGGGCAGCTTCTCTTAACGGGGCTGGGCAGCTTCTCTTAACGGGGCTGGGCAGCTTCTCTTAACGGGGCTGGGCAGCTTCTCTTAACGGGGCTGGGCAGCTTCTCTTAACGGGGCTGGGCAGCTTCTCTTAACAGGGCTGGACTACTGAAAATACAGGCTTGGATGCTTAAAATCATGGCCTGGATTCTAAAAATCTGAACTATTTGCTTATTGGTAGCACAAGCAGCCAGCAGGCAAATAGTTAAAAAAAAAAAAAATACCTGTAGCGGTCAGTATGACTCATATTAGTAAAAAAGGTGGTTTCAAAAGTTCCATTATACCCCTACCTGATATGCTGTGTGATGTGGGGAAAGCTACTACTAAATGGTGAGCATACAGGAGCTTCTCACTGTAAAGCGGCCCTGTTGTTTAAATTTTTCCTAAATTTTTGTTTCTTACATATACCTCTTTTTACATTAAATCGATTTCCTTTCAAAACTTGATTTAAGGATCATTATATTAAAAATAGCATTGATGTGACAATTGTCTTTTAAATCAGTTTAGCAATTGAAATGCAACTTTGCTGAGCTCCACCCATTGCAAAAATTACTAAAGATTATGCTCCCCATGTGAAAAAGTATGTTGTCTTATGTATAGGTAAAAAAGTTAGGTGATACTCAAAAACTAAAACCAAAGAAAGAAACAAATTAGAATTTGTTTAACCACGTAACACCGGATGACGGACCTGGTCCGTCATGCGTTAAAATTAACCCCAGATCGCTGCAGTGCCGGTGGTCGCAGGATTAACACTGTTGCTGGGTGCCTCTGAGTCAGGGGCAGACCAGCAACAGCAAATCTCGATGTCCCAGCGCACCTGGGAGTTAAAGTTCATTACTGTAGTACACAATGTTTAGGAAGTATAACACAGAGGAAGCTTATGCCCTGTTAGCAGCCGACTCAGAGGCGCCCGACACTGTCTCAGAGAGTGACGCAGGGGACAGGGATTATGTGCCAGATACTGCAGGACCATCAGGAGAAATCGCTGATTCCCCTAATGCTGAACATGGCACAGATGACTGATACCACCTAATAATTTTTCACCAGACATCCCAGAGTTCACTGCCAATCCTGGCATACTGGCTGACCTGTCTGGCTATAATGCGCTGGATTGTATGCGGCTGTTCTTGGGGGGGGGTGAGAATTTTGGGGAGATAGTCATCCAGACTAATCTGTATGCGTTGCAGTATCTTTCACGCAATCAACAGTCTCTTATCGCCAGGAAAGATAGATGGATCCCAACCAGTGTGCCAGAATTGAAACAATTCTGGGCACTGACAATACTAATGGGGATAATTTAAAAGCCCACAATTAGGATGCATTGGTCTAAAAATCCCATTTGCAATACCCCCACTTTTTCCCAGACAATGAGTAGGGACAGATATGGAGACATACTGCGATTTATGCACTTTAGTGGCAATACGAAGTGCCCCCCAAAAGGTCATCCGCAGTATGATCTTCTATATAAAATACTAATTGCCCACTTTAACAAAAAAATTGCCACTATTTATACCCCCAAAAAACACATCTCTATTGATGAATCCCTCATGAAGTTTAAGGGAAGACTGGGGTTTAAACTGTACATCCCATCCAAAAGATCCTGATATGGTATCAAATTTTATAAATTGTGTCTAAGTGGCAGTGGCTATGTGTACACCTTCCATGTATACGAAGGAAGGGAAAACCACCTTGTTCCCCCAGGTTGCCCAGATATAGTAGGGACAAGTGGGAACATTGTCTGGGACTTAATAACACCATTGCTAAACAAGGGATATAACTTGTATATTGATAATTTTTATAATAGCATCCCATTTCTAAAAATGCTGTACTGCTTTGAGACCGTGGCCTGTGGCACTATTTGGAAGAGTCGCACAGGTTTCCCAAAGGCTCAAGCGGGAAAAAAAAAAAGGGGGAAACCGCAGCTCTCTCCCAGAATGAACTGCTGGCACTCAAGTACCAAGATAAAAAGGAGGTTTTCATCCTAACCACCATCCATTGTGAAAGCACTCGCAGGGTCGCAGTTCATGGCAGAGAGGAATTTAAACGGGTGCCAGTCTGCATACAGCATTACAATCTGCATATGGGGGGAGTTGACCTGTCTGATCAACTGATGCAGCCGAATTTGATCATGCGAAAGACCAGGGCATGGTATAAAAAAGTGGGCAAATATATAATGCAGATGGCAATCCACAATGCCTTTGTAATTTTTAAAAAGGCAAATGCTCAGCTGAAATGCATGTTTCTATCATTTCAGTTTCAGCTCATTTCTGGGTTGCTTGAGTACCACAGAGGGGGACCATCAGTGGAGCCTAGCAGAAGAATGGAGGCAGGTCACTTCTGCTTCAGGATTCCATCAACCCCCAAAAAAGTAACCCCCCCGCCCTGAAAAGGTGCTGGGTGTGTTACAAGAGGGGCGTAAGAGCTGAAACCAGTTATTACTGCCCTGATTGCCCCTCTCAGCACGGCCTATGTATTGGCCACTGTTTTAGTATTTTCCACACCCAGGCCGAATAAGTAGACCAGTTTTGGGGTGTGATTTTAGTCATCTGTCTGATTGGTTACCGAATCTTGGCTTTGTCTCCTGTTTATCCTGTCTTCTCTGATCCTTGACCTCGGCTTGTCCTATCGTTCCGTTTCTCTTTACTCCTTTGACCTGGGCTTGTACCTTGACTATTCTCTGCTTGTATAGCCCGGCCATTCTAAGGACCGGTATTACAAGTTTCTCTCTCTGTGTTCTCTCTCTTTGTGGTCTGCCTGTGTTTTGGTTTCGCAATCCATGACAGCTTTGCCCTGGATGCAAATTATTGGGTACTACCCCCTGATATGTTTACACCAAATATTCCCCCTTTCACAGCAAATAGTATGCACTTGTTCATAATTTGAATTGATGAGCTGCTTATATTTAAATATAGATGTGGCCTTTGAGAGGTAATTTGCAATCCTGAGTTGCTAAAATGAGACTTGGGCCCAGCATCCACTTTTGAAAAATATTAAAAAGTGTCTCCAATGTGCCCCTTCAACATCCACATATCCCTGAAAAAGGTACACATGGGGGTATTGTTGTACTAAGATGACATAGCTGAGCAACATATTGGGTGTTATACTGCCGTAGCACACATAAGGATTGCAAACTATACAGGAACATCTCCAAGTGTGTGTCAAAAAGGCCGAACAAATGCTAATTGCTACTAGACTTGGTACAAACTTACAAAAAAATTACCCTACGCTAAGGTTTAAAATATGCCTTTTGAAATACCCTGGGGTGTCTACTTTAAGAAATGGCAGGCCTTTGTGTTTTTTTTGAACAGTCAAACTGCTATAATACCCCCAATTGAAACATAGGCCCATTAAATCCATATCTTAAATTCTACTGTAAGTACTGAAATGGACAGGTCTCCTATGTGGCACTGTAGCTTCACAAAATAGTGCCAAAGACATACAATGGGGGTATCATTGTACTCAGCAGATGTAGCTGACCAGAAAATAAAGTTTTGTACAGGAATAGCACACACCAACTTTACAAAATACACATGAGAATTTCTTTGTTATAAGTTTGTATGTCAAAAACATAAAAAAACACAATTTTACTCCAATATTTAGCAGAGATTGGCGGTGAAATGGCTATGTAAAAAGTGTC
This sequence comes from Pelobates cultripes, assembly GCA_933207985.1. Classification (NCBI taxonomy): domain Eukaryota; kingdom Metazoa; phylum Chordata; class Amphibia; order Anura; family Pelobatidae; genus Pelobates; species Pelobates cultripes. Next base: position 129,322,181 of record OW240916.1, on the reverse strand, counting down.
AAAATAACATTAGGTAAATAGTCTGTGATAGCAAGTAAAGATAGAAGTGGCGCTTTAAGGATAAAGGTAGGTGACTGGTGCAGCTATACCCAAGTATATCACCACTATGTATACTTAGAACAGATACAATAAAACACAAAAAAAGGTAACAGCGCACACACACACACCAGTGGGTGGTTTACCTGACCAATAAATAGCAGGTATCTCCTCCTTATATACAATAAATGTATTGAATATTGAAATACCTATACAAAGGGTATAAACATAAAACAGAACATAGTGAAATCTGTATATTACACACAATTAAAATGAAAGTTCTGAGTTGGAAACACTCACACTTTAATGAGCCGTTTAAAGTAGGCTCGGGACTTATATAGCTTTTATGTCACTTATATGGGACATACGCATATTCTTTACTCATCAGGCAGGTTCTCCTTTGATGTTAGTGGTCTTCTATAATGGAGCAGGAATCAGAAGCCAGGAACCAGGAGTATCAGAATAAAATATTTATTAGAAAATAAAAAATGATAAGAAATATAGCACAACGCGTTTCAACCAACTAACAGTGGTCTTCCTCAGGTGCTGTTCACAGCTCAAATGAATATACTATTGTTTATATAGGGAACTGTGTTCCAAGCTTAATTACTTAATTTATTGCACATAAAAAACTAATTACCATTATTATACCTTATATGGTCCGGACCGGATGTGTTCTGCCACCTCCAATATGGCTACACATCCGGTTCGGAAATACAATTAACCAAAGAAATACGTATACAGATATAAAATAAAATCTATCATCCCCATCATAATCTGCCCTCACAGAATATATAAATAGTAGGTAACCATCAAATATAGGGCATAGTAAGTCAATCACGATCTGCGTTATGTCACTTCCGGTTACGAGTGTCATAATGGAATCCGTCCGTCGCGTCACTTCCGGTTTCGCTGAGAATAAATCAGCAGGATGTTCTTCTTCTTTTCCCATATTCTGACAGTGTTCATGCATCCTAAGGCCAAAGTGGCCATCTTGGAAATGGGCAATTAGTCCACATATGTACACCTCGAGCAGACATAATTATAAAGGGAAAAATCCAAAAAATAAAAATGGAAATAAATAATAAACATTAGTTATATATAACATATAAGAATAACATACACATATTCATCATACCTAACAAATAAGGCATAATGTGTATATAAAGTGCTTATCAAAATATAAAATACTATTTAAAATATAAGTTGTAAAATATGACTAAAACTAGTTGTCCAGCAAAATAGTCATAAATAAACACAGGAACAGGAAACTTTAAAAAAGAAAAGAAAAAATATAAATAAGTATAAAACTAAATTTATGATTATTATAACAATTTGTTGATTTCAAAATCAATATTTAGTCCTTTTGGAGTTAGAGACCGTAATTCAAAAATCCATTTGGATTCTTTCAGGCCCAGAGCTCTAGATATATCTCCCCCTCTCCAGTTTCCTGCCACTTTTTCAATCGCAAAAAAACTTAGAAATTTGGGGTCCGAACCATGGTGTTGTAAGAAGTGCCTTGATACACTATGGTTTGGAAAACCTTTCTGAATGTTTCTAAGATGTTCATTAATTCTTATTTTAAGCTGACGGGACGTCTTCCCAACGTATTGGTACCCGCAGCTACATTCTAAAAGATAAATAACGTAAGTAGAGTGGCATGTAATTAGAGATTTAATGTGATATTCCTTCTTGGTAACTGAAGAGTGGAAATTTTCCACTTTCTTTTTAAATCTTAGAGTATTGCAACAGGCCCGGCAAGATCCACAGTAAAAAAAGCCCTTCTGATCCTGTGTCCAATTGCTTAAAAAATTCTTCGGAATCTCTGTTTTGATAAAACTTGATGTTACCATTTGTTTTAAATTTTTTGCTCCCCTAAATATAAACTTGGGTTTATTTCCTATGAATTGTTGAATATCTTCCTCATGCTGTAAAATGTGCCAATTTTTCTTAATTATTTTTTTAATTGCACCAATATTGCTTGAAAAATTAAAGATAAAAGGAATCTGTTTATTTAATTGTCCTGAATCGTCTTTCTTTCTATATTGTAATAAGGGGGACCTATCCATTTCTCCAACCTGATCTATTTTGTCCTGTAAGGCATCTTCTTTATACCCTTTTTCCATCAATTGTGTCTTAAGGGACATTGCTTGAATAGCATAATCCTCTTTCTTAGTACAGTTCCTCCGTATCCTTAAGAACTGTCCTTTAGGTATGTTATTAAGCCATGGACGGTGGTGGCAACTATCTAATTCAATAAAACTATTAATATCAACTTTTTTTAAAAAGGTTTTAGTCATCAACATTTGATCTTGGATAAAAACATTAAGATCTAAAAAATCAACACTACATCTGCTAATAGTCTTCGTAAGTGTAATTCCCCAATCATTATGATTAAGATATGTAAAAAACTGAAGAAAAGTGTCTTCTGACCCCTTCCAAATAATAAAAATGTCGTCAATGTACCTTTTATAGAGGACCAAGTTTGCGCCAAATTCATGTCCCTGGAACACAAACAACTGTTCCCAAAAGGACATAAATAAATTCGCATAACTTGGCGCAAACTTGGTCCCCATAGCCGTACCTTTAATTTGCATAAAAAACTCCTCCTCAAACCAAAAATAATTATTTTGTAAAATCATACGTATTCCTTCTAAAATGAAGTTTCTCTGCAATTCTCCATACATTTTAGATGCCTCAAGATAAAATTCAACAGCTCTGCATCCCTTTTCATGTTGTATAATTGTGTACAGACTTGAAACATCACATGTGGCAAGTAAATAATCATCCTGCCAACTAAAATCTTTTAAGATATTCAGTAAACTCATAGAGTCTTGTAAAAAGGCCGGGGTTGCTTTTACTAACGGTTGAAGGTGGTAATCTATATATTGGGACAAAGCAGACAATACTGAGTTAATCCCAGAGACAATAGGACGTCCCGGGGGGTTAACGGCATCCTTATGGATTTTAGGCAATATGTAAATAACGGGGAGTCTAGGATATTTAGGAAATAAAAACGCAAACTCTTTTTTATCCAAAATATTATCCTCTAGACCCTTCTCCAAAAATATTTTAAGATTATTTTTAATCACTTCTAGAGGATCTTTATTGAGTTTCACATATGTAGTTGCATCATTCAATTGTCTATTAATTTCCTGTATATACCAATTCTTATCAAGGATAACTACACCCCCCCCCTTATCTGCTGGTTTGACGACGATTGATCTATCTTTTTTAATTAAATCTATGGCTTTCCTTTCTTGAATTGAAATATTTTGTTCGAATTTAGAAAGGGGCTTGATATTATGAATATCTTCAAGACATGATTTTTCAAAAACCTTAATGGTATCTGTCTTAAGAAATGTAGGAAAAAAATCTGATTTATTTTTTAAATCTGAATGTATAATTCCCAATTCCTCACTTATTGGGGCAGTATTCGTAATTTCAGTTGATGATATTGATTTTTGTCTATTAAAAAAATTTTTTAGACAGAGTTTCCTAGTATAGCGATAAAGATCAAGAAAAATATCAAACTTATTTGCTGAACAACTAGGTACAAATTTAAAACTTTTAGATAAAATACCACTTTCTACTGGGGAAAGGACTCTATTGGACAGATTAAAAATTCTTATCTCATTTCCCTTAACCTCCTTTTTCCCGGCATAATTTCTCCCTCCTCTCTTTCCTCTTCTGATTTTCTGATTCTTTTTCTTGGGGTTTCTTTTACTGGGGTATTTCTCCCCATTCTTTTCCCTAAAAAAACATCCTCCCTCGATTCAGTTCTGAGGGGCTGGAACCTATTAGCTGTAGGTATCCCTGGAGAGTCCATTCTAACTGGACTCTTTCTCCTTTTGTTAGAGGTCTCTCTTTCTCTAAACCCCTTCCATCTTTGAGAGGAAGTAATAGGCTCTGGATAATTGGGTTTAAATGACTCTAATTGTGAGGTCCTTCTAGATCGTTGGAGTGTATTTTGTTGAAAATTGGACCCCACCTTTCTAGACCTATAATTATCATCCATTTGAGGTTGAGAGTATTTCCTTCTGGGCCTATATCCATCAAAATCTTTTGGATTTTGATAATTATATTTCTCCCCATACTGAAATGCTGATTGTTTTAAAACTGGCATCCTGGGTCTTTCTTTCTGTTTCTGATGATAATTATCCTTATTAGAGTTAGGTGATACTCTAACCCTATTATTAGCGTAATCTTCAAGATCTCTATTAAATTTCTTCTTTTTATTGAAGATAAGACTCTTTTCAATTTTGTCTATTTTGTTGCTAATTCTATCTGAGAGACTCTCGAAGTCTTTGGTCCCTACAAAAGGTTCCAATCTTATTTTAATTTCCCTGATCAATTCATCAATTTCCTGTAAATTATCCTTTCTTTCAAAAATGATAATATTGATCATAGTGATCGAAAATGACTCCAGGGCAGAGGTCCATTTATTTATAAAGCTAACTTTCTCCCTATTAAACGTAGGGAATTTAGTGAACCTAAGCCCTCTTGGAGTAATTTTTTTCTCAAGATATTTTTCAAGAGTGAAAATTTCCCATTTAATCTTTAACTCACGTATGAGAAGTTTTTCTAATTGTGACATACTTTCATCTAAATTGTCACTCAGAACAATTTTGGATTCGACTATCTGGTTATCTTTCCCAAATTTTTCTTGTGCCAAATTGCACCAATTATGTCTTTGTTCAAATATTGACATGTTCCTCAGCCGCCTTATCTATACAGTGGTAAAACAAACAGATAGCAAGTAAAGATAGAAGTGGCGCTTTAAGGATAAAGGTAGGTGACTGGTGCAGCTATACCCAAGTATATCACCACTATGTATACTTAGAACAGATACAATAAAACACAAAAAAAGGTAACAGCGCACACACACACACCAGTGGGTGGTTTACCTGACCAATAAATAGCAGGTATCTCCTCCTTATATACAATAAATGTATCAAATATTGAAATACCTATACAGAGGGTATAAACATAAAACAGAACATAGTGAAATCTGTATATTACACACAATTAAAATGAAAGTTCTGAGTTGGAAACACTCACACTTTAATGAGCCGTATAAACAATAGTATATTCATTTGAGCTGTGAACAGCACCTGAGGAAGACCACTGTTAGTTGGTTGAAACGCGTTGTGCTATATTTCTTATCATTTTTTATTTTCTAATAAATATTTTATTCTGATACTCCTGGTTCCTGGCTTCTGATTCCTGCTCCATTATAGAAGACCACTAACATCAAAGGAGAACCTGCCTGATGAGTAAAGAATATGCGTATGTCCCATATAAGTGACATAAAAGCTATATAAGTCCCGAGCCTACTTTAAACGGCTCATTAAAGTGTGAGTGTTTCCAACTCAGAACTTTCATTTTAATTGTGTGTAATATACAGATTTCACTATGTTCTGTTTTATGTTTATACCCTCTGTATAGGTATTTCAATATTCGATACATTTATTGTATATAAGGAGGAGATACCTGCTATTTATTGGTCAGGTAAACCACCCACTGGTGTGTGTGTGTGCGCTGTTACCTTTTTTTGTGTTTTATTAAATAGTCTGTGATGTCTACTTTATATAAATATATAGTTTTGTGTGGCAATTTTGTTTTCTTTTATAGCTATTAACCCCTTCCCGACCCAGGACGGTTCAGGACCGTCATCGGGATTTTCCCATTGCGGACCGATGACGGTCCTGAACTGTCCTAACGGTTTCCGTTACTTACCTGATCGCCGTCGTTCCCCCGGCGGCGATCAGCGTGGCTCCAGTTGTGGGGAGACTGCCTGCAGCCCAGACAGTCTCCCCACACTGGATTAGGACCCCTGTGGCCATGTGATCGCTTAACACAGCGATCACATGGTCACAATAGGTGTCCACAGTGCTGCCTGCAGGGGGACTGTCTGTGCTGACAGGCAGTCTCCCTGCTAGTGTAAAATAAAAAAATAAAATAAAGTTAGTGTTAATAAAAAAAATTAAAATAATTATATATGTGTATATATGATATATAGACATATATTATATTTATATAATATATGTCTATATATCATATATATAATGCCATACTAAGTGTATTTTTATATTAATATGTACTTATATTAATTTAAAAATACACTTATAATTAAATTACACACGTATATATATAATATATATAATAACTATATATATTGTATATATATATTATTATAAAATATAAATAATAAGTAATTTAAATTAAATACATTTTTTTTAAATAATAATAAAAAATTTAAAAAAATTATATAGCTATATGAAATTTTATTCTAACTGTATTTTAAAATTAATATATATATATTTATAGCAAAATACACTTAGAATGAATTTGTATATATATCTATGTATATAAAAATAAATAAAAATAATAGAAATATACATATGTCCATATACAAAATTACATAAATAATTATATAAATATACACGTAGACTTCAAATATATAAATATGCATATATATTTAAATTCTACGTGCGTATTTATGTAATATTTTACATAATTCAGTAATTTTATTGATTGCAATTTGAGGGACCTGCCTGCCAACCCAGGCCGAAATTCCAGAGAATTTTATTTGCTAGCACTGTATTTTACCCTGTAACGTTCTACGACACCCTAAAACCTGTACATGGGGGGTACTGTTTTACTCGGGAGACTTCGCTGAACACAAATATTAGTGATTCAAAACAGTAAAACATATCACAGCGATGATATTGTCAGTGAAAGTTACTTTTTTTGCATTTTTCACACACAAACAGCACTTTTACTGATGATATAATTGTTGTGATACGTTTTCCAGTTTTTAAACACTAATATTTGTGTTCAGCGATGTCTCCCGAGTAAAACAGTACCCCCCATGTACAGGTTTTATAGCATTTTTGAAAGTTACAAGGTCAAATATATGGTCAAATATTTTTACATTGAAAATGGCCAGGTTGGTTACGTTGCCTTTGAGAGCGTATGGTAGCCCAGGAATGAGAATTACCCCCATGATGGCATACCATTTGCAAAAGAAGACAACCCAAGGTATTGCAAATGGGGTATGTCCAGTCTTTTTTAGTAACCACTTGGTCACAAACACTGGCCAAAATTAGCGTTCAATTTAGTTTTTTTACTTTTTTCACACACAAACAAATATGAATGCTTACTTTGGCCAGTGTTTTCGACTAAGTGGCTACTAAAAAAGACTGGACATACCCCATATTGAATACCCTGGGTTGTCTACTTTAAAAAAAATATGTACATGTGGGGTGTTATTCAGAGATTTATGACAGATAATAGTGTTACAATGTCACTATTGATAAATTTTAAAAATGTATGTTTTGAAACCGCAATATCCTACTTGTACCTATAGCCCTATAACATGCAAAAAAAAGCAAAAAAGCACGTAAACACTAGGTATTTTTAAACTCAGGACAAAATTTTGAATCTATTTAGCAGTTTTTTTCATTCGCTTTTGTAGATGAGTAAAAGATTTTTCAAGTAAAAGTCAAAAAACATGTATTTTTTTCAATTTTTCATCATATTTTTTATTTTTTTTAAATTAAAATACATGAGATTATATAAATAATGGTATGTAAAGAAAGCCCCTTTTGTCCTGAAAAAAACAATATATAATTTGTATGGGAACAGTAAATGAGAGAGCGGAAAATTACAGCCAAACACAAACACCACAAAAGTGTAAAAATATGCCTGGTCGCAAATGTACAACATCGCAAAAACAGTCCAGTCCTTAAGGGGTTAAGCTTACAAGACAAACATATCAAATTCTAAAATTGTTCCACATTAAAAGTTTATTTTACTCCTTGTGTTTTGTGACCTGTAACTACCAAAAAAAATTAAAATCCTAGACACATTATATATTCTGTAAATCAGAACAACTAAATTCATTTATTTTTAATTACTTTCCTTAAACTGCACTAATTATGCACACATTATTATTGCAAAAACTGTAAAAAATAAAATAAAAAAATATTTCTTTGCATTTTTCTGTATTTTTTATAATAAATAAGTATTAAAAAAAAAATAAAAAAAAAAAATATATATATATAATATGTTGCATCAAATTAAAGCCCTTTCTGTCCTTAAAAAAACCAAACACACAAAAAACCCCAAAAACGATATATAATATGTGTTGGTGCAATAAATTAGTAAAATGCAAATTGCAGTTGAACTCAAACAACAACAAAAAAGAAAATTGCTTGTGTCATTAAGATCCTGATATGGTATCAAATTTTATAAATTGTGTCTAAGTGGCAGTGGCTATGTGTACACCTTCCATGTATACGAAGGAAGGGAAAACCACCTTGTTCCCCCAGGTTGCCCAGATATAGTAGGGACAAGTGGGAACATTGTCTGGGACTTAATAACACCATTGCTAAACAAGGGATATAACTTGTATATTGATAATTTTTATAATAGCATCCCATTTCTAAAAATGCTGTACTGCTTTGAGACCGTGGCCTGTGGCACTATTTGGAAGAGTCGCACAGGTTTCCCAAAGGCTCAAGCGGGAAAAAAAAAAAGGGGGAAACCGCAGCTCTCTCCCAGAATGAACTGCTGGCACTCAAGTACCAAGATAAAAAGGAGGTTTTCATCCTAACCACCATCCATGGTGAAAGCACTCGCAGGGTCGCAGTTCATGGCAGAGAGGAATTTAAACGGGTGCCAGTCTGCATACAGCATTACAATCTGCATATGGGGGGAGTTGACCTGTCTGATCAACTGATGCAGCCGAATTTGATCATGCGAAAGACCAGGGCATGGTATAAAAAAGTGGGCAAATATATAATGCAGATGGCAATCCACAATGCCTTTGTAATTTTTAAAAAGGCAAATGCTCAGCTGAAATGCATGTTTCTATCATTTCAGTTTCAGCTCATTTCTGGGTTGCTTGAGTACCACAGAGGGGGACCATCAGTGGAGCCTAGCAGAAGAATGGAGGCAGGTCACTTCTGCTTCAGGATTCCATCAACCCCCAAAAAAGTAACCCCCCCGCCCTGAAAAGGTGCTGGGTGTGTTACAAGAGGGGCGTAAGAGCTGAAACCAGTTATTACTGCCCTGATTGCCCCTCTCAGCACGGCCTATGTATTGGCCACTGTTTTAGTATTTTCCACACCCAGGCCGAATAAGTAGACCAGTTTTGGGGTGTGATTTTAGTCATCTGTCTGATTGGTTACCGAATCTTGGCTTTGTCTCCTGTTTATCCTGTCTTCTCTGATCCTTGACCTCGGCTTGTCCTATCGTTCCGTTTCTCTTTACTCCTTTGACCTGGGCTTGTACCTTGACTATTCTCTGCTTGTATAGCCCGGCCATTCTAAGGACCGGTATTACAAGTTTCTCTCTCTGTGTTCTCTCTCTTTGTGGTCTGCCTGTGTTTTGGTTTCGCAATCCATGACAGCTTTGCCCTGGATGCAAATTATTGGGTACTACCCCCTGATATGTTTACACCAAATATTCCCCCTTTCACAGCAAATAGTATGCACTTGTTCATAATTTGAATTGATGAGCTGCTTATATTTAAATATAGATGTGGCCTTTGAGAGGTAATTTGCAATCCTGAGTTGCTAAAATGAGACTTGGGCCCAGCATCCACTTTTGAAAAATATTAAAAAGTGTCTCCAATGTGCCCCTTCAACATCCACATATCCCTGAAAAAGGTACACATGGGGGTATTGTTGTACTAAGATGACATAGCTGAGCAACATATTGGGTGTTATACTGCCGTAGCACACATAAGGATTGCAAACTATACAGGAACATCTCCAAGTGTGTGTCAAAAAGGCCGAACAAATGCTAATTGCTACTAGACTTGGTACAAACTTACAAAAAAATTACCCTACGCTAAGGTTTAAAATATGCCTTTTGAAATACCCTGGGGTGTCTACTTTAAGAAATGGCAGGCCTTTGTGTTTTTTTTGAACAGTCAAACTGCTATAATACCCCCAATTGAAACATAGGCCCATTAAATCCATATCTTAAATTCTACTGTAAGTACTGAAATGGACAGGTCTCCTATGTGGCACTGTAGCTTCACAAAATAGTGCCAAAGACATACAATGGGGGTATCATTGTACTCAGCAGATGTAGCTGACCAGAAAATAAAGTTTTGTACAGGAATAGCACACACCAACTTTACAAAATACACATGAGAATTTCTTTGTTATAAGTTTGTATGTCAAAAACATAAAAAAACACAATTTTACTCCAATATTTAGCAGAGATTGGCGGTGAAATGGCTATGTAAAAAGTGTCAAAATAACATTAGGTAAATAGTCTGTGATGTCTACTTTATATAAATATATAGTTTTGTGTGGCAATTTTGTTTTCTTTTATAGCTATTAACCCCTTCCCGACCCAGGACGGTTCAGGACCGTCATCGGGATTTTCCCATTGCGGACCGATGACGGTCCTGAACTGTCCTAACGGTTTCCGTTACTTACCTGATCGCCGTCGTTCCCCCGGCGGCGATCAGCGTGGCTCCAGTTGTGGGGAGACTGCCTGCAGCCCAGACAGTCTCCCCACACTGGATTAGGACCCCTGTGGCCATGTGATCGCTTAACACAGCGATCACATGGTCACAATAGGTGTCCACAGTGCTGCCTGCAGGGGGACTGTCTGTGCTGACAGGCAGTCTCCCTGCTAGTGTAAAATCAAAAAATAAAATAAAGTTAGTGTTAATAAAAAAAATTAAAATAATTATATATGTGTATATATGATATATAGACATATATTATATCTATATAATATATGTCTATATATCATATATATAATGCCATACTAAGTGTATTTTTATATTAATATGTACTTATATTAATTTAAAAATACACTTATAATTAAATTACACACGTATATATATAATATATATAATAACTATATATATTGTATATATATTATTATAAAATATAAATAATAAGTAATTTAAATTAAATACATTTTTTTTTAAATAATAAAAAATTTTAAAAAAATTATATAGCTATATGAAATTTTATTCTAACTGTATTTTAAAATTAATATATATATATTTATAGCAAAATACACTTAGAATGAATTTGTATATATATCTATGTATATAAAAATAAATAAAAATAATACGAAATACACATATGTCCATATACTAAATTACATAAATAATTATATAAATATACACGTAGACTTCAAATATATAAATATGCATATATATTTAAATTCTACGTGCGTATTTATGTAATATTTTTACATAATTCAGTAATTTTATTGATTGCAATTTGAGGGACCTGCCTGCCAACCCAGGCCGAAATTCCAGAGAATTTTATTTGCTAGCACTGTATTTTACCCTGTAACGTTCTACGACACCCTAAAACCTGTACATGGGGGGTACTGTTTTACTCGGGAGACTTCGCTGAACACAAATATTAGTGATTCAAAACAGTAAAACATATCACAGCGATGATATTGTCAGTGAAAGTTACTTTTTTTGCATTTTTCACACACAAACAGCACTTTTACTGATGATATAATTGTTGTGATACGTTTTCCAGTTTTTAAACACTAATATTTGTGTTCAGCGATGTCTCCCGAGTAAAACAGTACCCCCCATGTACAGGTTTTATAGCATTTTTGAAAGTTACAAGGTCAAATATATGGGTCAAATATTTTTACATTGAAAATGGCCAGGTTGGTTACGTTGCCTTTGAGAGCGTATGGTAGCCCAGGAATGAGAATTACCCCCATGATGGCATACCATTTGCAAAAGAAGACAACCCAAGGTATTGCAAATGGGGTATGTCCAGTCTTTTTTAGTAACCACTTGGTCACAAACACTGGCCAAAATTAGCGTTCAATTTAGTTTTTTTACTTTTTTCACACACAAACAAATATGAATGCTTACTTTGGCCAGTGTTTTCGACTAAGTGGCTACTAAAAAAGACTGGACATACCCCATATTGAATACCCTGGGTTGTCTACTTTAAAAAAAATATGTACATGTGGGGTGTTATTCAGAGATTTATGACAGATAATAGTGTTACAATGTCACTATTGATAAATTTTTAAAATGTATGTTTTGAAACCGCAATATCCTACTTGTACCTATAACATGCAAAAAAAAGCAAAAAAGCACGTAAACACTGGGTATTCTTAAACTCAGGACAAAATTTTGAATCTATTTAGCAGTTTTTTTCATTCGCTTTTGTAGATGAGTAAAAGATTTTTCAAGTAAAAGTCAAAAAACATGTATTTTTTTCAATTTTTCATCAGATTTTTGTATTTTTTTTAAATTAAAATATATGAGATTATATAAATAATGGTATGTAAAGAAAGCCCATTTTGTCCTGAAAAAAACAATATATAATTTGTATGGGAACAGTAAATGAGAAAGCGGAAAATTACAGCCAAACACAAACACCACAAAAGTGTAAAAATATGCCTGGTCGCAAATGTACAACATCGCAAAAACAGTCCAGTCCTTAAGGGGTTAAGCTTACAAGACAAACATATCAAATTCTAAAATTGTTCCACATTAAAAGTTTATTTTACTCCTTGTGTTTTGTGACCTGTAACTACCAAAAAAAATTAAAATCCTAGACACATTATATATTCTGTAAATCAGAACAACTAAATTCATTTATTTTTAATTACTTTCCTTAAACTGCACTAATTATGCACACATTATTATTGCAAAAACTGTAAAAAAAAAATAAAAAAATATTTCTTTGCATTTTTCTGTATTTTTTATAATAAATAAGTATTAAAAAAATAATTAAAAAAAAATATATATATATAATATGTTGCATCAAATTAAAGCCCTTTCTGTCCTTAAAAAAACCAAACACACAAAAAACCCCAAAAACGATATATAATATGTGTTGGTGCAATAAATTAGTAAAATGCAAATTGCAGTTGAACTCAAACAACAACAAAAAAGAAAATTGCTTGTGTCATTAAGTGCAAGACAAGCTTAAGGGGTTAAAAGGGAAACTTGCAAAGTTGACAGAGCCACTTTAAATGTAGTAACTGGGCAGCTATTAGAAAACACCATCTCATGTGGAAGGGTTCTGGTACTGGCCATATGAATAGTTTTTCTATAGTTTCTTTCTTTTTCTTTTTTTTGGAAAATCTTTATTTTAGTTTTTTTCATTTTTCAATTATATGCAACCAATGCAAAACACAGGGTATACAAGCAGGAACAGTACACGTTATGGTTAGAGATGTCGCGAACGGTTCGCCACGAACCGTTCGTGGCGAACTCCGGTCAGCTGACACATCCCGGCAGGGCCGGACTGGCCAACCGGGATACCGGGAAATTTCCCGGTAGGCCGCCAGCCCTGGGGCCGCTTTGAGATGTGGCTGCACTCAGCCACAAGACAGGAAAAAAAAATGTTTTTCCTGTTAGTCTATGCGGCTGCTCGATCCGCGCCGGTCGCTGCTGCTTGCTGTGCGAGCGCACAGATACTTCCTGTTAGCCGCCGGATGTGAGCGGCATATGACGACATGACGTCACATCCGGCGGCTGCGCGGCGGCATCTCTTCCCTCCTGCACCATTGAGTTGTTGTAAAGGTAAGAATAAAGGGGCTTGGGGGACCTATTGTATTGTGTATTGCATTTGGGGGGAGGTGGGGTCAGTCAGTAATGTATGAGGGGAGGGGGTCAGTAGTATATTAGGGGAGGGGGGGTCAGTAATGGCCTCGGGAGGGGGTCAGTAATGTATTAGGGAGGGGGTCAGTAATGTATTAGGGAGGGGTCAGTAATGTGGCTAGGGGAGGGGGGGGTCAGTAATGTATTAGGGGAGGGGGGCAGTAATGTGCTAGGGAGGGGGGTCAGTAGTATATTAGGGAGGGGGGGGGCCAGTAGTATATTAGGAGGGGGGTCAGTAATGTATGAGGGAGGGGTCAATGTATGAGGGGAGGGGGGTCAGTAATGCATGAGGGGAGGGGGGTCAGTAGTATATTAGGGAGGGGGCCAGTAAATGTATTAGGGGAGGGGGTCAGTAATGTATTAGGGAGGGGGTCAGTAACAAGAGGGAGGGGGGGTCAGCAATGTATGAGGGAGGGGGGCCAGTAGTGCATTAGGGGAGGGGGTCAGTAAATGTATGAGGGCAGGGGGGCTTCAGCAATGTATTAGGGAGGGGAGGGGGTCAATAGTATATTAGGAGGGGGGTCAGTAATGTATAAGGAGGGGTCAGTAGTATATTAGGGAGGGGGGGCTGCAATGTATTATGGGAGGGAAGGGGGTCAGTGTATTAGGGAGGGGGGCTGTAATGTGTATTAGTAGGGAGGGGGGGTCAGTAGTATATTAGGGGAGGGGTCAGTAATGTAATAGGGTAGGGGAGGGGCCGCAATGTATTAGGTAGGGGAGGGGGGTCAGTAGTATATTAGGGGAGGGGGGTCAGTAATGTATTAGGGGAGGGGAGGGGGGTCAGTAGTGTATTAGGGGAAGGGAGGGGGGTCAGTAGTGTAATGGTGTGTGTCTGTGTCATGGTGTGTCTGTCATGGAGTGTGTGTGTATCTGTCTGTGTCATGGAGTGTGTGTCTGTCTATCTGTGTCATGGTGTGGGTGTCTGTGTAATGGTGTGTGTGTCAGTGTCATGGTTTGTCTTTGTCATAGTGTGTGTGTGTCTGTCAAGGTGTGTGTGTCTGTCAAGGTGTGTGTGTGTGTGTGTGTGTCTGTCATGGTGTTTGTGTGTGTTGTGGGGTGTGTGTGTGTCTGTGTGTGTTTGAAAATAGTGTTACTCACCTTTTTTTTTTTTCCCACGCCATGCTGGTCTCCCCTCGACTGGCCCTGCCTCTATGGCTGATATCATCAAGCTTGATGATCTCAGCCAATCCAATGCTTTGCCATAGGATTGGCTGCAAAACGCTACACCAATCAGCATCTCCTCATAGAGATGCATTAAATCAATGTATCTCTATGGGGAACGTTCAGTGCCTCCAGAGCATGAAGGCCCTGCATGTAGGTGCTGCACACTGTGCAGCACTGACACAGGAAGCACCTCTAGTTACCGTCTGAGTGACTGTCACTAGAGGTGTCACTAGGAAGCAATGTAAACACTGCCTTTTCTCTGAAATGTCAGTGTTTACATTGAAAAGCCTGCAGGGACAGGCTATAGACAACCGAACCACTACATTAAGCTGTGTGTGTGTGTGCACGCCTGCTAGTGAGTGAGCTTGCTTGCATGTGTGTGTGTGCCTGCTAGTGAGTGAGCTTGTGTTTTTATGTCAATGAGCTTATGTATATCAGTGAGATTGTCTATGAGGCTGTGTATCAATGAGCTTGTGTGTGTCAGTGAGATTGTCTGTGTCTGCATGTGAGTATGCTTACTGTATAATTAAACATTTTACTCTGAAAGGACCAATATTTTATATTAGAAAAAGCAATATATATATATATATATATATATATATATATATATATTACTCAATCATCTGGGGTGGCAAGACATTACCTTACATATTACATGTGACAATATATGGTGCAATGATTTATGGGGCTGGCATAGATTTATTTCCAGGGCTGTTTTGTATCCCCAGTCCAGCCCTGCATCCTGGCCAATCTCCAGCAGACCCTCCCTCCCAGACCCTCCTACTTCCTGGACAGCATCCATGTTGAAGGCAGCTTCAACATGGATGCTGTCCAGGAGGTGGGAGGGTCTGGGAGGGAGGGTCTGCCGGAGATTGTCAGGGATGTGTCAGCTGACCGGAGTTCGCTGTGAACAGTTCGTGGCGAACCACGGCGAACCGTTCGCTGGAAGTTCGCGGACGGTTCGCGACATCTCTAGTTATGGTTTCTTACACTTTAACCCCTTAAGGATACAGCTTCAGAAGCTTGTCTTACGCTTAAGGACACAAGCCATCTTTGCATTTTTTGCTGTTTGTGTTCAAACACAATTTTCATCTCTGTCATTTATTGCACCAACATATATTACAAATCGTTTTTTAGAGGGCAAACATGGCTTTTTGATGTCACATATACATAGATACATTCTCATTAATTATAAAAAAATTCATAAAAAAAACCCCAAAACATTTTTTTCACAGTTTTGACAATAATAGCGTGTGCATAATATGTCCAGCTTAGAAAAAGTAATTCAAAATAAATTCATTTATGTGTCTTGATTTATAGAGTACATCATATGTATAGGATTTCAGCTTATTTTGAAAGTTACATGTCACAAAATACATACGTAGCGTATTTCATTGCCGATCTGCTAAATATTGGAGTAAAATTTTGTTTTTTCTTTATTTTGGCATATACACATATAACAAGGTTTTTGTAATGTGTATTTCATAAAGCTGGAGTGTGTGCTATTCCTGCACAGAACCCCACATTGGGTTCAGCTACATCTGCTGAGTATAACGATACCCACATTGTATGCCTTTGGCACTTTTCTGTAAAGCTACAATGCCATATAAAAGACAAGGATATTTCAGTTTCTATAATTAGAATGTTCGTAAATGGATTTGACGGGCCTATGTCTCATTTTAGGGTATTATAGCAGTGCAATTGTTCAAATAACCCCACAAAGGGCTTTCATTTGATAAATCAGACACCCCAGAGCATCTTATATGGTGTATATTGTGCCTTCCTTAACTTGTCTCCGTTTTTTCACCAATTTATGTCAATGTTTGTAGTGAGGGGGGGAAATTGCATTTTTACATATATGTTGCATTTTTGCTGAGTATTTCTTACACTTAATATGTACCACTGTCATAAAAATCCATAAATTATGCTCAGTTACATCTTCTGAGTAAAACTATATGCCCAATGTATGACCTAGACACTATTTTGTGAAGTTACAGTGCTGTAAAAGAGACGTGACAAGTTCAGGTTTTTAAGTGTGAATTTTCATGGAGGGTTTTGATGCGTCTGTGTCCCACTTTGGAGCATTTGAGCACGCTACATATTACAACTACACCATAAAGGTATACCATTTCTTAAAGTAGATATCCCAGGGTATTTCAAAAGGCATATTTTGAACCTTAGCGTAGGATAATTTTTATGCTAGCTTGTACCAAGTGTAGTGGTAATAAGCATTTTTTCTGTCTTTTTGAAACACAAAGTGAGTTTGCACAGTAAATTGTTTGTGTGCTACGACTGTATAATACTTCATATGTTTCTCAGCTATGTCGACTGAGTACAGCAATACCCCCATATGTACCTGGTATATGTGGACATTGGAGGGGCACATTTGAGACACAGCCATTTCAGTTTTTTCTAACTTTGAAGTTTTACGCTGTGTCAATGTTCCATTTTGGAGTAGTTTAGCTGGTTGGTTATTCAAACTTCCCCACAAACACACACTATTTATTATAGAATACACCATGGGGTAATTCAAAAGACATATTTTGAACCGTAAACAAATAAAAAAGATAATGGTGCGCCTAAAATGTATAATAAAATATATACAGAGTATAAGAATTATATAAAATATAAAAAAAATATAAAAGTAAATATAAGATAATAAGCAATAGTCCAAAACACTTATCAAAAGTCCGTAATGGTAGGTTCTCCTTGTAGAGACAGAAACACAAGTTTTCAAACTAAATTCTATTCTTATTCAGAATAAAATTGAAAAAGTGGAAATGGACACCAAACATATTAAGGTAAAAAAATATATCCGTGATAAACAAGACTACTCTAATAACCAGGTCCGCTCCTACCACAAAATAAATATTCCAGATAACAGACCTTACCCATCCTCCAATACCTACCAAAATGATCAGACATCCAAAATACATCACCATCGTCTACCTAGAAGAGAAACTCAATATCCTTCTTATCCTCCTGTAAGAAAGCCATCTTTCACCTCATCACGTAACTATTGCTCTAATCGGTCACATGTTGCTAGTAAATATCAAAACTATCAAACCCAATCTAGGCACTTACTCCATCATCAACACAATTCACTCCCTTCCACACAAAATACCATTAATCACATTAGCAACAATTCGCTCCCTTCCACACAAAAAACCATCACTCTCCTGGTTTGTACCAGGATAATTTAATTAATTTAATTAATTTAACCCCTGAGGGTTAAAAAAAAAAAGAATTAACCCTCAGGGGTTAAATTAATTAAATTAATTAAATTATTTTTAAATTATATATTTAGATAGCTGATGTGGGTGGAAGTTAGTGGGGAATTGGGGGATTTGGCGTTAGGCTAACTAGGGGTTAACGTTAAAAAAAAGTTTTAAAAGAAACTTTAAAAAGTTAAAAATTAAGCTTAAAAAAATGTTTTAATAACATTTAAGTAAAAAAAACAAAAAAAACACACTTTACCTAGTCCAAATAAAAATTAACCCCTTCCCTGCCAGTCGATCACTGCCTACAGCGATCAAATAGAGATCACAGTATTATACTGTGATCTAATTTTTTTTAACCCCTGAGGATTAACTTTTATTTATTTTTTTAACCCTCAGGGGTTCAATTTATTTAATTAATTAATTTAAATATTTTATAACTATATATTTTGCTAGCTGGGGTGGGTGGGAGTTATGGGAAAATGGGGAATTTACTGTTAGTGCTGCGTACTGCTAGTTAGGGGTTAACGGTAAAAAAAAAAGCTTAGAAAAATGTTAAATCTGTAAAAAAGTTTTAAGAAAGTTTAGGAAAGTTTAAAAAAAATTTATAAGCAAAACAAAAGTTTAAAAACTAGTTTTTAAAAGTAAAAAAGTTATAAAAAGTAAAAAAATACATTTTAAAAACGCTCATTACCACTACACCTGGAACAAACTAGAGAAAAAATTATCCCACGCCAAGGTTCAAAATATGCCTTTTGAATTACCCCAGGGTGTATTCTTTAATAAATAGTATGTGTTTGTGGGGAAGTTTCAATAACCAACCGTCTAAACTACTCCAAATTGGAACATGGACACAGCGTAAAACTTCAAAGTTAGAAAAAAACTGAATGGCTGCGTCTCAAATGCGCCCCTTCAACATCCACATATACCTGGCAAAGGTACATACGGGGGTATTGCTGTACTCAGCCGACATAGCTGAGCAACATATGAAGTATTATACAGTCATAGTACACATAAGGTTTGCAAAATATGCTGCGCAAACTCACTTTGTATGTCAAAAAGGCAGAAAAAATGCTTATTACCACTACACTTGGTACAAGCTAGCGGAAAAATGATCCCACGCTAAGGTTCAAAATATGCCTTTTGAAATACCCTGGGATGTCTTCTTTAAGAAATGGTATGGCTTTATGGGGAATTTGGATTATATAGCCTGGTAAAATACTCTAAAATGGGACATAGGCACAGCATAAAAATTCAAAGTTTGAAAAAAACTGGAATGGCTGTGTCCCAAATGTGCCCCTCCGATGTCCACACATACCTGGCAAAGGTACATACGGGGGTATTGCTGTACTCAGCCAACATAGCTGAGCAATATATGAAGTATTATACAGTCGTAGCACACATAAGGTTTGCAAAATATACTGTGCAAACTCACTTTGTATGTCAAAAAGGCAGAAAAAACGCTTATTACCACTACATCTGGTACAAGCTAGCGGAAAAATGATCCCACGCTAAGGTTCAAACTATACCTTTTGAAACACCCTGGGGTGTCTACTTTAAGAAATGGTAGGCCTTTGTGGGGTAGTTTGAATTTAAAACCTGCGAAGATGCTTGGAAATTGCACATAGGCCCAGCGTCAAAATTCAAAGTTTGGTAAAAACGGATATGGCTTGGTCTCCTATATGGCACTGTAGCTTCACAAAATAGTGACAAAGACATTCATTGGGGGTGTATTTTTACTCAAAAGACTTAGCTGAGCATAATTTGGGAGGTTTGAACTTAGTGGCACATATGAAATATACAAAACGCCCAGCAAAAATGCAATCCGTATGTAAAAAATGCACAAAATAATTTTTTTACCACATACTTTGGCATATATTGGTGAAAAAATGGGGGTATGTTAAGGCACAATATGCACCTTATGAGATACCCTGGAGTGTCTACTTTTACAAATGGTAGGCCTTTGTGGGTTTTTTTTGAACAGTCAAACTGTTATAATACCCCAAATGGAAGCTAAGGCTCATTAAATCCATCTCTCAAAATTCTACTGTGAATACTGTAAAGGACAGGTCTCCTATATGGCACTGTAGCTTCACGAAATAGTGCCAAAGACATTCATATGGGGTGTCATTTTACTCAGAAGACTTAGCTGAGCATAATTTGGGGGGTTTGAACTTAGTGGCACATATGAAATATACAAAACGCCCAGCAAAAATGCAATCCGTATGTAAAAAATGCACAAAATTATTTTTTACCACATACTTTGGCATATATTGGTGAAAAAATGGGGGCATGTTAAGGCACAATATGCACCTTATAAGATACCCTGGAGTGTCTACTTTTACAAATGGTAGGCCTTTGTGGGGGTTTTTTGAACAGTCAAACTGTTATAATACCCCAAATGGAAGCTAAGGCTCATTAAATTCATCTCTCAAAATTCTACTGTGAATACTGAAAAGGACAGGTATCCTGTATGGCACTGTAACTTCACGAAATAGTGCAAAAGACATACAATGGGGGTGTCATTTTACTCAGCAGATGTAACTGAACACAAAATAAAACTTTGTACAGGAATAGCACACACCAACTTTACAAAATATACACGAGAATTTCTCTGTTATAAGTTTGTGTGCCAAAAACCAAAAAGAACACAATTTTACTCCAATATTTAGCAGAGGTTGGCGGTGAAATGGCTACGTAGAAAGTGTCAAAACAACCTTAGGTAAATAGCCCGTGATGTCTACTTTATATAAATATATACTTTGTGTGGCAATTTTGTTTTCTTTTATGGCTATTAAGCTTACAAGACAAACATACCAAATTCTAAAATCGCTCCACATTAAAAGTTTATTTTACTCCTTGTGCTTTGTGAGCTGTAACTACCAAAAAAAACTTAAAATCCCAGACACATTATATATTCTGTAAATCAGAACAAATAAATAAATTTATTTTTAATTACTTTCCTTAACCTGCACTAATTATGCACACATTATTATTGCAAAAACTGTAAAAAAAACAAACAATATTTTTCATTTTTTTTGCATTTTTCTGTATTTTTTTAATAATAAGTAAGCATTTATATATATATATATATGTTATATCAAATTAAAGCCCTTTCTGTCCTTTAAAAAACAGTATATAATATGTGTCGGTGCAATAAATGAGAGAGATGCAAATTGCAGTTGAACGCAAACAGCAAGAAAATGCAAAAATTGCTTGAGCGTAAGTCAAGCTTCTGAAGCTGTGTCCTTAAGGGGTTAAAAACGAGACTAGCTGAACATTGTAGAAATATTCTAAAAGTCTATGAAAACCACTCAGTCTCAAAACATTTCCTACAACATGGGAAGAACCCAAAATATCTTAAATGTATTGGTATTGACACATGTAATATCCCATGGAGAAGGGGAGACATTAAAAAAGTTTTAGGTAAGAAAGAAATGGAATGGGCATACAATTTAAAAACTCTTTAACTTTTTAACTTTCTGTAATAACCCATACTGTGATTTTTATTGTAACCAATCATCCTTTTATTAATCCATTATTATCCATACTTTTTATTATTTAATTTTTTTCACTTATTTTAATATTCTACTAATTTTATTCTGTGTTTACATATATTTATTTTAACCTCTTATTTTTCATATTTTTCATATTTTGTATTTTAATACCTGTACTTAATAACCTATAACATGTATTTACTACATTCACACAGTGTATATTTTATATTGTATATAGTTTTCATGTAAAATAATTTATTTATATAATACTATGTGTCATATATATATATATATATATATATAGAGTATTCCAAAAAATAAGGCTTGCACTCACGGTCTGTAGTAATGTTTAAGAGTTCTTCTTTATTCCGATATTATTAAAACAAATCTGTAGTCATCATCAACGTTTCAGCCATCACTTGTGGCTTTCATCAGGATCAGTATTGAACTGATCATGATGAAAGCCACAAGTGATGGCTGAAACGTTGATGATGACTACAGATTTGTTTTAATAATATCGGAATAAAGAAGAACTCTTAAACATTACTACAGACCGTGAGTGCAAGCCTTATTTTTTGGAATACTCTATATTGTTTGGCTATGGCTATTATGCACCCGGCATTTTTTGTACTTTGAAAGCGTGTGTGCAGGGTACCAGTGCAAGTTATATATATATATATATATATATACTATTACTAAGGGTGCTGTTTAATAGCATTTTCCCTTTGAGACTGCATCTTATTTTATTTTGTTTTACTATTTTTGGCTGCCTGCCTGTCTATGTAGACAGACTAGCCTGGAGGTTTTCGTGCGTCCAATATCTCTCTCCCTTTATTCAAATTTGGTTAAGCACCCCTCGAGCATCACGTGACGCGGAAGTAACTTTAGATATACATTTCACTATTACCTGGCACCTTGACTTCTGGACTCAAAGCAATCCTTGGTGGGGATTATTCCACCTATGCGAACATTTAGGAGCAGATAGCCTGCTCCACCATTGTGAGTACCATTCTTTTACTTTTATCTCCATATATTTTAAATAGTGAGCACTATTGGTTGTGTCTTTTTATTCCCTTTGAGTGGCACCTACCCTTGAAGAAAAGGAAACTGCACCATATCCTACAGACGGGGATCAAAACCGCTGTACGCTTTCCATACTAGAGCTGGCTATAGCTCTACCAAATG
This sequence comes from Pelobates cultripes, assembly GCA_933207985.1. Classification (NCBI taxonomy): domain Eukaryota; kingdom Metazoa; phylum Chordata; class Amphibia; order Anura; family Pelobatidae; genus Pelobates; species Pelobates cultripes. The sequence goes on along the minus strand of OW240916.1, from coordinate 129,299,448 downwards.
TGAGTGCTATAATATCTTTTTTTATATTATTCACTATATTTTTACTTACATACTTCACTATCCTGGTCACCTGCTTTTATCTTTTCATATCATTGGATCCATCTGAGGAAGAACAGTGAGGCCACTACCTCGAATTCACCATCAATTGCATCATTGCACTTAAGGAAGACTTACTCAGCTAAGACACAATTTATTGGACTTTCTCTTCTTATTGGACTATTTTTTTAACTGCTGTTTTATTTTAATTATTGGTTCTTAATTGGCGCAACTTTTTACCTTTCCTTGGTTCTATTTTGTTTAAAGTGTTCTTGAGGGATTCCCTTTTAAAGTTGCTGCCTTATCTTGTTATTTAGCGCTAACCCTCTTTCTTTCTTCACTTTTAGGGGAAAGGGGGGTGGGATTTTACTTTTACTTTTTTTTTCTTTGCACAGAGAAGGAGATCATCACTGATCTGTCTCCCTGCACTTCACACTGGACGCTGAAGAACAGGGAGGCGGATCGTGAGTCCCTGCAGCACATGTGTTCGCTCTGACAGCCTGTCAGAGCGATCATTGCTGCAGGGGCAGCACAATCAGGTGCTCCCGGTCTGCCTCTAATCGGTGGCGGATCCAGAGACTGATCTCGGGAGGGGCACTTTTAGATTATTTAAAGAAATAACCCATGCACAATAACCACTACAGCTCTGTGTAGTGTTTATGGTGCCAGGAGTGCCGCGACCCCCTCCCAGAGTAAGTAGTCAAACTGTTGAAGAACAGTTTGACAACTTACCTGGGATCTGCTGGGATATGGGGCTATAGTAGGGCATAGTGATTTAGATCAAAGCAAATTTTGATTAATTGTCTATCTACTCCTTCCAAATAGATTAATGCGTGCACACTCTTCCTAGAAGTAATTCACACCGGAGACAAAGTTTCTGATTAGTGAAAAACCTGAGGAATGCTTTATTCCCCGGAGTGGGAGCCCCTTTTAAAGCAGAAATACGTCATGAACAGAGTCACAGTTAACATACAGTATTCATTAAACAATTGGTTAACACCCTACAGGATGTAATGTCATCATTACAGAGTACTCCAACCCATATTCCAGCTCCATCTTGGTTACACGATGGGAGGGTGAGCGAGTAGTTACTGAACAGAGAGGGGCTGAAGGGGAAACAGTTACTTTAACAGCAATTCTCCATTTTGTTACACGTGGCACATAGCTGTTAACTTGCACAAAGGAAGTGGGGAAGGAGTTTAGTAAAGGAAGCTGTTCTTTTAACACAGGAATTTGTTACACGAGGCTTGCTCAAAGGGAAGGGGGGAGGGTAGCCGGATAGGAGGAATTTACAGAGGAAATAGTTACTGAGCACACATGTGTAAGAAATTATGACCCTCTTACAAGGATATTCTTTTAGGGAATGTGTGACAAATTAGACATAAATACAAGTGTATAATAGTAAAAAAGTAATTTTATAATTTCAAGTATTTTGTCCATAACAGTCCCCCCTTAAATGACTATTTTACTAACAACTACTATCTCTCACTCTAATACTGTCCCTATAGAAAAATAACAAAAAGGCTTTCTTGCACATCTGTCTGAACAGGCCTCGAACGCTTCACTGCGCGGGTGACCCATAGCAGCTTGTCCACTACTTCTCCTGCGACAGACTTCTGCCCGTAGAGACAGACGCTATCCCTGAATGTCCTTAAGAGGAAATAGCTGTTGATTTAGTGCGGTGAGACTGTAAGGGTGTATGTGGTGTATCACGGTCTATATCGTCAATCTCTTGGTGAAGGAAGGTCAGGGTGGTCTGGTCGATTGTCTGATCAACTGTCTTTTGTAGGCATTTCTTAAGACAGGGTAACCCACAACAAACAAGAAGAGCGAGGATGATTATCGTTATTAAAATGGCAACACCTATTTGGGCCAGAGCACCTTGCCATCCAGACATCCATCCAAACCATCTTTCCCATGGATCCGTGGCCCCAGAATTCCGTTTCAGTTTATTGGACAAACTCTTTAACTTTTCTATTGCCAACGTTACCTTACCATTAAGGCCTGTATTATCTGGGATATAGGTACAGCATGTCATGGTGTCTTGGAGTATTTTACAAACTCCCCCTTTCTCCGCCAGAATCATGTCTAAGGCCATTCTATTCTGGAAGGTCATCTGGGAAGTAGCTTGTAATTGTTCCGCCAAACCCTGGAGGGCATCTCTTGGATAATTTACAAAACGTTGTTGGTTATAATAGATGTAATTAATCCAATTTAAATTTTTATGGACCGTGATGATTGGAAAAATAGATTCAAACCCTGCGGACACTTCATCTCTTGCTTTAAATTCATTCGGCACCCCCCTTGGCACTCCTATGGCATCTATATAAATATGGGGATCAAAACTGCCTTTTACAGCTGTACCTCTCTTTATTGGTGTGACGTACCTGGGGTATCTTGGTGTCCGTCAGAGATTATGTGTATAGGCATAATTACCTTAGCTAGAGCACATTCTGCCCACCATAAGCCTTCCAATCTGGTTCTAATCTGCATATCCCCACAAATCCAATATGTCTCCAAGGGATCTTATATGTTGCTGGATTAAGGCGGGTGGAATTGGTCTATATGTGGCACAGTACTTACCAGTGAAATTACCAAAGAATTGGCCTACCCCATCATAGTATAGAGACTTAGGAAACACATCACTATCTCCGGAGGTTTGTTCAAAGGGACAGTACCTAAGTGAGGCCTCGCTCCTCCACAGACATAGCAGTTCGATCTGTTGTGTTTGTTAGCATTATATTTCATCCACTCAAGCCATAAGTTAGTGTGAGAGAAACCCGTCTCTACAGCCATAGTGTCCTCATACGTAGGGTTAGCTCTAGCTATCATGTCTTTTAGAGTTTTGATGTGTGGCTTAAGAGGATTAATAGTCATGTGCGTGGCACCTACCCATTCAGGTGAGTCATACATGTCCCGTAAGTAAAAGGTCCCCTGTTTATCCAGTACATTCTCATTACATATTGCCCAGCATCTCCAGGACTGGGATGTTCTATGTTTAAAGCTAGTTTCTTTTCTGTAAGGACTCCCCATTTTTATCTAATCTGTCTAAGGCACTTTGTGTTCTATTGCCCCAGGCTGGCCCTGTATTCCAACCTGCTGCCTTCCATGAACACATCAGTCACACATATGTATGGGTCCTTGATGTTAGGTATATATTTGTGCACTGTTGACGACAATGACGGTGGGAATGTACAATTTACGACATCACAATAATCAAATGCAAATGTGGCTACCTGTATACTAGAGGAATTGTACCAAAATGTATAAACATGACTGTCTTTGGTTATAGTGACTTGTTGGGCCTTTATCAGACCTAGCAGCAAGAACAAATACACTAAATTTATGCTATAACAGGATCTTCTTCCTCTGGGGCTGCAACTTTCTTGCAATGTGAAGCGTGCATCCAAGTGTTCTTTCCGGCCATTTTAACTGAGGTAGTCGTGGTTAGAAGAACTTGGACCGGACCATCATATCTGGGTTCAAGGGTATGTTTTCTCAGGAACTTCTTAACCAGAACCCAATCACCAGGGAGCAACTTGTGTGTGCCTGTATCAGACTCTGGATCTGGAATGGAAGAAAACACTTGGGCATGTATCTTGTTTAAAGCTTGGGAAAGAGCAGTCACATAATTAACCATAGTATCTGATTGCAGTTGGAGTTGTTGAGGAAAGTAACAACCTAACCTAGGGGCTGAACCAAACAAAATCGTATAGGGGGACAGGTTAAACTTCCCTCTTGGTGTGTACCTGACACTAAACAGAGCTATGGGGAGACTCTCTGGCCAGGGCAGGTTAGTTTTTTGGGCCATCTTAAGCATTCTGGCTTTTAAGGTGCCATTCATGCGTTCTACGTTACCACTACTCTGTGGGTGATAGGGTGTGTGGAATGCAAGGGTCACCCCCAGTGCTGCCCAGACTTCCTTAGTCACTAGTGCTGTAAAAACCAATCACTTCAGGAACTCCATATCTACAGACAATTTCAGTGAGCAACCGCTTGGCAGTTGTCTTGGCGGTCATATAAGTAACCGGGAAATCTTCTGGCCATCCTGAGAACATGTCCACCATAACTAGGGCATATTCATACTGGCCACTCTTTGACATCTGAATGTGGTCAATTTGGACTCTCTGGAATGGGTAGTGTGGCTTTGCCAGATGTTTGGGGAAAACATTCAACAATTTTCCCGGATTGCACTTGGCACAGATAGCACAAGACTTACAGTAGGTTTTAGTCAGAGTGGTAATACCTGGTGCTTCGAAATATTTAGCAATTAAAGAGTTCATGAGGGTCTTAGACAAATGCGCTGCTCCGTGGGCCCACTGAACCACATCTGGATACATACTTTTAGGTTGACAAAATTTGAGATTGCTAGTATACACTCCATCCTGTAAGGTCGCTCCTCTCTGTTTCCAGCTTTGCTTTTCTTCAGGACTTACAGCTACTTGCTGTTCTTTCGAAAACTTGAGGTCCGTAGGTAAGGTTTGCATGGTAAAGATAGGAATTTCCTTACCGGACACTCTTCTGTCCACTTCCCTTGATTGACATGCAGCATCTTTGGTGGCTTGGTCAGCTTTATGATTGCCACACGTTTCTTCCGAATTCCGTCTTCCATGGGCTTTTACTTTCAGTATGGCTACTTCTTCAGGAAGGAGTAAAGCATCCATCAGTTCCTTGATTACTGTACCAGGAGGATAACCGGCCACACGATATGGTGGCCATAGAGTGCGTGTTCGCTGCTTAGGTGCTTGAAGACCTGGACAATCATTCTTAAAATGACCTAGGTGCTTACAGTGAAAACAAGTTCTAATGTGTGGTCCTCGGGCCTGAGCCATTAAAGGGCCCGGAGGTGCGGGAATAGGGTACCCACCAGGGGCAGGCTGAATTGCAGGGTCATATAAGGAAAACATTAAAGGATTGGATTTCTTGTGCTGGGGCAATTGGATCGACTCCAGGCCTTTAGCGACCAGGAGGTGTGTATCCAGGGGAATAATCCTGAACTCGGGGCAGGACAGGACCAGGCCTTTCCTTATGGGTTCCTTAAACGAAAGCAGCTGACAGCATCTGGGTGTGGGCCTTATTACATGTATTGAAACCCAGATCAGAGAAGGTTTGAGTTAACCTAGAATGAAATCTCTCAACCGTTTCTGATTTTTCTTGAACAATATCAGCAATAGAAGTAGCTTGATCAGCTAATTTATCTTGAGCCCATGCATGGAGTTGTTCACAAAATGTGATACCAGACTGAAAATCTGTGTCAGTAGTGAGACTGGTATCATCAAAGCTCTTTTCCATTATGGGCCAGTAGGCTTCTCCAGCTTTAATTTCACACAGACTAAACAAATTGCGCCATGCAGCAGAGTATGTTTTACGGATCTGAACGATCTGACGGAAAAATGGCATGGGCTGTTTCTCTGGGTCTGGAAGGGAATTTACCAGGGTTGCAGCTTGGGATGGGTTAAAGGTAACATACATTAAAGGGGCGCCCTCCAGATCATGCTGGGCACTGCAAGGGCCTGCCAGGGGAATGCGAGGGATATTAGTTGGGGTCTGTGGTGGCTTTTCCCCCTGGACACTACCATCATCAGGGGTAATGGGAATTGGTTGGCTGTGTAAACTAGCTATATCAGAGAGAATGGAAACCGGAACTGCTGTAGCACTGGCCGTAGGGAGAATAAGCAGTATTAGCAACCTGGAGTGAATCAAGTTGTGAGGCAGTGGGATAATGGCCTGATGCTGCAGGGAGGTAGCAGGATGATGGCCTGATGCTGCAGGGGAGGTAGCAGGATGATTGCCTGATGCTGCAGGAACAGTGGAGCCAACAGTCATAATAGGAAAGATACACTGGGGGCAGCCATGATAGGGGCGGGAATGGAAGAGGATATAGGAGTGAGGGAGGAAGTGACCAAAGGGATGTTGGGAGGGGAAGTGACCACCATGGAAGGGATGGGTGTGGCAGATACAGGAAATGGAGACAATGAAAGGGCAGAAGTGGAAGAATTTAAGAGAGGTAAGGGTGGAAGTGACAGGGATAAGGGAAATGAATTGGGCGGGGACAGAAGCAACAGGAGCCGGGAGAGAGGGTGTAGTGACAGGGATGGGCAAGAGAGGAGAAGGAAAGGAAACAGGAAGGGAAGGCGTGACCGGGACTTGGAGTGGAGGAGGAATGGGGGCTGGAAAATAATATGATCCGTCTGCCCCAAGGACAGGGTACAAGGGGGCAGGGGCTGGAGAGAGAGTGCCAACAGGAATGGGCTGTGTGGGGGCTCCAGAGGCTGGGCTAGCCACCTTCCCTTCATGCCAGGCTCCATCATAAGGAGGAGGGTGGGAAATGTCTGCAACAGATTCGACAAAACAAACCTTTTCATGATACACATAGACTTTTTGCCCCCCCTAGGTCTATCTCCTTCTTAATCCCTCTAGCCACCCTTTACCAAGCGTCCGCGGCCTTCTTTAACCCATTATCTAGCAATATCCCATTTATATCGTTTAAAAGTTTTCTCCAGTCTTCTGTCTGCAATCTGCCACTGGGGGACATAGTAATATCACATATTTTAACAATTTTCTTCAATTTGCCTACAGCTAAGTCCCCAGCTCTTTCCTTCACAAGGTCACAGGCTAACCGACCTCGGGAGGGGCTAACATTAGTTTGACCCATTTACACACTATACGAGTGGTACGTGAGAGAGAGAAACAGGAAAAAGAAATGTCAAACTTTCCCTGAACAAAGAGAGAGAGAGTGTGAGAGTGCGAGATTGAGGGAGAGAGAGAGTGTGAGAGTGCGAGATTGAGGGAGAGAGAGAGTAAGAGCGCGAGATTGAGGGAGAGAGTGAGAGCGCAAGATTGAGGGGGAGAGAGAGAGAGTGAGAGCGCGAGATTGAGGGGGAGAGAGAGAGAGTGAGAGCACGAGATTGAGGGAGAGAAAAAGATGGAAAGACTGAGAGAGAGAGGGAGAGACTGAGTGACTGAGTGAGGGAGAGATTGAGAGAGAGCGAGCGAGAGACTGAGGGAGAGAAAGTGAGAGGGAGATTGAGAGAAGAGGATTACAGGAGTTATAGACAAAGGAAAACATGCACACAAGCTTCACAGGTACTTCTTAGCATAAAACAGAGAACCAGAGAGAGAAAAAATAAAAATTCCAGCTGCACAGACACCAAGGGAAGGAGGGAGGGGTGGGAGGGGGCAGGGGGAGAAGCAGATTCGCAAGCACAAAATATCTAACCATGTAATTGCCTAAGCACAGCTCTCCTTAGGACAAAAGATAGAATAGGAGAGTGACAAGACATAGACTTATAGTTTACAATTAACATATATTGTACCCAAAAAGAAATATACATGCAAAAGCACAATATACAGATGTAATTAAACCACAAATTCCTTAAAATAAATGCAGGCTAATAAACTCAGGTCACACACACAAACACTCAAGCACATGTACAACAACTTAACTCTTTGTTTTTTTACCAATCTAGCTTAGCTAAAACAAATTACGCCAGCTTCTTTACCAAAACTGAGCTAAAATAACAAAACAAGCCAGCTTCTTCACCAAAGCGTAGCTAAAACAACAAATTACGTCAGCTTCTTCACCAAAACTTGGCTAAAATAACAAACTAAACCGTTAAACTCTCAACCGGGTTTTACTAAAACAAAAGAAACGCCAGGTTTTTTACAAAACGTGGCTAAAACAACACTCGCTAGCTTCTTCACCGAAGCTGTAGCGAAAACAAAAACAGTGTTAAGCAAGTAGTACAGCAGATTCTCAAGCAGACACTTTTACACATGAAAGTCACACTCAGGATGTAGATAGACAATTAACAGGTTCTATTCAAATAAAGGGGACATTTGGGCAAACTATATACCTGTCTATGGCGTTATCCACGAGAAGCCGGGCGCAGACACGGAGTACAAGCCAATTCCAAAGACAGGAAAATATAGGTAAGTTACTCATTTACCATATGCAGAGGTGATCAGGCTCTTTTTTTCCCCAATCTCTTGGGGTCTCCTTTCCGGTCCTCAATGCGGATTTTGTAGCAACACAACCGTCAATGTCCCTGTTCCAGCGCCAACTGATTTAGATCAAAGCAAACTTTGATTAATTGTCCATCTACTCCTTCCAAATTGATTGATTAATGCGTGCACACTCTTCCTAGGAGTAATTCACACCGGAGACAAAGTTTCTGATTAGTGAAAAACCTGAGGAATGCTTTATTCCCCGGAGTGGGAGCCCCTTTTAAAGCAGAAATACGTCATGTACAGAGTCACAGTTAACATACAGTATTCATTCAACAATTGGTTAACAGTCTAAGGGGTCTTGTCTAAACCCACCCTACAGGATGTAATGTCATCATTACAGAATTCTCCCACCCACATTCCATCTCCATCTTGGTTACACGATGGGAGGGGGAGTGAGTAGTTACTGAACAGAGAGGGGCTGAAGGGGAAACAGTTACTTTAACAGCGATTCTCCATTTTGTTACACGTGGCTGTTTACTTGCACAAAGGAAGTGGGGGAGGAGTTTAGTAAAGGAATCTGTTCTTTTAACACAGGAATTTGTTACACAAGGCTTGCTCGACGGGAAGGGGGGAGGGTAGCCGGATGGGAGGAATTTAGAGGAAATAGTTACTTAGCAAAGGTGTAAGAAATTATGACCCTCGTGTATAATAGTAAAAGAGTCATTTTATCATTTCAAGTATTTTGTCCATAACAATAGAAGCAGAGGTGTAATGTGTGAGGGATGCAGTGTGTGAATGTGTAGGGTGTGTGTATGGGGCAGTGTGTGTATGGGTGGGCAGTGTATGTGTGTGTGGGCCAGTGTATATTATACACTATTCTCCTGGTTGTGGACCGTTTTTCTAAAATGGCCCATTTTATTCTGCTCAAGAAATTGCCGTCGTCTCAAGACCTGGTACTAATCTTTATACGAGAAATTGTCCGTCTGCATGGCATTCCTCACAATATATTATCTGATAGAGGTTCTCAGTTTGTGTCCCGGTTTTGGAGGGCCCTCAATAAACAATTAGGGATTGAATTGTCTTTTACATCCTCTTACCACCCCCAGACCAATAGTACCTTGGAATTATATTTGCATTGTTTAGTTAATAGCAATGAAGACAATTGGTCCAAATTACTACCATGGGCCGAGTTTGCTAGGAACAATGATGACCATGACTCCTCTGTGCATAGTCCATTTTTTGTTAATAATGGCCGGCATCCTACTGTCCTACCGGCTGTTTTTTCTGATACGGCCATTCCTGCTTTGGATGACCGTCTGGCTTCCATCCGTGATACCTGGATTGACGTTCAATCTGCTCTAGGTACTGCTTCTGGCTGTTTCAAGCATTATGCTGATACACGTCGAGGTGCCAACCCTGTTTACCAAGTGGGTGAGAGAGTTTGGTTATATTCTCGTCACATCAGGCTCAAAGTCCCTACCATGAAATTTGCTCCTAGGTTCCTTGGACCTTTTCGTGTCCTTCGTAGGCTCAATCCTGTTGCGTACTCTCTGGCCTTTCCTCCCTCCTTTAAAATTCCTAATACCTTTCATGTCTCCTTACTCAAACCTCTTGTTTGCAATAAATATACTGTCTCAAGTGTCCCTCCTTCTCCCTTAGTTGTTTCTGGACAGGAAGAGTATGAGGTCTTCTCCATAATTGATTCCAGGTTTTCTCTGGACACTTTACAGTACTTGGTGTATTGGAAAGGTTATGGACCAGCCGATTGTTCTTGGGTTCTGGCATCTGATATACATGCTGGCCTCAAGATTTGCTATTTTCACACCAAGTTTCCTCTCAAACCTGGTCCTGCCCACCCGGTGGGTGTTCTTCAGTTAAGGGGTAATGTCACGTATTCATCCGCACATAAAAATGTTATTAATGGCATTTACTGTTCTGACAGGAAAAGTTGTGCTGAGCAAAATTACTGTCCTGACAGGAAAAGTTGTGCCGAGCAGCAATCAATCCACAGGAGGGTTTGTGCTGAGCACCAATCATGCAAATAGGAACCTTGTAACTGCCTTTGGGGTCAAAGGCCGGTTACAACCAATCGGATCCACAGGCGGGGTATTTAGGCCCAGTTCTCCTCTTGCTCAGTGCCCTGTCGTGGTTTCCCTTGTGGCTGTCCGAGAGCGCGTTATTGATTCTGGTTATTTGGCATTGGTGTGGACTTCTCTGTTTTCTGGCTTCCCTGACCCCTGGCTTTTCCTTATCGTTGTGTCTCTTTCTGTATCCCTTGACCTCGGCTATTTCTGACTATTCTTTAGTACGTTAGTCCGGCCATTCTAAGGTCCGGTATACGTTACCTATCAGTCCTCTGTGTTACACAATTCTATGTGCTGGATCATACTTTAATCCTGACACAGTGTGTGTATGGGGGGGCTGTGTATGTGTGTGAGTCAGTGTGTGTTTGGGTTGGCAGTGTGTGTGTGGGGGCCAGTGTGTGGGGGGCAGTGTATGTGTGTGCGGGGCAGTGTGTGAATATGTGGTGAGGAGGGTAGGGGGGCTTTTTTATAAAATTTAAAAAAAATAATTTAGAAAAATAAATACATTTGTGCCGCCCCTTCATTCTTACTTCTCTGTTCTGGGAGGGAGAAGGGGGGACATTTCTTGATCCCTGGTGGTCCGGTGAGGAATCCCTGAGGGTCCCAGTGGTGAGAGTGAACTCTAGCCCGTAGTTCCAGGGCTAGAGTTCACTCTCGTGAGATGTGGAGCGTTGCCGTGGTAACTGCGGGAACACTCCGTGCACGCGAGAGTAGGACCCGGAGGAGCTGCCGGCTAAGCTCCCGGGTCCCCTCTCCACTGGCGGATCAGGCTCTCTCTCTCTCTCTCTCCCTCCCTCCCTCCCCTGCCGGCTGCCAGCGTGCTGCCTGCGGACCGGGGAGGAAGATCTCTGATCTCCCCTCGGGTCGGTGAAGGCACATTGCAGGGCTTGCGCTTGGACAGTGCCAGCCCTCCATTAGCCGGCAGGGGAGACCCTCAGGGGGCCAATTGCCCTGTTGCCCACCCCCTGAGTCTACCAGTGCCTCTGATACCGAGGAAGAGTGGAGGAGCGTTAACCCCGCGCGGATCCAGTCTGTCATCCGGCGTTAACTTCTTGCCCGGCACGACGGACCAGGTCCGTCATTCGTCACGAAGGGGATAAGCATAAAAGAATGTGTCAACATTAGAACATGCATAGTAAACAAACATATAATAGGCAGATCCTTAAACCAGTGTTGTCCCAGTGATTGTACGTTTACATTTCATAACTCTACTTGTGTTTTAGGGCCTCCAACCGCCCTAATAGCTGATAACCATATCAACGGTAAATGTTGTATTGCTGACCGAACTCTGGGCAGTCTGTCAATCTTTAATTGTACTAAATTTAAAACTCTTTCTAAATAAAGATTCTCAAAAAAAGAAAATAGGGACAGAGGGATTTGGATGCAAAATTAAGAGGTTGTCCCTCCTAAATAGGGACACTTGGGATGTATGCAACAGGTTCAAAATAAGTATGCATCTATAAAAAATAAGCTTTCTGTCAAGCCTATTGGAGTGGTTAAAAACAAAATAGAAGAGGACTTTCTGCAGAACCTAGATAATGCAAAATAAACTCTTCAACATGAGTGTGATTAGATATCAATGATAGACTGAGAGTGCTGGGGATGATTTTGCATAGTGCGCACTTTTAAATGTCAGTATCGTTAAATAAACTCAAGTCAAATCCCTCCCCCCCCCCCTTTTTTTTTTTTTACAACTTTATTATTAGCTGTGCATGAATGCTGATTTTGGTTTCACAGTTTGTTTTCTGTCACAATTTTTCATTGCAGAAACCTTAATCTGAAGATATCTCTGCAGCAACTCTCCATAAATTGGAAATTAATATTTTAAAGAACCTTTCCTGTCCTTGACATTCTTTATTAGTCTTTAAGATTGTTAGCATGGTAACTTGCTTAGTGCAATTTTAATCATGATGAAATTATGTAATCTTTAATCCTAGTTGATTCGTCACTTTCCATTATACAAAGTTTTGTTATGAGAAGATAGAACAACTACTGCAATTGTAATCTTGCTGTGTTGTCTAATTTGAAGGAGCAGAAGTATTCTAAAAACTCAGTCATAAATCATATAATTATATTTATATTGTATATTTTATATCTTGATTTTGTGTTATGACAATATTGTTAAATATATACTGTATGCAAAACTAAATGCATGGTTGGTACCTGAGAATTTTTAAAAATAAATAAATAAAACCTATAATTATAATAAGAACATGAAATATATTGTGTGTATAACATACCTCACAGCATTAGGGGGTGTGCATTCAGGGCTAACCCCTGGAGAGGCATCGTTAATGACCAGCGTTGCCCATAATAAGTGTGTCCACTGAAAAATGAGCAGGGCTTGCCTACTGCTGGTCCCTTACTGACAGTACCTTGCAGGGAGTGTTGCTGAAGCATTCTCTGCATGGTCCTAGAGTCCACTGCATCTAACGATGCACCCTCGCTCTGCTAATATGGGACAGTTCCCTGGAGTCCCCGGATGCAGGATGGAGGGACAGGACTGTTGAGAGGCATGGTATGATCTTGTGTCTGTTACATTTGACAGATCATGCGTTATATCCTGTGTTGCATAGTCTATTAATGCCACAAGAAAAAAAAAATTGGGGAGAGAATATCATATTATCTGGCTCATCACGTTTTTCCCTAAATGTTGATAATGGAAAGAGGCTGAATTAAGGAGCTTGGTCCTTACGAAGTTAAAATGTTGGGACATATAATAGTAAGATTTTCCTTTACAAAGTTTGACAGGTGCTTCAGGTGTCACCTTTCTGGAAGATGCATATGAAATTGCTATGCTTAATTTTTTTTTAATTTTTTTTATTCAATAAAGTGCACTTTCCTTAGACAAAGCCATGGTGGCAGGATTCTACACACAAGAACATTCATCATAAGAGGGTCTGTTGCCAAACCTGCTATAGTTGTTATTCCCTTATATAGTTTTTTTTCTCATTGTTTCTAAACACTTGCAGATATTTAAGCAGTCATCAACTGTTTTACCAAAAAAAAGTTTTCCCTTTTCCTGCTTTACCTGATAATACCTCTGTCATGCTGGTTCTTAGTTCAATACAAGTCAGAATTCCTGCCTACTTCCTCTTCCTACTTTAATGTCTCTGTTAGCGGTTATTGCTTTTTTCTTTTCACCTCTCATCCTGACTTTGATTCTCTCCCACAGGTTACACAAGAAGCTGGTGAATTTATGATCACTTTCCCATATGGGTACCATGCCGGTTTCAATCATGGCTTCAACTGTGCTGAATCAACAAATTTTGCTACAGTCAGATGGATTGATTACGGAAAAATAGCCAAACTGGTGAGTTGATGATTTTCTCAGACAAACATTTGTGGTCCTGCTGTGCTGCATGAAACCTACATTGTAAAATTACAAGTTTTCAACCCCAGCATATCAGGCTGATATTGTTTTGCACAGCCTGTACTGATTGCAAGTTGATGGACTAATAATATATCATCTACAGAACTATTTTTGTTTCTCGCTTCATTCATAGAGATGGATAAGTTTGTAAGGTAATCTTAGGACATTTGGTTTTGTATTTAAACAAAATAATTTTATTCTTTATTTGCAATATTTGTAATTTTGTAGTATAAGCATAGACTCCAGTTGTTGCCCATAAATGTAAAAAACACAATCACAATTAGAAAAGAAAACAAAAAAAAACACAAAAGCAACATCCATCCTTTCAAGCTAACTCTGTACTCCCTTATAGTGGTAATGCTACATGCTTTTCTGTGTGTGCACAGTCCTATTGTAGAGTTTGATTCAGATCATGAAAAAAATAAGATATCAAGTTCTTCTTTTCACTTTTTAAAACCTAGTATGTAGTGATCAGATTTGTAATTGGAGACAACCTGCAAGTTCATTACTGAGATGGGCACAGAGAGACAAATGCCAATATTATCATATATACAATAGTCATGGCTTATTATGATGATTATTCATTTCTGTCACATTGTACCTAACATTCCAACTTAACTTTGTGGCTTTATCATTAAATTTTAGCTGTATTAAGTTAACCAATGTTCTAGCTAATGTAAGGGGGGCGGAGGGCGGCGCTGTGTGTGTGTTTCTCTCCCACAATATCCGAGTGTTGAAGTATGCAATGATACCCTACAGGAATCACAAATTTGCAGTGATGTTACTACCACAAATGATTCTGGGTGGTCATATGCAAATTAGTTCAACAAAGACTCAAAGGAATCCATGTTTAAAATGGAATGAGGCACAAATGTGATTCTTTTTTGAACTGTGTCTGTGAGGATGACCCATACACACACACACACACACACACACACACACACACACACACACAAACTGACCCCCCTACATACACAGACTGAACTCACACACACACACTGACTCATCCCCCCCCCCCCACACTCTGTGCAGAGCTGAGCTTACTCTTCCTGTCTTTCCCCACTCATCTCTGTGACCCTGGAGGAAGTGAAATGTAATCCCTTTGGCCGCACTTGGGAACGGCCATCTAGGATTCCATACTTCAAAGAAAGATGGAGAAAGCGGCCCTAACGGACCACTCACCTCTGTGCACTGCCACTTTGCCGTCGGCCCTATGCTGGGCCACTCTAGTGCTCTGGGCCCCAGTACAGTTCCGCCACTACCCTATAGCAAAAGCAAAACACATACAGGTACCCTGTATGCTAGCACGTAAGGTGGAGGAAGAAAAAAAAAGTCATAAAACCCACAGAAGTCCCAAACATGGCCAAAGGTAACAATAGAAATAATATTACCAAAATAAGCGTGTTTAAACTGATGAAAAATGTCTGAAAATAAATAACAGAAAACAAATATAGTGCAGACTATCTGAATAGATATATAATGCACAACAGGGGGTATAGGGGAGAACTCACATAGACCAAAGCCCTATCACCGCTGGCTCTGGGTTTGAAAAGCTTCACTTGAGAAGGAAGTATCCCACACTGTGCTGACAGGATCTGGATGGTATGCTCCCAGTTGTTAGATGGTTCTATTCAATATATTACAGAGAGAAACAGAAATGCCTAATTGAATTGTATCTTGGACACGATAATATATATAAAAAAAAAGGTAAAAAAAATCCTACTTTACATTTGGTGGGTATGCCAGCAAAACTACCCACATAAAAGCATGTGTACACGCCACTCAGTATCAATCACTTCCAGGTTTCGCCAGTCCTGATCACGTGATCTCTTCCAGTGACGCCTTGCGTGATGCGTTTCACCCGCCTTCTTGGGCTTCTTCCGATGACGTCATAGGTCCTTAGCCCCTTCTTTTAAAGGTCTCTTGTCCCTTTAGGATGTAAGTGATAAGTGATCATCATTACAAATGGTGATCACCTACATTACTCTAAATCAGAACATTTTAGTCCATGGTTCTCCAAACTCTGGCACTCCAGATTAAAGGACCACTATAGTGCCAGGAAAACATACTCGTTTTCCTGGCACTATAGTGCCCTGAGGGTGCCCCCACCCTCTGGGTCCCCCTCCCGTGCGGCTCTGGAAGGGGGAAAGGTGTTTAAACTTACCTTTTTCCAGCGCTGGGCGGGGAGCTCTCTGCCTCCTCTCCTCCTCCGATCCTCCTCCTGGGCTGAATGCGCACGCGCGGCAAGAGCTGCGCGCGCATTCAGCTGGTCACATAGGATAGCATTCATAATGCTTTCCTATGGACGCTGGCATGCTCTCACTGTGAAAATCACAGTGAGAAGCACGCAAGCGCCTCTAGTGGCTGTCAATGAGACAGCCACTAGAGGAAATAGGGGAAGGCTTAACCCATTCATAAACATAGCAGTTTCTCTGAAACTGCTATGTTTATTAAAAAATGGGTTGACCCTAGAAGGACCTGGCACCCAGACCACTTCATTAAGCTGAAGTGGTCTGGATGCCTAGAGTGGTCCTTTAAGCATGGGGTTTGTAGCATAGGCGTGTGCACCGGGTGTGCCTGGGCACACCCTAATGCCCGCGGCACGCCTCTGGAGTGAGACCGACAGGGGAGATCTCAGGATCCCCCCCTGTCAGCTCATGCAGAGCAGGCGCTACCTGAGCACCGGCTCTGCTCTAAGCCTCCCCGTACCAACCTACAGGCAGTGAGGGAGGCAGGAGAGGACCTGGGGAGCTCTTGCCAGCAGCTCCGCCGGGTTCCTCTCGCGAGATCTGAGCGTTGCCGCGGCAACGCTCAGATCTCGCGAGAGTGAACTCTAGCCCCGCCACTCTCCACTGGACCACCAGGGAAGGCAGAAAGGATCTCCCCTCCCTCCATAAGGTAAGAAGGGAGGGGGGTATTAAGTAATCTGCCCCCACCTCCACCCCCACAAATCACCCAAACATACAGCACACACAGCTCCCCCACACACACATACAGCACACAAACAGCACACGCATACAGCACCCTCACACACACAGCAAACAAACAGCACGCTCACACAGCACCCACACACATACAGCACACACACACACAGTACACTAACAGCACTCTCACACACACAGCACACTAACAGTACCCTCACAAACACACAACACCCACACACAGCCAACTAACAGTACCCTCACAAACACACAACACCCACACACAGCCAACTAACAGTACCCACACACCGCACACTAACAGTACCCTCACAAACACACAACACCCACACACAGCACACAAACAGCACCCACACACAGCACACTAACAGGACCCTAGCAAACACACATACAGCACACTACCAGTACCCTCACACACAGCACACAAACAGCACACTAACATCACCCTCACAAACACACACACAAACAACCTTACCCACATAGCACACTACCAGCACACTCACACCACCCTCACACAGCACACACAGCTGTGTGTGTGTATATATATATATATATATATATATTTATATATATATATATATACATACATATACACGCGGCGAGTGCTTGTGCTTTAGGGTGCAATAGGCTGCGCACGCCTATCGTTTGTAGTTCAGCAACATCAGCAAGTTTGGAGAATCCTGGTCTATGCAACTATAATGAAATTTAGAAAAAAATACTTAACTTTTTTTTTTTTACCATTTAATGACACATTACTGTGACTAATGTGATTGCAGGGGAGATCTTTTATACATGCTGACAATCCAATAATATAAAGTGTATAAAACAGACATTTGGATAGAAAAGGGGAATATAGGAATTTGGGCCAAAAATAGAGACACTTGGGAGTTATGTACATGTAGTAAGACCATGATTGGCAGAGTCAAGGTGAGCAGAGTAACACATAGATATCTGTCTCATTGACTGAGCTACACAGTGTACTTCAAATAAGGTAAGAGATGGAGTGGCTAAGGTGTCATTTTTTTTTTTGTCTTATAGCAAAAGTAAAGGGACTTGAAGAGGGAGTAAAAAAAAAATTCTGCATGAATATAAGGGCAAAACCAAATAAATAATGTCTGATCTCTTGTGGAGTAAGCTCACAGAACCTTTGATTTAGTTTTGTAGATGTTGTAGTGTTAGGTCAAAATGCGATTTGACGTTATTTGCTGCTGCACTGAAATTATTTCCTTAGCAAGGAATAGAAAGTCATTTGTATATGTAGTAAGGTTTTAAAGTATACAAAATGTGTTCGAGAGCTTGAGACATGCAGAACACTTTTAGTCATGCTCAAAGTAGGTAATATGAATAATTTTGGTATATTTGTTCTTCTACTAGGCCTTGGTGTAGCACAATTATTTATTTGTTCGTTTTTGTCGGTGCTTGTTTTCTTGCTCATGGATTTCTGTAATTCTATGTCCAGCAGCGATAGGCGTTTCCAATTTCTTCTACATTTTGTTGATTGTGAACTGCTAAATTACTGAAATATATATCCTTTACCTTGTAGTAACATACCAGGAGATTTTTCAGCCTGTTTTCTAAAAACTTGGTGCAACAATGTAAAACGGGAGTCACAACTGGTATGTCCGAATGAACAATGTCTGGCCTGAATTTGGTCTGGATTTCTGTCGGAACAAAAAAACCCCTTCAGCCACTTACTTGAATCCAGCGCCGATGTCCCTCAGCGCTGGGTCAGGCTCCGCCATCTTCTGCTGAGAGTTGACCATGTTTTTTGTAAATGTTACACTTTCAGTAAGACACACCTCTCCTACATACCCTTCTTTAGGAAGCACAGATTTGCTTTCCATAACTAGAAACCAGAAAACTCTATTTGCTTTATGGTATGTAAAAAGTATATCCGCCCTCTCTTTCTTCCCTGTTCATAGCTGCTGCAATAAATCATTCTGGCTCTTTCTCTCCAGCCTCACATCTCACACAGAGCCTGCACCTTTACCTTGTTCCCTTGCAGGCATTGCTTTCCCTTAGGCTGAGGGCACACTGAAGCGATATGCTTCTTTTCAAGCCAGGTTTGTGAATGGCGAGTCACTGATTGGCAAAGAGCGTCAGCTGACCGCTGTTATCACGGAAACCTTCCTCTGGGTGTCTCTTCAGCTTGCCCTCAGAAAGTAAAATGAAGCCTGATGCCGTCTAGGGATAGTTTAGATCAGTGCTAAAGGCAACTTTGGGGTTGAACTGTTTGAGGATGGTTTAACCCCTTAAGGTAAGAGTGCACACAGGGGCATAATAATTTAGATGAAGTTGATATGGTGCCTAAAGATGCCAAACTGTCCCTTTAACCCTTTCCCAACCTTGGACCTATCAGGTACGTCCGACAAAAAATGGTCCTTAAGGACCGCAGACGTACCTGATACGTCCGCTTGGAATTAGAGAGCTGGAAACGATTATGATCACTTTCAGCAGCTCTAAAGATATTGCAGCGATACCTCGATGTTGAGGCATCGCTGCAATACACCCCTCACTGACGGTGGCTCATCAGGCAGGCTTCCGATGCTCTGCCTATACTGATTTTTTTAAAATTAACCCCTAGCCCGGCGATCGATCATCTTCTTAGTGGGGACTCCCCCCTCTCCAACTTAGGACCCCCAGGGCCATGTTACCGAGCGGTCACATGGCCACCATAGGTGTCCATAGTGCTGCCAGCAGGGGGACTGGCTGAACTGACCGGCAGTCCCCTTGCTGGTGGAAAAAGTGAAAAAAAAGTTTGAAAAAAGTTAAAAATAAAAAAAATAGTTAATAAATAATAATAATAATAAAAAAATATATATCTTGTACATATAACATCATACGAAGTGTATTTTTATTTAATATATATTTAACATATATTAATATAAAAGTACACTTAGAGTAAAATTACAGACACAATACACTTAGAATGATATATATATGTAATGCCCCCTTAATGATCATGGACAAAAACACAGTTGTTACGTACCGCGGACTTACCTAGTACGACTGTGGCAAATAGGATCTCTGCACTTACCTGGACCGGTGATCCGTGGTGATCACGGTCGGAGGGGACTGCCGAAGACCCCAGCAGTCCACCTACAGCAGCTCTGGCCATCCCGGCCCTCCGGGGCCATATGATCACCATGATCACATCTCCATCTAGGAGCTGCCAGCAGGGGGACTGTCCCCCAGGCTGCTAAAAAGTAAAATGAATATTTTATACATATGTATGTATAATATATTATAAAATAATTAAAGCATTTTATAATATGCATATATATGATTTCATTATAAGTGTACTTTGAGATATATATCTCAAAATACACTTATAATGAAATCACATATATGATATTTTATAAAATGCTTTAAAGGGACACTATAGTCACCAGAACAACTACAGCTTATCGAATTTGTTCTGGTGAGTAGAATCAGGCTTTTTGCTGTAAACACTGTCTTTTCAGAGGAAATGCGGTGTTTACATTACAGCCTAGTAATAACTTCACTGGCCACTCCTCAGGTGGCTGTTAGAGATCCTTCCTGGGTCATGGCTGCCTAAAATGCATCCAAACATTCAGTGTCTCCTCCCTCTGCATGCAGACACTGAACTTTCCTCATAGAGATTCATTTATTCAATTAATCTCTATGAGGAGATGCTGATTGACCAGGGCTGTGTTTGAATCATGCTGGCTCTGCCCCTGATATGCCTCCTTGGCAGTCTCAGCCAATCTGATTGGGAAGAACTGTGATTGGATCAGGCCACCACTTCTGATGATGTCTGCAGACAACCTGTTTTTCTGAGGCAAACAGCATGCAGACCTACAGCTTCAGACTTGAATACAGTAAGTTTTTGCTATATTTATGGAGGCATGGGGGGCCCAGGGGGGCTAGATGGTGATTTTAACACTATAGGGACTGGAATACATGTTTGTGTTCCTGACCCTATAGTGATCCTTTAATTATAATATATTATGCATATATAGGAAATAAAAGTGTATATGTGTGTGTGTGTGCATGTGCGCGCGTGTGTGTATATATATATATATATATATATATATATATATATATGTATATATATAATATACATACATACGTATTATATGTGTGTGTGTGTGTGTGTGTGTATATATATAATATAAAATTGAGAAGAAAAAAAATTATAAAAAAAACTAATAAAAATGATAAATTTGGCCAGTGTTTGTGACTTAGTGGCTACTACAAAAGGCGGGAGTTGTCTACATTTGAAAATGGTATGCCATGGTGGAGTTCTTTCACATTCCTGGGCTACCATATGGTCTCAAAAGGCAACACAGACCCAGCAAACCAATCTGGCAAACTGAATTGCGCAAGCCCTATATTGACCCTGTAACTTTCCAAAACACCATAAAACCTGTATTGTTGTACCTGGGAGACTTTGCTGAACACAAATAAGAGTATTTAAAACAGTAAAAAGATGATTAATCACCAGTAAAAGTGCAGTTTTTATGTAAAAAGAAAATATAAATGCAAAAAACAAATATGAATGCTAACTTTGGCAAGCGTTTGTGCCTAAGTGGCTACTACAAAAGACTGGACATACCCGATTTTGAATACCGTGGGCTGTGTAATTTTTAGACATGTGCACTTCGTTTCGTTCCGAATGTCAATTCTGGCAAATTTCGGGCAATTCAGACATTCGGATACCTGAGTGGCGGGTGGGGGCCCTAAATAAAAATGTAACCCCCCTCAGGTGACTAGGGATCCCCAAAAATGACTAGGGGTCCCGATAAAATGTATGAACCCCTTCCTACCCCCCTCACCCTAAAAATAGTGAGGGGGGGACCAATAACTAGGTACCTGTAAAAAAATAAATCTTACCATTTGAGGTCTTCTTTTTTCTATAATCTTTTTCCAGCCCCAAAAAAGTCCAAATAAGAATCCATAATAACAATTGCACTTTGAAAAACAGCGCAGAAAAATAATCCACCGCGCAAACTGAGCTCTGCAGGGCGGGGGAAGGCTTATAAAGCCTTGCGCCTCCCTGCAATTAGGCTCGGACTTGTCTGGTTGGTTGGATTAAGCCATCGGTAAATGAAGAGACTGACAGGTAAGTCTCTACATTTACCTGTCACAGCACTCTGATTGGTTAGCTTGAAATTCAGCCAATCTGAGTGCTCTGTGTCATTTTACACAGCGTGGGATAGTTCTTTGGATATTTCCCACGCTGTGTAATTTGACTCATAACAACACTCTGGTTGATTGAAAGTAACCAATCAGAGAGTTATGTGTCAAATTACACAGCGTGGGAAAATTCCAAAAAACTTTCCCATCTTCCAGTCCTTCTGGGCAAAGGTCCAGGTGCGTCAGGAGGGTGAGCTGAAAGGAACTACTACGCTCCCGCAAGGAGTCCCCGCCACTAACATACCTCCCAGCACTACCGCTGACCTTTCCAGGCCGAGAGCCACACGAGCCGCAGCCCCACAGCATCACCCACAAGTGCGAAGGCCCAGACCCCCCCGCATACCTCAGACGGGGGAGAGAAACGACCAGACCTCGTGGAGACCAGAGGCAGGCCTTCACACAGGCATGGGGCCGGAAGAGCGCTGTGTCAGGGCGCGAACACGCTGACCTCCACCTGAGCCTACCGGGCTGAGCACATCATTCCCATTAATTCAGCACATTCTCAGCCTCACATTCACCACACCTTATATTGAAATGCAATATGTGTGCTTCACTGAGGTATGGGCATGACATCCTACATGTTTCCCAGTGATACACCTTTTAAGGTACATATAAGCTTATACAGCTAGCGTACTCTAGATAGTCTTCCTCTAGACCGCATAGCTGTATAATACTGTCACCTCGAGACTTGTCCGGGTAATACTACGCTCAATTGTTTTGGCTCGGTTTATGCTCAGTACCCAGACATGTATCTCTAGCCTGCATTAACTTGTTATAATCAACTCTTGTAATAAAAGAAAAAAGTGCAGCTTAGTCTGACATTACTTGTTAATTCTGCAAGACTTCCCTCTTTGTTTGTATATGCAACCAATCTCTTTATTTACTGATGTATCACCACTGCTCGACAAAAATAAAGAATTAAAAAAAAAAACTTCTTGAAAGACTAGTCTTCACCCACCTAGCCTGCTTCCGCAACTCCAACTCTCTCCTTGACCCTCTTCAGTCCAGCTTCCACCCCCTCCACTCTACTGAGACTGCCCTTATCAAAGACACTAACGACATTATCACAGCTAAATCCAAAGGTCACTACTCCATACTAATTCTTCTTGACCTCTCTGCTGTCTTTGACACCGTTGATCATGTTCTCATTCTCCAAACATTTCAATAATTCGGTCTCTGTGACTCTGTTCTCTCGTGGTTTTCCTCTTTTCTCTCACAACGCGCCTTCAGTGTCTCCTTTTCTAATGATACCTCCACCACTCGTCCTGTCTCAGTTGGAGTCCCCCAAGGCTCTGTTCTTGGTCCCCTTCGATTTTCTCTTTACACTGCCTCTCTTGGAAAACGTATTATCTCATTTGGATTCCAATCACACCTGTACGCTGACGACACCCAGATATATCTCTCTTCCCCGGACCTCTCCCCTGATGTCCTGCAACGTGTCACTTCTTGCCTTTCTTCCGTCTCTGATTGGATGTCCTCCTGCTTTCTGAAATTGAATCTTTCCAAAACAGAACGTCTTGTCTTTCCTCCTCCTAATATTAATCCTTCTCTCTCACTCTCCCTTCAAATTGGTGGTACCCATATCAGCCCATCCTTACAAGCACGTTGTCTTGGTGTTACTTTTGATTCTGGTCTCACCTTTGAGCCTCACATGCGGTCTGTTGTCAAATCATGCCAATTCCAACTCAAAAACATCACCCACATCAGCCCCTTTCTTACACAAGATGCTTCTAAAGAGCTTGCCCATGCTCTAGTAATCTCTTGCATGGACTATTGTAACTCTCTCCTAATTTGTCTTCCCAATAGCTGTATTGTCCCGCTACAGTCTGTAATGAATGCTGCCGCCAGACTGACTTTCCTCTCTTGTCGGTCCTCTCACCCCTCTGTCAGTCCTTACATTGGCTTCCTGTATACTATAGGAGTCGATTCAAAGTGCTAACCCATACCTACAAAGCACTGAATAATCTTAGCCCCTCTTATATCTCCTCACATATCCACAGGTATGCCCCTTCTCGGTCTCTCCGCTCTGCCTGTGACCTTCTTCTATCCGCTGCTCTCACCTGTACGGCCAACTCGCTCTTGCAATACTTCTCGCGGGCGGATCCCTTCCTATGGAATAGCCTGCCTACCGCCATCAGACTCTCCCCTAGTCTTTAATCATTTAAGAAGTGCTTTAAAACCCATTTCTTTAGGAAAGCCTATGGCCTCACAGACTAACCTCTACCTCACATACCTGTCTCTTGCTCTCTCCTAAAGGGCAGCACTCTACTCTCTCCTCCAGCTCTGCTTCACTCCCACCTAATTTGACTGCTATTTCCTGTCCTAATGTGTTGTAAACCCCACCTCCTATAGACTGTAAGTTGGTCTGAGCAGGGCCCTTTTCAACCTATCGTTTCTGTAAGTTTTCTTGTTATTGTCCTACTTATAGTTAAATCCCCCTCTAACAATATTGTAAAGCGTTACGAAATCTGTTGACGCTATATAAATGGCAATAATAATATCTATATATAATATGTATGTATATATCTATATATATATATGCATACATACATACATATCTTGTATACATAATGTCAAACTAAGTGTATTTTTATATTTATATTACATAAAAATACACGTATAATTAAATTACACACATATATAAATAGTAGATATAACATATATACATACACTGCTCAAAAAAATAAAGGGAACACAAAAATAACACATCCTAGATCTGAATGAATTAAATATTCTTCTGAAATACTTTGTTCTTTACATAGTTGAATGTGCTGACGACAAAATCACACAAAAATAAAAAAAATGGAAATCAAATTTTTCAACCCATGGAGGTCTGGATTTGGAGTCACACTCAAAATTAAAGTGGAAAACCACACTACAGGCTGATCCAACTTTGATGTAATGTCCTAAAAACAAGTCAAAATGAGGCTCAGTAGTGTGTGTGTGTTGCCTCCATGTGCCTGTATGACCTCCCTACAACGCCTGTGCAAGCTCCTGATGAGGTGGCGGATGGTCTCCTGAGGGATCTCCTCCCAGATCTGGACTAAAGCATCTGCCAACTCCTGGAAGTCTGTGGCGCAACGGGACGTTGGTGGATGGAGCGAGACATGATGTCCCAGATGTGCTCAATTGGATTCAGGTTTGAGGAACGGGCGGGCCAGTCCATAGCATCAATGCCTTCGTCTTGCAGGAACTGCTGACACACTCCAGCCACATGGGGTCTAGCATTAGGAGGAACCCAGGGCCAACCGCACCAGTCAATGGTCTCACAAGGGGTTTGAGGATCTCATCTCAGTACCTAATGGCAGTCAGGCTACCTCTGGCGAGCACGTGGAGGGCTGTGCGGCCCCCCAAAGAAATGCCACCCCACACCATTACTGACCCACTGCCAAACCGGTCATGCTGGAGGATGTTGCAGGCAGCATAACGTTCTCCACGGCGTCTCCAGACTCTGACACATGTGCTCAGTGTGAACCTGCTTTCATCTGTGAAGAGCACAGCGTGAATTTGCCAATCTTGGTGTTCTCTGGCAAATGCCAAATGTCCTGCATGGTGTTGGGCTGTAAGCACAACCCCCACCTGTGGATGTCGGGCCCTCATGCCACCCTCATCGAGTCTGTTTCTTACCGTTTGAGCAGACACATGCACATTTGTGGCCTGCTGGAGGTCATTTTGCAGGGCTCTGGCAGTGCTCCTCCTGTTCCTCCTTGCACAAAGGCGAAGGTAGCGGTCCTGCTGCTGGGTTGTGTCCCACCTATCCTCCACGTCTCCTGATGTACTGGCCTGTCTCCTGGTAGCGCCTCAATGCTCTGGACATTACGCTGACAGACACAGCTTCCTAAGTGGACAGTTTGATTTCACAGAAGTGTGATTGACTTGGAGTTACATTGTGTTGATTAAGTGTTCTCCATATACAGAATTACGTAAATATACATGCAGACTTCAAATGTATGTGTGTGTTTATATTAATTCTACGTGCATATTTATGTAATATCTTTACATAATTAAGTAATTTTATTGATTGCAATTTGAGGGACCTGTCTGACAACCCAGGCCAAAAGTCCAGATAATTTAATTTGCTAGCACTGTGTTTAACCCTGTAACTTTCTATGACACCCTAAAACCTGTACATGGGAAGTACTGTTTTACTCGGGAGACTTCGCTGAACACAAATATTAGTGTTTCAAAACAGTAAAACATATCACAGCAATGATATTGTCAGTGAAATTGCCATTTTTCACACACAAACAGCACTTTCAGTGATATTGTTGTGATATGTTTTCCTGTTTTGAAACACTAATATTTGTGTTCAGTGAAGTCTCCCGAGTATAATAGCACCCCCAATGTACAGGTTTTATAGTGTTTTTGAACATTACAAGGTCAAATCTAAGGCTTGTGTTTGTGACTAAGTGGCTACTAAAAAAGACTGGACATACTCCATATTGAATAACCTGGGTTGTCTACTTTAAAAAAATAAATAAAAAAATATATGTACATGCGAGGTGTGATTCAGAGATTTATGACAGATAACAGTGTTACAATGTCACTATTGATAAAGTTAAAAAAAATATATATATTGAAACAGCAATACTTATAGCCCTATAACTTGCAAAAAAATAAATAAAAAAAAGCATGTAAACACTTGGTATTTTTAAACTCCGGACAAAATGTTGAATGTATTTTTAGCTTTTAATATTTTTTTTTCATTAGCTTTTGTAGATACGTGAAAGATTTTTCAAATAAAATTTGTTTTTCAATTTTTCACCATATTTTATTATTTTTTTAAAAGTAAAAAATATGACATGATACAAATAATGGTATGTAAAGAAAACCCTTCTTGTCCTGAAAAAAACAATATATAATTTGTATTGAAACAGTAAAGGAGAGAGAGGAAAATTACAGCTAAACACAAACACCACAAAAGTGTTAAAACAGGTCCTTAACATACAAAATGGCCAAAACAGTCCGGTCCTTAAAGGACCACTCTAGGCACTTCAGCTTAATTAGGTGGTCTGGGTGCCAGGTCCAGCTAGGGTTAACCCATTTTTTTTTATAAAAATAGCAGTTTCAGAGAAACTGCTATGTTTATAAATGGGTTAATCCTTCCTCCAATTCCTCTAGTGGCTGTCTCATTGACAGCCGCTAGAGGCGCTTGCGTGATTCTCATTGTGAAAATCACAGTGAGAGCACGCAAGCGTCCATAGGAAAGCATTGTAGAGGAGGATCGGAGGAGGAGAGCTCCCCGCCCAGCGCTGGAAAAAGGTAAGTTTTAACCCCTTTCCTCTCCCCAGAGCCGGGCGGGAGGGGGACCCTGAGGTTGGGGGCACCCTCAGGGCACTATAGTGTTAGGAAAACAAGTATGTTTTCCTGGCACTACAGTGGTCCTTTAAGGGGTTAAATATGGTATTTGTCTTCTGAACATTTAACAACATAATACCAATTATTTCGCCAATTTAGTTTTGCTTATTAACATACTTTGTTTGCCCTTCTGTAGTGATTTTAGAAGTGACTCGAGTGGATTAATTGTAGATTTAAACATAATACCACTCAATACCTTATTCAAAATTCTAGTCCTCGAAGCATATAGAAACAGTGATGGCAAAACCTCCTGTCACGAGTTTAAGCTGTCAGTATGACCTCAAGGTGAAATAATTGACTACTAATGCTGTGTTCATCTAGGTGAAGCAAAAGCTTGTTTTCTTGGTTTCTAAGCTGCACTTCCTAGAAAGATATGTAGAGAGAGCCATCTTTGGTGTTTTGTACTTAGAAAATACAATGAGTGTGATTATTTGATATACTTTTGTTATTTTTATGTCCTCAAAGAATATCATACCTCCCAAGTCTTCCTGTTTTGGGCCTAAATTCTGTCCCTCTTTTCTGTCCTAATGTCCCGCTTTTCTAAGAACACTATCTTGTCTGAATGTATAACAGCGCTCCAAAGTAATAATACAGTAATGTGTATTTAAACTACAATAAATGTGTTAAGAAATCAATCTGTGTAAATAACATTGCATTAAGAAGCTTGCGATGTACTTTGTAAGAAGCTTTGTTATCTTGCTGGGAGTCACCATGGATATACCATAGCCATGCAAGGGTGTAAATGGTGAGCAGGAATATTCAGGCAGATTAGTAGTGATGCTGACCTCCCAATATTCACAATTTGGACAGCCTAGTCCCTATTTTAGTGTCTTCTCCCTCCTTTGTTTCCTTGTATCTCATTTTTTGGGACACCAGAGAACTGTCCCCAGAAAGTGTAGTGGAAGGACATCATTAGACATGCTTGCACTGTGCTCGCGGCACTAGGACCCTGCAGAGAACTCTGTAACAGCACTCCTTGCATTGTGCTATTAGTGCATCGCTTGCTTGAATGGTATGCTACCTTGGTGCATTCCCACCCGGCTGACCTGTCAGTTCTTCAGTGAACCTACTGCTTTTGGCTGGCACCAGTGATACCATTTACGTCACTGGCCTACCCACTTTTACCCCATCCACCAGCATCCTGTTAAGCAGGACATTGATGTTTAGGTGTATGGCGATGGGTCAGATGTGTGCCAAGCAGGCATTCCTGAAACCCTTTGCACCACCACTCGCTAGAACCTTTTGGAAAAAGGATAGATTCTCGGATTCATGTTGTTCATGCTGAATTCTGACCCTGTTATGCGCATGTGACAGCAGAAATCAGTTGCCTCCTTTAATTTAAAATTATAGCCAAGTGGGAAAACTGCACAGAGACTGCTAAGGTTATTTCGACTTCCTTACAAGTTGTTGATGGGTTTTTTGAACAGTTTTTAAGCCTTTTTGTTTAGTTCAGTTTTTAATTTACTACAGTTCTCTGTTTGGTGAATGAACTCCTGGTATCAAACAAGTTAGCAGTTAGAGATGTCGCGAACCGTTCGCGAACTTCCCGCAAACGGCCGTGGCGAGCTCCAGTCAGCTGACACATCCCGGCCAATCTCCAGCAGACCCTCCCTCCCAGCCCCTCCCACCTCCTGGACAGCATCCATGTTGAAGCTGCCTTCAACATGGATGCTGTCCAGGAGGTGGGAGGGTCTGGGAGGGAGGGTCTGCTTGAGATTGGCCAGGATGTGTCAGCTGACCGGAGCTCGCCGCGAACGGTTCGTGGCGAGCCATTCGCGGGAAGTTCGCGAACGGTTCGCGACATCTCTATTAGCAGTCTACTTTTAGATAGTACTTGATGGGGGATTCCTCCCTATATCTGAAATAGGCAAAATGTGTTTCATACACATGCCTTTCGCTCATATGGCAGGCATCCTATGAACTGTCTGCTGCTAGAGTATGTACCCTTGTAATTTCTAAATTTCAGGATCTTTAGCAGCCATATTGCCTTCCTCAGCAGTTCAGAGTTCAGTCTCTGAAGTAAAAAGGAATTTGCGAAGTCTTCTCCCTGTGCCACTGATGGGGACAGATGGATGTTCACTTCTAGGCCTGTGATAGCTCATGCATATTCTGCAATGGGGAACTGCTCTGAAGCATGCTTTGTGTGTGGGTATGCTAGATCAAAGTGCTGGCCTGCAGGATCTATTTAATTTCTTCCTCTCCCTGTGGTGGGATGAAATGTATTTGTTTTGATGTTCGTTTTGATGGATTTGTTTTCTACTGCATTCATTAGCTTCACATCAAAAAACTGACAGGCTGTTAAATGAAACTTTAGCTTAGATTTTCAGCCTGACTGTTAGGAACATTCCTGAGGATTTTATTTATTTATTTCACTTGTCTATATGTGTGAATGCAGCTCCTCTAGCTCTTGTCTATGTGAACTGGGAAACTTACTATTCCGATTCCAGTGTAAAATAGTCTTTCAGTGATCCCCAACCCCTTTTCATTTGTGTAACCCATTGCAGCCCATTTCCATAAATTGTACACCTCATATTGATGTACAAAATGTTTGTAATTAATATTGTTGCTGTTAATTCAGATGCATAGGTTTTTCTCTGCTCCATCTCCCATTTTTCTCTGCCCCATCTCCCTTTTTTCTCCACCCTAGGCTCCCATGCTTTTCTTCTGCCCAGGCTCTCCCTGCTTCTCTTCTTTCCTCTGGCTCTCCTACTCTTCCCTAGGAATATTAGTATTTATAGTGCAGATGCACACTCTGACACACTTACATGCACACTGACACACATGCAGATACACAGACACATAAATACACATACTGACACACATGTTAATACACTGAAACAAACGCAGACACACAGAGATACAGACACA
This sequence comes from Pelobates cultripes, assembly GCA_933207985.1. NCBI lineage: Eukaryota > Metazoa > Chordata > Amphibia > Anura > Pelobatidae > Pelobates > Pelobates cultripes. Next base: position 129,269,680 of record OW240916.1, on the reverse strand, counting down.
CAGACACACAGATACAAATACTGTATCTGTGTGTCTCTGTATCTGCATGTGTCAGTGTTTGTATCTGTGTATTTGTATATGTGTCAGTGTTTGTATCTGCATGTGTGGCAGTGTTTTTGTCAGTGTATTAGCATGTCTGTGTGTATCTCCACACTGTGTCAGTGTGTGTGCCTGTGCATCTGCATATGTTTCAGTGTTTGTACATGTGTGTCTGTTTATGTGTATGTGTGAGTGTTTGTTTATCTGCATGTGTGTCAGTGTTTACGTCTGTGTGTCTGTATATCTGCATATGTTTCAGTGTGTGTGTCTGCGCATCTGCATGTGTGTCTGTCCATCTGCATGTGTGGCAGTGTTTGTATCTGTGTATCAGCGTATGTCTGTGTGTGTATCTGCATATGTTTCAGTGTTTGTACCTGTGTGTCTGTGTATGTGTGTATCTGCATGTGTGTCAGTGTATTTGTATTTGTGTGTCAGTGTTTGCATCAGTGTATCTAGATGTGTGTTAGTGTTTTTTTCTGTGTGTCTTTGTATCTGGATGTTTGCCCAGTGTTTATATCTGCATGTGTGGCACTGTTTGTATCTGTATGCCTGTGCATTTGTATGTGCGACAGTGTTTTGCATTTGTGTGTCAGTGTATCTGAATGTGTCAGTGTGTGTATCTATGTATCTGGATGTGTGTCACTGTTTGTATCTGCATGTGCACCAGTGATTGTATCTCTGTGCCTGTGCAGTTGCATGTGCGGCAGTGTTTGCATATGTGTGTCTGTGCATCTATATGTGTTGCAGTGCTTGTATATGTGTCTATCTGTATTTGTGTCACTGTTTGTATCTGTGTGTCTATGCATCTACATTTGTGTCAGTGTGTACCTGTGTGTCTGTGTATCTTCATGTGTGTCAGTGAGTGTATCCATGCGTGTCAGTGTGTTTATCTGTGTCTTTGTATCTGCATGTGTCAAACACTGACTCACATATAGGTGCAGATACACAGGCACCCATGCAGATACAAAGACACACTGATACACACACTGACACACATGCAGACATACAGGTATGCATACTGACACACATACAGATGCACAGGCACACAGATCCAAACATTGCCACACATGTAGACACAAAGTTACACAGATACAATGACATACAGATACATACACTGACACTTACAGATCCAAACACCTCATGCATACAGTTACAGAAACACAAAACACACATACAGGAAAAATATTAGCCATCCTCCAGTTTCCTACAGTTTGGGTGTAGAACAGTGACTTCTGCTGGCTGTGGCTGTTGGGAATTAGGAGCTGGCACTGCTGGTCCACTTCCTCTTCTCTACCACCTCCTTTCGTTGTCTCACGAGTGGCGCTCAGTTATAGCTGGGAGGAAATGAATGGCTCTCACTAATCATTTAAGGGGCCTGCGTTCTTAAAGCGCCACAGTGCTTGACTAGGCTTCTGAGGGCATGTGTTCATCAGGTGGCCCTAAGTGCATGGGCCACCCGATGGCCCCCCACAAATGTGAGTCTCCATTAAGAATTTTTATGCGTGTAACCCTGGGGGAACTGGATTGTCCTTCCAGGGGTATGCATACAGCAGGTTGGAAACTGCTGGCCTATCTGACAGGAAACACATATTTTGTTGTATCACAATATAATGCTTTACTCTTGGAATGCTATTTATAATTGTACCTGGCATCATATATGCATCTGCTCACAATCTGGTGACTCCTAGAACAGTGTCTTTCTTTTATTTATACCCTATTTTGGAGCAAAAATTGGGAAGCCTGTGTGTTGGTGTCAGAAGACTTTATAAAGGCACTTCTTCAAAACCACTATGCATTTGTGATGTCTGTCCTTTACGTTATTATTTGCCATGGTTTGGATTGTTTCCTGTTGTGACTTTCTCTCCATTCTCTAGTATTGAGTATTGTTATATTTATGTCGCTGCTTTGTTGGACACCAGCACTCTCCTCTGCTTGATTAGCCATTTATTTTGTCTGATATCTCTACTATACATTAGCGTGGTGACAATCTGTATTTCTGCACTCATAAACGTGGCTTATTGAATTTAATAATCTTAAGCTTGATACATTATTTAGCTAGTCCTAAAGCTGCTAAAAAACAAAGGATTTCATCCTGTTGGAGGCCGGATAACTATTTTATGGTCTCAAGATAAACCCCTTCATCTCCTGTGAATAATCTCCCTTTCTTGAAAACTGTGATGTATATACTGTTATACTGTTATTTACTAAAGTGATAATTGTTGGGCATTCAAAGGGAATTTAAAGTGAATTTACAATTTAGGGACAAAGTGGTCAAAATTAGAAACATTTTCAAAGTCAGCTATGCTACAAGCTACTGTGGCCCTAAATTTCAATTTCACTTTGAATTTCTGACAATTATCACTTTGGTGAGAAACCCTGATGGTTACCATATTTGTAATACAGATGACAGAAAATGCTAGTTTAGGTATGTTGAAATTCAGTTGAAAAGCCACTTACCTGTTTGCCCCAGGTGTCTGATTTTTCTTATTGGCTGGATGAAATGAATTGGTATCAGATATTACTATAGTTAAAAGTTTAGGATCCAGTGATCATTAGTCAGTGTGGTTTATTATAAGTGACTGAGTCACACCACACAAAAAGAAAAGTTTTAGACTTTAGAAAAATAGACTTTTTAAAAAAAAAACAAAAAAAAAAACACCCTCCTTTCTAAAAAATATTCCGCACTTGCGCCAAAACTGGTGGGCGGTAAGGACATTTTTCCATCAAGAAAGATGCATTAGTGGGCGGTAGGTAGAAAAAGGTTGACTACCACTGGTGTAGATGGTTTTGTTGAAAATGAGTGATGAAAGTAAAAAACTGAAACCACTCACATGGTCTGGAGCCTATATAATACTGACTCCGTATGTAAGCCTATGTGCTCTTTGGCCCAAAAAATGAGATGAGGTGGATTTTTAATCTTGGCACCTTACGACCTCACGGTTTAAACATTGATTTTGAATTCCTTTAGAATTAGTCTACTTCAGCCCATTTTTTCTTTCCTCAAATTTTTTTTCCCCATTAGCTTTTATCCACATTTTTTAACCTGCTGTATATATCTCTTTAAAAAAATATCTTTATTAAAAATAATCTTTTTTAAAAGTAATCTCTTTTAAAAAACATATCTCTTAAAAAATAATCCCTTTTAAAAATAATCTCTTTTGAATTCAGTTTATTAACCGATATTTCGATCTTTAAATTTCATTCATTCACACCCTTATACTAAACACTTTATACGGGAGGCATCTGTAAATACGTTTTTTATATATTTTTTTATACATACTTTATATTTAAATTTTTTCTGGATTTTATTCCCTTTATATCCCCACCATTAAGATACACTATCTATGAAAAATTGAATTTATTGCTAAGTTGTATTGTGTCTAAATGTATACCAGGTTTAATCATATTTCTCTCTGTGTGTCTGTTTTTTTTCTCCCTTTCTCTTTTTTCTGCTATTACCCTACCATGAGTCCTAATATTAGTGAACACTCAATAAGATTTTTTACCCTTACATTGTTTTTTATAGAATTTGCCCATCCCTTCTATATTTCTATTTTTTGTATATTTATTCTGCCCTCCCATATGCCCATTTCCAATATGGGGTTTCTTTTGAGGCCCTGGCACGTCAACAGGGGGTTGAGGCTGACGCACGCTAGCTTGTGACGTCATTACGGCCACACCCTGATCGGCACAAGGACCACCCCTCAACATGGAGAGGAGGCTTCTGCTGCACAACAAGGGCTAAAAAAAACCCAAACAAAATACTACTTCCGGTTGTGGAGGGCAGAAGTGGCAAACGGCACCATTTCCGCCAACCACCTACCGTTTTTTTCAAATATCTCTGAACCACCAATGATATGGATAGCTACAATTAAACAGGAGTGTGAAAATTAAATTAACAAATGGGAGCCCTCAATCCTAGGTGTCACCAGAATACACTAATGTCTATAGAAAATTCACATCCACGATTGGACAATTAAACATCATGTGACCTTAAAGAGGAAGTAATGGAACATTTAAAAAGCAAGAAATCCCTGAGGCTACATCACAGGTGACTGAGGAAGCTCACAGACGAGTGAAACCCGTTTTGGCTGATTTGGACTTTTATTTGGACTTTTATTTATAATTTTTACACTCCAAATTTCTGCTTTTATATTTAGTTTTTATTTGGATTCAATAAATTTTCTTTATCCGTTGAAGTCCTTGGAGCCTCTGGAAATCTTTACAGGGAAGTGCCATCCCTTCATACTGGCAGATCGCTGACCACCCGCAAAACCAGGATTTTAAGGCTCTCAACTAGGTGAGCATAACATTTACCATCTATATATTATCTGCCTGTTTGCACATATACCACCCATTGGGTCCCTTTTTCCTTTTGTTTCCTTGTCGTTGTGGAGGTACATCTCAGAGGAAGGGGTGTGTTGCTGTAAAAATCATAAATATCTTAAAGAATAATTTTTCTTTAAGATATTTATGATCGTTACACTTGCAATACTTCAATTAATATACAGCCACACATAGTTAACATTTCACTGACACACGGAATGATATGAGACCGATCATATAATGTTTACACTGGTCTCCTAGTAACCACGTTCACTGCGGTCTCAGCACCACGTATCATGCACGTCACGTGACGATCGATTTGCACTTCCGGGTTCGAAGTGAAAGGTTGAGGGAGTTCATCACAATTACACTTAAATACACTTGGCTCACTAACAGATCGATGCTATCTTGGTGAATACAGTCATTTATTTCCTTCATAACTAGCATGCATTACAAATACTTCGTTCTCGTTTGTAACAGAAGTATATGCACTGTTTGTAAGGTTGCCTAGCAACCCAGTTACATGCACGTCTACGTACGCCACATGCATGCTCCCACGTGGGTTCTTCACTTCCGGGTTCTTCAGCCCGCCGGCTGTCCGGCTGTCCGATCACCTAATTGGTAAGCTTTATTTCACTTAAATGTATATATTGTTAAAGGTATTAATGTCTCACGTCGATATTTTTTTTGATTTTTTTTTTTGCACTTATGCACAGAATATGTATTATTTGATGATACAGTAAAGTACTCTTTTCCACTAAGAAGTCCTAGTGTGCTCCCTTTATTTTCTAATATATATATATATATATGTATATATACACATATATATATATATATATATATACACATACGTATTATGTGTGTGTGTATACATATACATATGTATGTTTGTGTGTGTATATATATATATATATATATATATATATATAAAGTTGTGCTGCTTGCACTCCTTGAATAAGGTTTCAATGCCGGGTGCTGGTCAGGCATAAAATATAGAAAAACGGGAAATGACCGCACTGTAAGGACTTTATGAAGGTTATAATAAAATATAACTTATAATTTATATCATTAACAAATTATCGATGTTTAAGCCCCAATACATGGGCTTTCATCAGGATGGCAATAAAACACGCAGATTCATATAGCTAAACAAAAGAGAACTCACTGATTTCATGTGTGGGGGGACCGCAGTCAGTGTTCAGGGTGCAAGTGGGAAAGCCGATCAGAGTGCTTGGCATCGCGTTCCACTGTGTTGCTAGGTGATCAGTAGAACGCAAGCCAAGTAAAAGCTGCTGCGCTTCAAAATCGGTAAATATTAGGCTGATCCGGCTGTTTTACCAACTAACTGAAATATTATTTTAAAGGGACAGTACAACCAACTGATCCCAATACACATCAATTCAGAGCACATTTGACCCTACAACATCCCATGCCTCCATCAAAACTTTTTTGAGGAATGTGCAATATGAAATGAACAAAGTAGCGACTACTAGACAAATAAACCAGTCTAATATCACGAAGAAGGAAAAAGACATCATACAATCACTTGCCAATGACAAAACACTCGTTCACAGACGGTGTAGAAGCTATGCGCACTACACTAAGTGAATCTGGAGTGTATAATGGCCCGACTATTGAATTTATATTAGAACTACTGGAACTGGTATTAACTCTGAATTATTTCAGATTTGAGCACTCATGGTTCCAACAAATCTCGGGATTTTCGATGGGTGCGGCAATGACTTCCAATTATGCCAACAGCTTTATGTATGGCTTTAAAAAAAAAAAAAAAAAAATATCCTACATCCATATTCTAACAATATCATCTTTTACAGACGCTTTAGTGATGGCCTGTTTTTTGTGTGGTAAGGCGAGACACAGTCCATGTCTGCAATGGTCCAGGAGATCGATGACATGGACACACCAGTGAAACTACTACTTACAGCAAGCTCAGAGGGTGTTGATTTCCTTGATGTCCACATATACAGACATGACCATCAACTATGTACAGTCGCTACACAAAACCTACTGCTCGGGACACGATACTGCACGCGGCTAGCTTTCATCTGAAACATCTCAGAACCTCACTACCGTACTCACAGTTCCTACGGGTACTTAGAAACAACTCCGAATCCCAAACAGCACAACAACAGAACACTGAAATGTCAAATAAGCTTAATGAAAGAGGCTACAACAATCAGACACTACAACAAGCATCGGACAAATGCCAAGTCATTGTCATAAGAAACACCTCTAATACCCCCAGACTGGTAGTTCCAAGTACCCTCACTACAAGATAATCAAAACTGAAAGAATCGGTGGACACCTATTGGCGCGTTCTAGCCAACGATCCGACACTGCCAGCAGAATTTCAACAGCCACCTATGATGAGCTATCTGTGTGGCAAAAATCTTTGTGATCTCCTACTTAAAACAGATCCCATACATTGCTATATGAAAGAACAACAACAAATGAATTTAGGCTGCTATAGATGTCTAGGATGTGTCATATGTAGCCACATGATTCCTAGCAAAATCTTCATTCATCCACACACAGGTAAACAATACAAAATACGGCATAGATTGACCTGTATGACCAATTTTGTTATTTATAAACTCCAGTGCCCATGTGGGTTGGCCTACATAGGGAAGACTGACCTACCTCTTCGAGAAAGAATTAGAAATCATTGTTCTAACATCAGAGTTGCTTACAGGGATAAAAAAGCAGAACTTCCAGTAGCCAAGCATTTTCTGGCAATGGGACACCAACTCCCTTCCCTTAAATTCACAACCATCGACCATGTGCCTCCATTGCTACGCGGTGGTGATCGGAAAAAACTCGTATTACAACATGAAACATTTTGGACTAGGACTTTGGACACAGTATGGCCTAAAGGTCTTAATGAAAAGATGTCATTCTCCATGTTCCTGTAGGTTAGCTTAAGTATTGCCATTTCTCCTTTTCCGCCTGGTTTACCATTTCGTCATATAAATATGGATTCTGGTAAGGAATGTATTTGTTTTTTTATCTACCAAAGTGCTCCTGACACTAATATTTGATAACCACAACTATGCAATTCAGTCCTTTAAATTAATATGTAATATATAACATTAGGATCAAGTCTAATATAAAATAAGTATTTTCTTGTCTTCTAATGTGGGGTGGTCTCCCTCTTTTTCTCTCCCTTTCTCCCTTTAATGGAACGCCCAAATATGACTCCCATTTATTCTAACGGGTCTCTGGAATTTTCCTATTTTCACAAAAAAAACTTTGGACATAATCATATGATGAATGATATAATTAAGTATCCTTTTTTTGCACCCAAGTTAAATATGAATTTGGGTTTTACTGTTCACTCACAGTAGAATGTATTTATGCTTACAAAAATTATCTTTCACAGGATTACTGCTCTACAATTATTTCCATTGAGTTGATACATTGTTACATGACATGTAATTATGCAATTGTAACGGTTTTTCAGCAACTTATTTATTAATAATGTGCAGATAACTCTTTCCTTAGATACAGTCATATGGCTGTGTTAACCTCAACTATGTTCTGAACAAGATTGATTTGAAATGTTTCATCTGATTTCTCGTGTTGGGGGACCCCGGTATTGTTATTCTGTGCACGAGGATACTCTCTACTATCTTTTTTTTTTTTTGCCTGTAATTAAATAATCTTCCGGCTAAACTCCTATTTACAGTAACTTCCTTATGATTAGCAAGCTCATTTATCCCACTTTCACTAGTGTGGGAGGGAGTTTTAGGCTGGCTGAGTGTGACGGGATTAGGCACTCTCTCCTATATTGGAAACAAGTGGGAAGTTCAGTAAAATGAACGCCTATAGTTTAACAATCTATGCTCTTGGCAGGTCTCGTGCAAAGCTTCAAACCACTCTATCACCTATAATGAGCAAGTGACACTATCTCCCTTCCATTTGTGCGTCAGGAAGATCCGAGCTCGCTGAGTGTGATGGGATTTGTCACACTCCGCCATACCGGATGCCATGAAAAACTTCAATCCCAGCCATTTCACAGCTCCTTAAATTTACTAAAGTGCTTCACTGCACTAACATATGTTGTTTATTGAAGCCTTTTGATTTGTTATCACGCAGAGCCGTAGTTCAGCAGTCTGACTGATCTAGACTGCCGCAATGCATATACAGCCGGATCAGGCTAATATTTACTGATTTTTAAAGCGCAGCAGCTTTTACTCAGCTTGCGTTAAACTGATCATCTAACAACACAGTGGAATGCGGTGCCTAGCAACTTCGGTTGAGGCACTTTGATCGGCTTTACCACGTGCATCCTGAACGCCAACTGCGGTCCCCCCACACAGGAAATCAGTGAGTACTCTTTTATGTTTAGCTATATAAGTATGTTGTTTATGAATCTGTGTGTATTATTGCCATCCTGATGAAAGCCCATGTATATCAGGATCGTGACAGGGATCCAACACGCAGAATACAAACAGGGGGTAGGTACGTATACCGGACCTTAGAATGGCCGGACTAACGTAAGGAGAAAGCAAAAGAATAGTCAGAGACAAGCCGAGGTCGAGGGAACGAGAGATCAGGTAAGCGAGAGACAAGCCGAGTCAAAAGGGCAAGAGAGGAAAGCAGGGTCAAAATACAAGCCAAGTAAGGAACCAAAAGACAATAGAGGTAATTGCACTGAGTGACCAGACTAGCTAGAACCACGACAGGGCAATGAATCATTCCACAGAACCCTTTTTTATACCTTGGCTCTTTAACTGTTGGCTCCGCCCCCAACGAGTCCTGATTCGTTGTTCGGCACTTGGTTGCCGTGATTGACGGGTCGGAACGTGATTGCCGTCATGACGTCGGCTACTGAGCGCCGCGTCATAAAAGGAGGCGGAGCTATCGCGGCCGGCGTGTAAACGACCGGGAGGAGTGCAAGGATCGGGTGAGTCAGCCCCCCTGGGAGGATGGACGTCTAGGTGTCTAACCTCCTCCGAGGTAGACACCAAAGGTACCCTGACAGTACCCCCCCTCTCAGAAACGCCCACCGGGCGGAAGGAACCGGGGCGGGACGGAAAACGAGCATGAAATGCCCGGAGGAGACGAGGGGCATGCACATTTTCATGGACCACCCAAGACCTTTCTTCAGGCCCATACCCCTTCCAGTCAACAAGATATTGCAACTTCCCCCGAGAAATACGAGAATCGAGAATGGATTTGATTTCATATTCCTCCTGACCCTCAACCTGGACAGCGAGAGGGGAGGACTCAGGGGAGGAAAATCTGTTGCAAACCAAAGGCTTCAATAAAGAAACATGAAAAGAGTTAGGGATGCGCAGGGCAGGCGGAAGGGCAAGACGATATGCAACCGGGTTAATCCGACACAGAACCTTGTAAGGGCCTATGTAACGAGGGGCAAATTTCATGGAAGGAACCTTCAAGCGGATGTTTCTGGTACTCAACCACACCCTATCACCCGGGGCAAAAACCGGAGCCACCCGTCTCCGTTTGTCAGCGTGTCGTTTGAACACCATGGAATTCTGAAGAAGAATTCGTCGAGTCTGATCCCACAACTTTCTCAGATTGGCGACATGAACATCAACCGACGGAACCCCTTGGGAAGGGGAAACCGACGGAAGAATGGAAGGATGAAAGCCATAATTCAAGAAAAAGGGGCTAGAACGAGTAGAATCACAAACGAGATTGTTGTGTGCAAACTCTGCCCAAGGAATCAGACCAACCCAATCGTCCTGGTGTTCAGAAACAAAACAACGCAAATATTGTTCAATCTTTTGGTTGGTGCGTTCGGCAGCTCCGTTGGACTGGGGATGATAGGCAGAGGAGAAATTCAACTTGATGCCTAAGTGAGAACAGAAAGACTTCCAAAAGCGGGAAACAAATTGGGAACCTCTATCAGAAACAATTTCAGAGGGAATACCATGTAGACGAAAAATCTCCCTCGCGAATATCTCAGCTAATTCGGGAGACGAGGGCAGTTTAGGCAAGGGCACGAAATGAGCCATTTTAGTAAACCTGTCAATCACCGTGAGAATAACAGTATGTTTTTTAGAAACAGGCAAATCGACAATGAAATCCATAGCCAAACACGACCATGGTCTCTCGGGAATTTCTAAGGGATGCAAAAGTCCACAAGGGAGCGCGTGAGGTTGCTTAGTCTTCATACAGACAGCACATGCCCTGACGAAATCCCTTATATCCTTACGAAGGGAAGGCCACCAGAAATCTTTAGAAATCAGGGAACACGTTTTGCGTGTGCCGGGGTGCCCAGCAATTTTACTGTCATGAAAGCAATGCAGCAGTTCCACTTGGAGCTCAGGAGGAACGAAGTATCGATCCCCAGGAACAGGTTTGGGAGCTAGATGTTGTACTTTCTTGATCTCAGCAAGCAACGGCGAGTGTATCCTGACACAAGTGTTGGCAATAATATTACACTTGGGAACGATAGAAGACAAAGCTGCTTCAGACACCGTAGAGGGTTCATGTTGACGGGACAATGCATCTGCCTTAGAGTTCTTAGAACCAGGTCTATAAGTGAGCACGTAATTGAAATGTGTCAGAAACAAGGACCAACGAGCTTGCCTGGCGGACAAGCGCTTGGCCTCCCCTATGTAGGACAAATTCTTGTGATCAGTCAAAATAGTAACCGGGTATAATGTCCCCTCCAACAAATGTCTCCATTCCTTTAAAGCCATAATGACCGCTAACAGTTCCCTATCACCAATGTCATATCTACTTTCAGGCCCAGATAATTTCTTGGAAAAAAAACCACAAGGATGTAACGGTTTATCCAAACCTAGCCTTTGGGACAAGATAGCGCCTATACCTGTCTCCGAGGCGTCAACCTCGAGTAGAAAAGGCAAAGATGTGTCAGGATGAACTAATATCGGTGCTGAGGCAAAATGTTCCTTGAGAGTTTTGAAAGCAGAGAGAGCCTCTGTGGACCAAGTCTTGGTATCAGCCCCTGTCTAGTCATATTGGTAATAGGAGCAATAATAGAAGAGTAACCTTTAATGAAGCGCCTATAATAATTGGAAAATCCGATAAATCTCTGAATGGCCTTGAGTCCCCTGGGCAATGGCCAATCTAAAATCGATTGGAGTTTAATGGGGTCCATCCTAAATCCGTCTCCAGAAATAACGTAGCCAAGAAAGTTTATCTGAGATTAGTCGAAGCTACACTTTTCCAATTTGCAGTACAATCCATGTTGTAACAGTTTGCGCAGTACCCTTCTGACTTGTCTGTGGTGAGTCTCAATCTCTCTAGAGTGTATTAGTATATCATCCAAATATACTATAACGCATTCATGCTGAAATTCCCTAAGAACCTCATTAATAAGGTCCTGGAATACTGCAGGTGCATTGCAAAGCCCGAAGGGCATTACCGTGTATTCATAGTGGCCATAACGGGTATTGAAAGCTGTTTTCCATTCGTCTCCCTGCTGAATTCTCACCAAGTTATAAGCTCCCCTCAAATCTAACTTGGTAAAAATCTTGGAGCCTTTCAGTCGATCAAAGAGCTCAGTAATTAAAGGAATAGGATAAGCATTTCTAACAGTTATCTTATTCAAGCCCCGATAATCAATGCAAGGCCGTAGAGTGCCGTCTTTTTTATCTACAAAAAAGAAACCGGCCCCGGCCGGAGAAGATGATCTCCTAATAAAACCTTTGTCTAGGTTTTCACGTATGTACTCTTCTAGGACTAAGTTTTCCTTAGTGGATAAAGGATATACCGTACCCCTCGGAGGCATAGTACCAGGTAGGAGTCTAATTTTACAGTCGAAAGACCTATGTGGAGGTAAAGTATCAGCCCTCTTTTTGTCAAAGACTGCCTTTAAATCCTGGTACTGTGATGGTATCTGTAAATCTGTAGGTTGGGAAGAGTTAACCGGGGCGTCAACCCTGCAAATTGGTGAGACTTTCTGCACACATCCTTTCTGGCAACCCTGACCCCAGGAGACTATCTCACCCAGTTCCCAGTCAATGATAGGGTTATGCTTCTTAAGCCAGGGATACCCCAAGACTATAGGAACTGAAGGAGATGAGATCAGCATGAGGGATATTCTTTCCTCGTGAAGGATACCAGTGGTTAACTTAATTGGTATGGTTTCACGAAAAATCACAGGTTCAGATAATGGTCTACCATCTATGGCCTCAACGGCCAAGGGTGTATCCCTTAGCTGAGATGGGATAGAATGGTTAGTGACAAAGGCTTGGTCAATAAAGCTTTCAGCTGCTCCGGAATCTATCAAAGCCATAGCATTAAGTACTCCCTTTTCCCAAGCTAAAGAAACAGGTATCAGAAGCCTATGATCTTTATAATCATAAATAGAGGACAAGATAGAAACACCCAAGGCCTGTCCTCTTGAGAAACTTAGGTGCGAGCGTTTCCCGGCCGGTTAGGGCAATTTAGGCGTAGGTGACCTCTAATTCCGCAATACATACAAAGACCCTCCCTTCTCCTGTACTGTCTTTCCTCCTCTGAGAGTCGAGTATGACCTATTTGCATAGGTTCTGGGAGAGCTAAAGTAGTAGAATCAGAAGTCTGAAATGAGGGAGCTAGTCTTATGGAGGATCTGCGGGTTCTATCCCGAATATTCTGCCTCTGTCTCATACGTTCATCTATTCGGGAAATAAATGAAATCAGATCCTCCAAATTTTCAGGAAGATCTCTTGTGGCCACCTCATCTAAAATCTCATCAGATAACCCGTTCATAAATACGTCCATATAAGCCTGTTCATTCCACTTGACCTCTGCCGCCAAGGATCTGAACTCCAAGGCATAATCCACTAGGGTTCGGTTATACTGTCTAAGACGTAACAGTAGTCTAGCTGCATTGGCCTTTCTTCCTGGAGGGTCAAAGGCTCTCCTAAATGCAGCGACAAAAGCATTATAATTATAAACTAACGGGTTATCATTTTCCCACAGGGGGTTAGCCCATCTAAGTGCCTTGTCAATGAGCAAGGTAATTATAAATCCAACCTTTGCCCTGTCAGTAGGGTAGGCGTGGGGTTGTAATTCAAAATGAATACCTATCTGGTTTAAAAAACCTCGACAAGTGTCAGGAGCGCCGCCATAGCGTGACGGGGACGTAACACGGGAAGAAGTAGCCACTGTGGCTACCTCTAGGCCTGTACTTATAGGAGAGATAGATGGGGTACGCATCTCCTCTGAGTGACTACTAGGACGAGATAGCAATGCTTGCAGAGCTAGAGCCATCTGGTCCATTCTATGATCCATGGCCTCAAATCTAGAGTCAGGAGAACCGACCTGAGAGTTTGTACCTGCAGGATCCATTGGCCCTGTCGTAATGTCAGGATCGTGACAGGGATCCAACACGCAGAATACAAACAGGGGATAGGTACGTATACCGGACCTTAGAATGGCCGGACTAACGTAAGGAGAAAGCAAAAGAATAGTCAGAGACAAGCCGAGGTCGAGGGAACGAGAGATCAGGTAAGCGAGAGACAAGCCGAGTCAAAAGGACAAGAGAGGAAAGCAGGGTCAAAATACAAGCCGAGTCAGGAACCAAAAGACAATAGAGGTAATTGCACTGAGTGACCAGACTAGCTAGAACCACGACAGGGCAATGAATCATTCCACAGAACCCTTTTTTATACCTTGGCTCTTTAACTGTTGGCTCCGCCCCCAACGAGTCCTGATTCGTTGTTCGGCACTTGGTTGCCGTGATTGACGGGTCGGAACGTGATTGCCGTCATGACGTCGGCTACTGAGCGCCGCGTCATAAAAGGAGGCGGAGCTATCGCGGCCGGCGTGTAAACGACCGGGAGGAGTGCAAGGATCGGGTGAGTCAGCCCCCCTGGGAGGATGGACGTCTAGGTGTCTAACCTCCTCCGAGGTAGACACCAAAGGTACCCTGACACATACAGACACACAGATACACATACATATATATATACACTAACACACAGATAGATAAACTTACATACAGATAGATACATAAACAGATACACAGACATACATACAGACATGCATGAAAAATGTACATAGTTTAAGTCGTGTTGTTAAAGGGCCATAACGCTGACCGAGCCCCTAAAACCACTTTTGCCA
>OW240916.1:129235754-129255144 GCA_933207985.1 Pelobates cultripes | reverse complement strand
CTGTATCTTTTCAAAACACCATAAAACCTGTACATGGTGGGTATTGTTATACTTGGGAGACTTCGCTGAACACAGATATGATTGTTTTACAACAGTAAAACTTAACACGACGATGAAATCACCAGTAAAAGTGCAATTTTTGTGTAAAAAAATAAATGCAAAAAAAAAAATAATTAACGCTAACTTTGGCAAGCGTTTGTGGCTAAGTGGCTACTGCAAAAGACTAAACATACCCCATTTTGAATACAGTGGGTTGTCTATTTTACAAATAGTATGCCATGATGGGGTTAATTTTCATTCCTAGGCTGCTATACGGTCTCAAAGGCAACATAGGCCTAGTAAACCAATCTGGTAAATTTCAATGCGCAAACATGGAAAAGGGGAAAGCCCTACATTTGACCCCTGTAAGTTTGCAAAAACCCATAGAACCTGTACATTGGGGGCACTATTGTACTCAGGGGATGCTACTGAACACATCCATGCCTAAAGTACAACATGAGAGAAAAATAACACAAAAAAATTACTACCCAAAAGGTTGACAAAGACTGGCATTAGAATTAGTGATGAAAAGTTTCAAAATACCACCATTTGAAATACCCTAGCGTGTCTACTTTTAAAAAATATATGGTTTGATGGGGGTAAATTGCATTGGCCGGCTTCAAAAATGTCCCAAATAGGACATGGGTGCATGATGACCAGCTGAGAAAATTCCAAGTTGGAAAACTGGAATGCGCACCCTCCAAATAAGGTCTTTTAGCCCCCAAAGAACCCGACACACCTATACATGGGGGGTATCCCTATACTCAGGAGATGTTGCTGATATTGGGGTGTTCTTTGGCAGTAACCCTTAAAGTTCTCCGTACATGTATTCTTTAATTGCTATGTGTGTCAAAAGAATCACCATTTTTTTTAATTTGGCATAGATTGGTGGTAAAATGGTTGCATGAAAAGAGTCAAAATAAGTTTAATACCTCGGTTGTCTTATTTTAAAAAAATATATACATGTGAAGGGTTATTCAGGGATTCCTGACAGATATCAGTGTTAAAATGTAACTTTAAAGAACTATGAGTAAATGGAGCCAAATTTAGATACACAGTAGAAGTGGGGGGTAACCCCTAGTAGAAAATGGGGATAAGATACGAAAAATTATCTCTCGGAATTGGCCCATTTTACAACATGATAGGGATCTAAGTGATAGTATTGAAAAATTTCCCCAGATGACTGCTCGCAGAGCAAGAAATTTGAAAGACATTCTTGTCCACAGCCACACAGAACCCATCAAGTCATTACAATCCACCTGGTTAAAACAAACTACTGGAGTATTTCGATGTGGGCATGGAGTTATTTCAGAATATACTCAAACGTATTTAATAATCGCACAAACAAATCTGTTTCTATTACCAATATTTGTGTAGTAGTTTAGTCTACATGTTATATTTTATTGCCTTTGGAAATTCCAATTCTGTCACCAATGGGTTAATTACTTTAGCCGCAAAGACTATTCTATCTCTTCAAATGCTCTCCGTTACGTCATTTCAGGCAACCAATTGGGAACTGCCTGCTCGGACCAATCAAACGATTCCTTTGGAATTTTAAACCCGGTTCTCACGCACCTCTCGTTTCCTCTCTGACGAGCTAGGTGTAGCGAAACGCGCGCGTCAGAGGACTGTGGTGTGCTGCACTTCTTGGATCTTTAGTGCAGTACACAGACTAGCGACCGCGCTGTTTTTCATTCTATATTCTTATTTAAAATATATAGCGTCTATTACTATTTTTGCAGATCCTAGTTCTATCTTGACAAATAGATTTCTGGGGGGTTGGAGCTAGGTGCCCTCGAAGGCACGGGACACATTCATATAGAGGGTGTTACCTTTTCTCACATCGTTAACAGCTTTTTGTATCATTGGACGTTCTTGGTATATGATACTTTGTAGCACTGGTTATTGCTACTCGATTTATATATGTGTCTTTGTTCTACTCTCTCCCTCCTAGATATTCCCATGTATGCTTTACTGTCGGTGCAGCGATTTCAGGCTGTTGCCGATTTACACATACACCTTTTATATCAAGTTAATTAGTGGTATCCTTTTATTTGGATTACCACTCTAGCCACTCCAACACTGGTCTGGATATCAGCTCAACGTTCATTTAATGATCCTATTTTTTTATTTTGCTGATATTTATGGTTTCATTAATTTACTAATATAAATGTCTTAGATATTTACAGGACCTATATAGTCCAATAGCATTTTTTGACATTTTAAGCAACAGACTTTATAATCTATTGTTGAGCCACCAGGGTTTTTGAATGTATGGCACATTACTAGCCACTATGGACAGGAACAGCTTTCTAGATTGTATCACATTTACTTGTTGATAGGACCTATATCGATCTACAAGCTTAGTATTGGTTTCCATAGTACCAGACCACATTACTGATCATTGATTCATCAGATCGGTATTCTGCTTCTCTAGCCTGACTAATTACTAGCTATCACTGACAGTAAGAGTTTCTCATATTTTGATCTGCAATTATATTTTGTTTTTATTATATTCAGACTACTTGTCTCTATATCTATATTTTTAATTTTTTTGGTGTTTATATGGTAGCACACATTTGGGCTATATTTTTGTAGTGTTCAATAAATCTTTATTATTTTTGTTCTTTTATCTTAGTGGTTTTGTCTGGCCTATATAGCAGGCTTTTTGTTGGCTATTCTGAACCCCTTTTCTTGATGCATATATCTCGCATCATGTATTAGATACATTCCTCTTTCTGTACTTTACAATGTAACTTTCGTTAATATTGCACTTATAGCCCTATAACTTTCCAAAAAAAGCTAAGAACATGTTAACACTGGGCATTTCTAAACTCAGGAGTACATTTTGAAACTATTTAGCACAAGTGTTTTTTGGCTGTTGTAGATGCGTAACAGCAGATTTTGGGGGTCAAAGTTTGAAAAAGTGTTTTTTTTTTTTTTTAAATGTTCTTCATATTTAAAAAAAAAACATTATAGTAAATTATATGATATGAAAAAAATAATGATATCTTTAGAAAGACCATTTAATGGTATATAATATGTGTGGGTACAGTAAATGAGTAAGAGGAAAATTACAGCTAAACACAAACACAGCAGAAATGTAAAAAGAGCCCTGGTCCTTAAAGGACCACTCTAGGCACCTAGACCACTTCAGCTTAATGAAGTGGTCTGGGTGCCAGGTCCAGCTAGGGTTAGCCCATTTTTTCATAAACATAGCAGTTCCAGAGAAACTGCTATGTTTATGAATGGGTTAAGCCTTCCCCTATTTCCTCTAGTGGCTGTCTCATTGACAGCCACTAGAGGCGCTTGCGTGCTTCTCACTGTGATTTTCACAGTGAGAGCACGCCAGCGTCCATAGGAAAGCATTATGAATGCTTTCCTATGTGACTGGCTGAATGCGCACGCAGTTCTTGCCGCGTGTGCGCATTCAGCCGACGGGGAGGAGAAGAGGAGGATCGGAGGAGGAGAGCTCCAAGCCCAGCGCTGGAAAAAGGTAAGTTTTTACCCCTTTCCCCCTTCCAGAGCCAGACGAGAATGTTTTCCTGGCACTATAGTGGTCCTTTAACGGTAAGAAAATTGAAAAACGGTCTGGTCACTAAGCGGTTAAGTTGCTGGTGTTTCGGGATGGCCGAGTGCACGTACTCTGACCCGGTGATGATCCGTAGCACTTATTCTGGGACTTTGGACTCCTACCCCCTCTCAACCTGCCTACTGTATCTGACACCAGAGGAACTACGCCATTTGCCGATCGAGTAGCAAGAGGTTAGAGCGCGGGGACACTGACTGCTTTAACGGGTATTGTATGATGACCGCTGGGGACGGCTCTATCCGGGGGACTGTACCTATATGCATCAGATTCAGGGAGGTTGGCGTGAGACTGTTGGGGAGGATAGGGGACGGGTTTGGGCCTTCCCACTGCTTTTACCTACGAACCGATGGGAGTCTCTTAGGCCATAAATATGGCCAAGTTAGGGACCCACAGTCCGCAGGGGACACTTGGTAGTTTGGGGATTAAGAGCATTGGGTGGGGAAAAGGGATGGGCCTTACACTGCCACCTTGAAGGGCTTACTTTTGTTCCGGTTGTGGGTTCAGCGATTCACCATTCCTGGCATTATTCTGAATGGCAGTGGCCTTTCCCTAAGGGGCTCAGCACTCATGGCACCTTCGCTGTGGGCTCGGAACTTCCCTGGGGACTATCACACCCCTGCATGGAATCTGCTCTGCTGCCCCCCTTCAAGGTCTCCTCTATTGATTATCGACAGGTGATTGTAGGTATTACTGCTGGTCCCTACTTCAAGAGGACGTTCGGGATATTACAAGTATAAAGACTGGGAGTTATCTACTAAGCGGCTGCAATCCGAACAAAGTCCCAAATTGCATCCTAACATGAATGGAGAAACTGTTCTCATTCTGTTAGGACGAAATTCAGTGGTTTCGCCAGTGTTCGGGAATACTGACAGGAAGCATCGCAAGATCACGGAGGAAAGGTAAGAATTGTGGGAAAATACACATATATATATATATATATATATATATATATATATATATATATATATACATACATATAGATTTAGATATATGTACAACAAGAACAAGAGTGAGCGCTAATTAAAAAATGGGCAGCAACCCTAAAATGGAGTTCCCTCAAAGTACAAAGATAGTCAAAAAAGGAAGGTAAGAGCTGTGCCAAATAGTACAATGTGAAATATTACAGTGAGCAGCACAATTTGCAAATATATGAGAGAATACAAAAACACAAAAAAATTAAAACAAAAGATTCAAATATCAGAAAAAAGAGTCCAATTAGAAGGATCTTACGAAGATCAAATATTGAATAAAGTGCTTGATCGGGAGTAGCATCCTCACTGTCTTTATCTGGATTAATTCACTCATTTGAAAGACAAAATTAGATACAAGAAACCAATAGTGCAATATGAATAGTCCAATATATTTGTTTGTAGAATAGATGAAAATAAACTCACATTTGATACAGCTATAACTAGCTTTAGTGTGAAGAGTGTACAGCGGTATAATCCCCACTTATAGGATATGCTGTAAATTTCTTCCGTCTGGGGTATGGTCCACACTCGGGAAAAAGGTAAAAAGAGACAACTAATAGTGTTCACCCAATAAAGGCAACAATAGTAAAATAACTAAAATAGTACTCACAAGTGAAGAGCAGACTAACTGCTCTTTGGTAACAGCGTTGGTGGTATGACCTCAGATTTCTTGGAGTACAGGATACTAAAAATACCAGGTAAAAAAATGTGTATAAAAAAAGATAGTTGGCACAAGAAGAGTGACCAAAAAATCTTTATTACAATACACAACATGTTTCGCCTCAAGGCTTCATCAAAATGGAATAACACACAATACCTGGCAATATAGGTTTAAATAGTAGCAGAACTGATTAAAATTGGCGCCAAAACTATGGACAATCAATCAGAATATATATAATAAATAAAAACTTGAAATTAGTTAAAACCTGTATAGGTAGTCAGCTTATGAATTGTAATAGTTGGGGATTTATTTTAGTATAAAAACGAGGTGTCTGTCTTAAGTTATAGGTTTATTATTAAAATCACGTGACCTCCGTGATTTCACGGCATAATGCCGCTTTGCCCTCATGGGAAATGTAGTTTTGTATTGTCGGCACGCTAATTGTGTTAGCCGACATAGATACATTTAGAAACATAATATTGGGCGGAGACCCGTCTAAAATGCGCTCGGGAAGTATGGGCGTGAGCTTGTTAATGGTGGCGACTGCTAAGCCGTTTGGGGGATGTAGTCTTGACGTTGGCACGCCAATAGCTGCGGCCACGTCAAGAATAAGGAAATTTAAACAAGCACGTGCTGTCGGGAGAATAATGTCCGTATTGGAGGGGGAGAGAACCATGGCATCGGCCATATTGGAAGGGGAAAGGGGGAATGCCAAAATATCGTCTTAAAAAGGGAAAATAAAGGCGGGGTCACTTGGCTACATATTAAAATAAGATATATAGATATATATTTGTGTCTGTAGTGTATGTATATCTACTACTTTTGTCTCTAAGGGACTAAAGTAGCAGCCCAATCTACTTGTCCTGGCACAAAATAATACTAGTTGCAAAGTTTGGGTGCCCTTGTCTAGAGCCCTGGAGATTAACCCCTTAAGGACCAAACTTCTGGAATAAAAGGGAATCATGACGTGTCACACATGTCATGTGTCCTTAAGGGGTTAACAGGGCTATTTGCTAAACTTATTTTCACAAGTTAAATCCGAATGAAAAAATGGAGGCAAAAATAGCTGATCTAGAAATATTTATCTAACTTTGCTGTAGTTAAAACATGGATAGTTTTCCTTCAATTTTGCCATTTGGATTTATTTTCCCCCCAAAAATCAAATGTTTGTGAATTTCCCCTAGTGTAGTCTCTCCCTTTATCATAGTGTGTGCGATCTATATATGTATGTACTATGTGAGTTGTGTGCTGCCTGTATGTATGTAATTTGTGCGTGTTGTGTGCTGCCTGGATGTATGTAATTTATGCAAATTATGTGCTGCCTGTATGTGTGTAATTTGTCCGTGTTGTGTGCTGCCTGTATGTAATGTGTGTGTATACTGCCTGTATGTGGTGTGTGCCATGTGTTGGCTGTGTGCACTGCCTGTACGTACTGTTCGTTCTGCCTGTATTCACTGTGTGTGTGAGCTGTATGTTTAAATTAATGTGATTCAGACTTTTATTCAATACAATTTGAACGTTTTATGTATATATATATATATGCTAATAATATAAACATATGTGAATATTAATATATTTACACATATATTAATGTACAAGTAAATATGCATAATACTCTTACAAATTAAAGGATAAATGGTTTAATTTAACTAAACCTTGTCCTCATACACTGTCATTCTGACACACACTGATACACATGCCGTACATATATAAATCCATATGTTAAAGGAAGAACTATTATTTTATTGTATCTATATGAAGAATGTAGAAATGAGTATGATGACTGTCCTTAGTAGTGTGCATTTTGCCTTACAATATGTAAATCTGTATTCACACACCAACCCATTAATTATACAAGATGTGTATGCTTGCTTCAGGGTAGTGCTTTACTATGCAGTATGTCTGGATTCAGCAGGCATGTTGCTGTGATGCAGATTACCCAGGTCATTGTGAGAAGCTGGAAGTTATTATGCAACATTGCCAAGGTGAAAGTGCAAATTCTGACTGATCAAGACAAAATCTCCATCTGTTCATGGTAGAATGACAGGTGTACGGAGTCTAAACCACCATTCTAGTATAAGGACATAAGGTTTATTCTGCTACATGCATGTATACGTTCTATCCAGTTTACATTGGTAATATTGCTGCAGCAGCAATTTGGCTTGATGGATGTAATTGCTTCCCCCCCAATATGAATATAGAAAGCAGCATCATGAAGCCTTGCACACTGGGGCGATTGAAGAAGCAGCTGTTATAGTTAGTAGATACACGCACATCAGAACAGCCAGGGCAGATAAATGACTTTATATATTTCCTGTGATCAGTCACATTTGTTCGTTGGCACATTCCAACAAAAGCAGGAGTCGAGACAGCAGAGGAAAGGAAAGAGAGGGAAGCGTATTTTCTACATTCAGTGATTCCTTCTGGCCTGATTGATGAGAGGAGCAATGTAAAAGGCAGCTGCTTATCTCGCCCAATACATATTGTAGCATCCTGGCTCCTGCAAGCAGAGATACCACGTAGCACCATATGTCAAAGAGAAAAAGGGACAGACTGGTAAACCATAGAAAACTGCCATCAAAAAGTCTTTTACATTTAGATTATGTGCTAGATTAACTTTAGTTTTTTCTACACATCATGGCCAACTGCAATGAGCAATTAACATTTCCACAGCATTAGACATATCTAAAAACCGCTTTTCTGTTTAAAAAAATTTCACAATAAGAAACGTCCTGGAAAACGCATTAAATTCGTAAACCGAGGTCCCACTGTGTATGTATATATTCAATACAATGTTAAGCAAAAATCTGCACACCAGGCAAGCCATAAAACTTGCCTTTTCCACATAAATTACAAATTTGCAGTGATGTTAGTGCATGGATTCTGGGTAGGCATATGCAAATTAGTTCAACAAAGAATCACATTTTATGTGTGTGTGTATATATATATTTATATTTATATATATATATATATATATATATATTTATTTTTTTTTTGCATTGAGAATATGCCCCCTTCACTGTACAGTGACAATCAAGTTGTGCATTTAAGAGAATAATGCATAGATCATGTCTTTTGTGGTATTTGAAAACATTATCTGCTTATCGAACCACTTATATAGATACACACAAATGTGCAGATGTATTTGATTATAATGATGCATCCATTAATTAATATATCAAATATTCAGCAACAAGTGCTTGCTTGTTTTAAGGCTTCACTATGTGTATTACTTTTTCTTCATAGGAAACAAGTCTCCACATGTCACTTTGCTTCAACTTGCACATTTAAAAGCAGACTGTGGAGGAGAATTATCATGCTGCAAAATGCAGCTTCTGTTCATATCATCCTAATCTAATAGAAAACCATGTATGGGAATATGTGATTGTGGTCATTGTTGTGGATAACAGAAGATTCTGGAGGAGTTTAATTGGGGCTTATAATGTCAAGTCTTACATCACTTGACAAACCAAAACATTACTAGCTACTGCAAGCCTGAAGGGTCCATGAGTTGAATTTCTACTCTCCAGACTGCATTTTCACTTGGTAATCACTAGTTCAACCTTTTAGTAGTACTGTGCCAAAACAAGATCTTGAAGTCCCTTGGCGTGCCGGTCCTATTTTTTTTTAAAATTGAGGTGTTTTATGTTGCCATATGCTGCTTGTGTTATTTATGGATTGTTACAAAGTACCCTCTGTCTGCCACTTTTGCTACAAAGTATCCTTTGGCTAACCCCTTTCTTTGCTACACTGTTTCTGTTTGTTTTCCCTGAATAAAACAACGAAAAACATCCACCTGGTCATTCGTATGAACGAATGACCGACCACCCGACATATGGAGTGTGCCGCCTATTAACCACCCAGAAGCTGCGGTTTCGGCTTGTTAACCCGTTCACCTTTCAATTACCGAACAAACTGCTGAACGATTGACCACCCTGCATGAGGAGTGTGCCCCTTATTAGCCGCATAGAAGCTGCGGTTTGTGGTTAACCGCAGCTTAATTGACGAACGACTAGGTGGTCGTCATTCGTATGCACGAACACATGGCGGCGGCCATCTTTAACTGTCGAACGCCCAGCGGGACTTGGTCATCGACCTTCTGGAACTGTTCTCGGACACAATTATTCACAAACAGACCTCTGTCCGTTCGTGACTAAACAAACGAGCACCGTGCTGTTTGGTACTTTTAGACTATGGAGGCTAGACCGACCTTATGCCTGAATATTGTTTCTGCTCAATAAACCAGACTTCTTACCCTCAACTCGCAGCCTCGACTCGTGTTGTAGGGAATTGCTGATCACTAGCTCTGCTCAGAGTTCCAGCAATACTTTATACTTGCAGGAAGATCGTTAGGTGCTGAATTGGAACTTTCTACCTCTCTCCAGGATCGGGGACAAGGACATCCAAGCGGTCCAACCCTCAGGCAACCCAAACATGGATGATGCAGGAGCTCCGTAATGTTGTATTTGTGGATAAGTGGGCTGTTATATTATATATACTCATGAGTAGTTTGTGGTATTGTGTATTATACCTATGAATGTGGACTTTGTACAGAGGCTGGTTATAGGATTGTGTGTGTGAATATGTCACATAGTGTATTTGAAGGTGTGTATATGTGTGGGGCTGCTTGTGGTATTGCGTGTGAGGCTGATTGTGTGTTTGTATGGGTGTATGTGGATAGTCAGTGGTGTTGTGTTTGTGGGGACTGATAGTGGTGAGTGTGTTTGCGTGTGGGCTGTTTGTATAATTTATTTCAGGGGGAGGCTTTTTTTGCAGCTTTGTGTATATCTGTCAGCATGGTTGGCTTCCCTGGGGTCCAGTGGGCACCGGGCTGGCCAGGTGCAGGTCAAGGGCAGTAGCTCAGTTGTAGTGTGGATTCCCCTTCACAAGTGCTTGAGATCACTTCCTCTAAGTGCTGCAATGCATAAATTGAGGATTGTCCCTCACCACCTGTGTCATGGCTAAAATAGGAGAACCCAAAACACACAGACCCTAATCTGCTAAAGGAGAGGTATAACGTAATACCCGGACTTAGAATGGCCAGATTTAACGTAAAGAGTCAGGAAGAAAGCCAAGGTCAAACGTAGAATAGTACAGCATAAATGACAAGCCAAGGTCAGGAACACAGAAAGCGGAGAAATGAGAAACAAGCCAAAGTCGGTAACAAAAAAAACAAATACATTATAAAATGCACTCTTGTGTCAACATGAACCACAACAGGGCAACTTGCTACTGAAAGGCCCTGGCTTATTCAGCCAGGAAACCAGTCCCATTGGTCTGTATCACTGTAGAGCACCTAAACACCCAAATTCGCGCCAAAAGCCGAATTCGGGAGTTTGATTGGTTCGGCACTTGGAGTCGCGCCGTTATGACGTAGGCACGACTCCGTACAAATAGACGCGCAAGCAGAGCATGCAGCGTCTGACCCGCCGCCGGATCAGGGAGCTCCGGAACGGATAAGTATGACAACCTGCAATCACCACTCTGTTTGCACTAGCAAACTGGGACTCCTGATATGTCAGAGCCTGTTTGTCTCTGGCAGCCTTGAGTGCCGTGCGAAAGCACCTCGAGTGCCATGTTGCTGACCCCTGCACTAGTTTGAGTGGACAATTTGAGCCTTGCTTTAATGAATCCTAGAAAAGCTAAGTTTTTTATATATATATATATATATATATATATATATATATATATATATATATATATAAAAAAAAATCCAATATCTGGCACTCACCCAAAGTAAAAATGAATCATTGCATCTGTATGAGGGAAGTTTAGTGTCTCCATGCAGGGGGTGGAGACACTGAATGGCAGTGCTGCCCACTCAAGTAGCTATCTGAGGAGTGGCCAGTGGAGATATCCCTAGGCTGTAATATAAACAGTGTTATAAAGACAGTGTTTACTGCAAAAAGCCTTAAGGGAATGATTATACTCACCAGAAAAAATACAATAAGCTGTAGTTGTTCTGGTGCCTTTAACATGATGCTGTAGAAGCTGCTCACTTTTCATTTTTATGAGGCACGTGGCAAAGGATCATAATGGATATCTCTATCCGATGATACATTTAAGTTTATAAAGCTTTGATACTAGGATTAAAAAACAAACATAATTGGAAAATCCTAATTACAGCTGAACTTTAATAAAATTATGTTATTTTTGTTGATTATGTTTCTCTTCTCAGATGGCTTTATATTTAATTAGGATTTGATAATCTTTCTTTCTAGTACCTTCTAGTGCTTTTGAGAAATGCGCTATGGAGAAAATCTTGTTAATTTAATTAGTGCTTTTATAAACATACTGGAAAAAAGTCAAAAAAGACCATTTATAATGCATGTTCTTGTTTATTTCAAACTGGAAAGCCAATTCCTGTTTTTGTGTGGTGCTGATACTTGCGGGTTATGAAACTGGATACCACTGGATACCAATGAAATGAATAGCATACAGTGCGTCATTGCACACGACAAGAAACTAAGCAGCTCTGACAAACATACTGCTTAAATGAACCAAATCCTGATTTGGGATAAACGCTCACCATAGTATTTTATTTCTCTTGTACCCAATGAAAAGCCACAGTATAGAAACATAGAATGTGACGGCAGATAATAACCATTCAGCCCATCTAGTCTGCCCAATCTTCTAAATACTTTCATTAGTCCCTGGCCTTATCTTATAGTTAGGATAGCCTTATGCCTATCCCACGCATGCTTAATCTCCTTTACTGTGTTAACCTCTACCACTTCAGCTGGAAGGCTATTCCATGCATCCACTACCCTCTCAGTAAAGTAATACTTCCTGATATTTTTAAACCTTTGTCCCTCTAATTTAAGACTATGTCCTCTTGTTGTGGTAGTTTTTCTTCTTTTAAATATAGTCTCCTCCTTTACTGTGTTGATTCCCTTTATGTATTTAAATGTTTCTATCATATCCCCCCTGTCTCGTCTTTCCTCCAAGCTATACATGTTAATATCCTTTAACCTTTCCTGGTAAGTTGTATCCTGCAATCCATGAACTAGTTTAGTAGCCCTTCTCTGAACTCTCGCTAAGGTATCAATATCCTTCTGAAGATACAGTCTCCAGTTCTGCGTACAATACTCCAAGTGAGGTCTTACCAGTGTTCTGTACAATGGCATGAGCACTTCCCTCTTTCTACTGCTAATACCTCTCCCTATACAACCAAGCATTCTGCTAGCATTTCCTGCTGCTCTATTACATTGTCTGCCTACCTTTAAGTCATCAGAAATAATCACCCCTAAATCCCTTTCCTCATATGTTGAGGTTAGGACTCTATCAAATATTCTGTACTCTGCCCTTGGGTTTTTACGTCCAAGATGTATTATCTTGCACTTATCCACATTAAATGTCAGTTGCCACAACTCTGACCATTTTTCTAGTTTACCTAAATCATTTGCCATTTGGCTTATCCCTCCTGGAACATAACCCTGTTACATATCTTAGTATCATCAGCAAATATACATAGCTTACCATCAAGACCTTCTGCAATATCACTTATACAAATATTAAAGAGAATGGGTCCAAGTACAGATCCCTGAGGTACCCCACTGGTGACAAGCCCAAGCTTTGAATATACTATATTGACTACAACCCTCTGTTGCCTGTCACTCAGCCACTGCCCTACCCATTCAACAATATTGGAATCCAAACTTAAATATTGCAGTTTATTGATAAGCCTTCTATGCCTTCTATGTGCAACAGTGTCAAATGCCTTACTGAAATCTAGGTAAGCAATGTCTACTGCACCACCCTGATCTATTATTTTAGTTCAATCAAAAAAAGATCAATAAGATTAGTTTGGCATGATCTCAATGAAGTAAACCCATGTTGTCTGGATCCTAAACTTTCACCTACAGTAATATCTGATGCCAAATCTCCATTTGTTAACACTAAATCTAGTATGGCCTCTTTACGAGTTGGCTCCTCAACGACTTGTTTTAGAGACAATCCCAGTAGGGAGTTTAGAATATGTGTGCTCCTGGCACAAGCAGCTATTTTTGTTTTCCAATTCACATCAGGAAGATTAAAGTCACCCATGATGATAACTTCCCCCTTCATTGTCATTTTAGCTATTTCCTCAACTAGTAGATTATCTAACTCTTCAATTTGTCCTGGGGGCCTATAAATCACACCTACACGAGTTACTGTGTGATTACCAAATTCTAACGTAATCCAAACGGACTCTATGTTCGCCTCACTAACTTTTATTAGGCTAGATTTTATGCTATCCTTCACATACAGGGCCACCCCTCCCCCTTTCTTGCCTTCACTGTCTTTTCTATATAAAGAGTACCCTGGTATTGCTATGTCCCAGTCATTTTTCTCATTAGACCATGTCTCAGTAACAGCGACTAAATCTACACTGCCACTAATGAAGGAAGTCACTGATATGTCTCTAATGTGTCTCTAGAGCTGTCTAGAGTGGTATTTTGGGCTGTTTTCCTACTCTCACCATGTCTATATCCACCAGTTATTTCCTGTTTTTAGTACTAAGTACTAGACGGAAGCTTAGCCTCATTATTTTTATCTTCATGTCTGGAAAGTTTATCTTTTTGCAAACTCAGTCTCGATCTAGATGTGTATATTTAGCCTGTTCTTTAGCCTGTTGTATAATTTTTAAAATTGTGTCTGTTTCTTAAGGCCTCACCACACGTAACCTTTGTATTTTGAATTGCTTGTCGTCTGCTTTTTGGGACGAGACCAGCCTGTATGTACTCCTATGCACAGTAAAAAAAAAAAAACACAAAAAACTGCATGTTGGCTGCACATGTACATATATAGGCTTGGTTAGCAGCTAGGACCGTTCATGTTATACTGACTTGATTTCCTTTATCAACTATAACTTCAGCACGTTAGAGGATACATTCTTTTTAGTCTTGTTCCAAATTTCAGCTCTTCTGTGTTTGGGACATAAAGTTGGAAACGCTGATATAGCATTGACTATTAACTGTAAAAGTTAATACAATTTTGTTAGGATACCAATTTATTTTTAAATCTCAAAAAAATGGCTAAAACATTCTATTCAGTAACACAATGGAAGGTTGGTGGTCACCAGCTTTCTTTTAGTTAGCTGCATGTAGAAACGGGAAAGTTGCAGGTACCTGCTGTCTACTATTTCTTTCTTTCTTTACTGACAAGTATGGCATTCTCAATAGTATTCTTTTCTAGAACAGACACGCAGTCTACTATTGTATAAAAAAAACAATGCAAATTGAACCACAGTGGAGATGTATTGTAGTGGTGTGGAGAGATTAGAATGTTAAATTGTACCATACAGAGAGCTTGATATAAGCAAACAGAATTGTATGCAAAATTGTCAGCCTGAAAATTATACTAAATTACTAGAGGTTGTGTTCAAATCTGCACTTATATAAAATGACGATGATGCACATTCATGCAAACTATATCTTTGTTTACATTCTTCTCAATAAAAAAAACATACTTGTCTCTTAAGATCTATTTTGCAAGTTTTCTTAGAGCTCCTATCTGCTTCTTGTGCAGACCAATTAAAACTAGGAAGTGGTTGAGATATTAAGCCAATTACTGATTAAAACAGTGGATGTATACATTGCACACTGTGACACATTTAACATATTCATTGCTTACTCCAAAGGAATATACTTATTGTATTCCCACCATATTGCCTGGCATGAATTTTGCTACACTTGTGCATGCAGTGTGCACCTAGTTATTTTAGGTTAGCATTTGATTGCCAGTTGTGATGTTGGCACATGCTGGAGGGCAGTATGAATGTACAAGAGGCATATTATGTAATGCACATAGAGAAGGGCATTTTATTTATCCGAGAAACTAATAAATAGAAAAAAAGTAGTTCATGTGGATTTTTTGTTCCTCAAAAATCTAACACTACTGAAGACAACATGTTGAAATATACCAAATAACTATTAATTATGGAAAACTGCTTAAATCACAACCATGACTGCTCCACTTTACCATGGTTGTAATCTAACCATGATTGGATATTGTGTGGAAGACCTTTGTTTAGTAGAAACATAGAATGTGACAAGAGATTAGAACCATTCGGCCTATCTAGTCTGCTCAATTTTCTAAATACTCTCAGTAGTCCCTGGCCTTATCTTATAGCTAGGATAGCCATATGCTTATCCCACAGATTCTTAAATTCCTTCACTGTGTTAACCTCTACCACTTCAGCTGGAAGGCTAATCCATGCATCAACTACCCTCTCAGTAAAGTAATACTAGGTGATATTTTTTTAAACCTTTGCCCCTCTAATTTAACCTGTCC
Organism: Pelobates cultripes; assembly: GCA_933207985.1. NCBI lineage: Eukaryota > Metazoa > Chordata > Amphibia > Anura > Pelobatidae > Pelobates > Pelobates cultripes. The sequence goes on along the minus strand of OW240916.1, from coordinate 129,239,606 downwards.
TATTGTTGTGGTAGTTTTTCTACTTTTAAATATAGTCTCCTCCTTTACTGCGTTGATTCCCTTTATGTATTTAAATGTTTCTATCCTATCCCCCTTCTCACCTTTCCTCCAAGCTATACATGTTAAGATCCTATAACCTTTCCTTGTAAGTTTTGTCCTGTAATCCATGAACCAGTTTAATTGCTCTTCCCTGAACTCTCTCCAAAGTATCAATATCCTTTTGGAGATACGGTCTCCAGTACTGTGTACAATACTCCAAGTGAGGTATCACCAGTTTTCTGTACAATGGCATGAACACTTCCCTCTTTCTACTGCTAATACCTGTCCCTATCCAACCAAGCATTCTTATAGCATTTCCTGCTGCTCTTGTCATATTGTCTGCCTACCTTTAAGTTATCTGAAATAATCACCCCTAAATCCCTTTCCTCAGATGTTGAGGTTAGGACTCTATCAGGTATTCTATACTCTGGCTTTGGGTTTTTATGTCCAAGATGCATTATCTTGCACTTATCCACATTAAATGTCAGTTGCCATAGTGTCATATGTTCATGGTACCATAGGGGGTTGAATGAATTTGCATGCTGTTCTCTGGCAGTGCCTAAGGTATGCAATGTACATTTAAAAAACAAAAAAACAAAAAAGTTGAGAAATAAAATTAAAACATCCAAGTACCAGTTAACTATAAATTATAATAGCATTTACAAAATCTCTTAAAAGACTGTTCTACTTCAAAAGAGTGCCATGCTAAACGTATGTACTGATGGTACATGACCCCACAGAGGCTCCAGCACATATTTCCTAATATGTTATCTACATGCTGGAGATGTCAACTAGACACAGGCACACTACTACATATATGGTAGTCCTGTAGGGCCATCCAACCATTATGGACCTCAACCAGCTTCATCTTATACACATTGGACATCCCAGACTTCCCCCTGACTGTAACTACATGCTTATTACTACTACTACTACCCGTACACCTAGGCCCAGGAGAGAAGCAAGTCACGGCATTAGTGCTAATGGCCGTGATAAATCTCTTGGCACAAAAGTGGAAGTCCCCTGAATGCCTAGACAAACTCCAACAATTTCACGCATATGAAAAGATGACACTCACCTCAGCACAAGCTAAAATGAGATTTGAAGATGCTTGGCGGGCATGGGAAAGAGAATATGGGGAACAAAACAAGAGTTGAACAACACATTAACCAATGTCTTGTAGCCCACAACCTTTCGCAACTCACCTCCTCATCCCGGCACAAACCCTAAACAACCAAACACCCCATAGTACACTCAACCCCCTCCCCCCCATAACCTCCCGCCTAACTCTACCCAGTTATGACCCCTACCTCTATCCCACCCTTCAAATGATCACAAGTGCTCAGAGGAGGGCTACAGATATTACTAAAGACATAGCAGACACCAAGCTTACTCTAGCAATGCAGACTGGTACATGACTATGACAGCTCAGCTAAATATCATCCAACCGAAACTAAGCCTCCATGGCACAGTGTATAAGCGACAAATGTACAATTGACGAATAGATTATGTTAAGGCAATCAATATTTAATACAATGCACCCCACTCAATTATATCCTACAATGTTATTGTCAATGTTGTTAAACACATGCATTATCAATGCTGTTCCCCCACTCCCCTCTTCTCTTCTGTACCCTGACATACTTAACCGAAAACTAATAAAGAATAATAAAAAAATTAAAAAAAAAGAGTGCCATGCTTAATATTTTCATGGTCAGAGTTAACTTTGTGCATACAGTACATGAGTTTCTGTTTGTGTGTGAGTTTTTTGGACTGATATTCTTATAATATTATTATTAAATATCTCATGCATATTGGCAGACTTTTTTTTTTACTTAGAATAATTTTGAGTAAGTATTGACCTTTAACATATAAAATGACCAGAAGTTCCCTTCTGCTTTCTTAAACTGCTTGATGCTTGTTTTTAAAACTGTGACATGCATAATGCCCTTTATTCTTAATTGTATTCTTCAAAACTTGAGTAAACTGTATAGCACTGTTTTTTGTTAGTATTCTAATTTTCCCCAGTAGAGGGTAGTACAATGCCATATATGTCCGGATCTTTTTTCCCCTCTCCCTTTTTAATTTTGGAAGCAAATCCATAAATTGACTTGATGCATACATGTAAACCCCTAGAATACAATTATTTATAATCATAATTATGTAAACAGAAATTTGTAAAGCTTTTTTTTGTTATGATAAAATTAATTAAAATCATTCAAGCCATTGAATTACATATGGTGTACAATTTCATTATGGATCTGAGCCATGCAGGTAGAACTGTGCTCACTCAGATTAAAGGTAGGGGAACAAAAAACAATTTGGACCATTTTTGCTTCCCTAAAAGTTCACATTGGTGTGGGATTATGAATACCTATGGAGGAATAAGTGACCTGAGAAATATATAATATATTTGCATTAACCTCACTTGAGGTACTTGGAACGTAAAGTTTTGCGATTGCATTACCCAGAGCTAGGCTTGTATTATTTTGTGAATACCTTTGTGAAGATTCTTGTGAAATATGCTGAATCAACTCATACTTGAGTCTGGCTTCAATCCAAGGCTATTCTAGGTTATTCTAGTAGGATATAAACCAAGAATGTAATTTATACACGCGTATTTAAAGATCAATCAACACCTTAGTTACTCTTAATTTTTCTAGGGCATAGAAAGAAGTCTTAGAAAAAAGTATATGCTGCTTAGTCTGCTTTTTTATATTGATTAGTCAAATTCAATGTCATATGGGTTACTTTGCTTGAGCAGAACTAATTCAGTTGATAAATTAAGAAAATACCGGCTATTTTGTGACGAGATAAGCCTACATTATAATTGGAATTTGTGAACAACAAATACACTTCGGTTATGTCGACGTTTCAGTCCACGCAGGACTTTTTTCAAGACCGGTGTAAACACTCAAATAATCAATTAAATAAATGAAGTACACGTAAAGTAGAAGTGGTTTGTGATGTAAAACACAGTAGTGATATGCAAAGTGCCGTGAATAGAATTGATAATTTAAGAAAATACCGACTATTTTATGAATAGATAAGCCTACATTATAAATGGAATTTGTGGTTGCTCTTTAACGCTTGAACTGCTAGTCTGGAGGTGGCTAAGTTTAGATCACCAGATATTAAAGTACACCTCTTGATTCTTTACCAGCTTGAAGCCTGGAAAAGCATCATGAGAGGTACAGTTCTACAATACTATGGCCCTTTCAAGTGAGGAGTACCTTGTACTCTTTGGTTATCCAAGCCGAAGATAGGGGCTTCCTTGTAAGGGGTTCCATTAAGCCAAAAACGGTTTATGAAATCATTGCATGTAATTACCATTTTTTGGGGTTATCACCTGCAACTTGAAAGGATAGAGGACTCTGTTGTTTAGAATGCAGATTTTGCCCATTAAAATTAATGGCTCTACTATACCGACATGGAAATGTGACAGATAAAGTACAGAGTTGTCATATGCTGCATAGATACTCTATGTGAATGGCTTTGATAGCAGATTATTGTATGTGTTGCTTTAGTAAGAGACACTTTCTTAAACAAAACAAACAAAAAGCTTTACAGTATATATCCCACCGTTTCCCGCTTATCTTTCTCTCTATTTATATATTCATTATATTCACTGCTTTTCTTCAGAGCCTTTTTCTAATTCTGTGTCACTGTCACTTTTATTTTTTTTAATTTTTATTTTGTTTATATATATATTTTTTTTCTTTTGTATTCTTTATTTTTGTTGTGCAGATTGGTACATACACTCTTGTGATGCCCCGACAGCAGGACAAGCAAAAGTAAAACATACAGTCCTAG
>OW240916.1:129214198-129235654 GCA_933207985.1 Pelobates cultripes | reverse complement strand
CAGCGGCAGTGTGTACCCCAGGGAGCTGATGGTGCAGTCCTTCCTCCCCAGCGGCAGTGTGTACCCCAGGGAGCTGAAGGTGCAGTCCTTCCTCCCCAGCGGCAGTGTGTACCCCAGGGAGCTGAAGGTGCAGTCCTTCCTCCCCAGCTGCAGTGTGTACCCCAGGGAGCTGAAGGTGCCGTCCTTCCTCCCCAGCGGCAGAGTGTCCTGCAGGGAGCAGAGACCGTCAGTCTCGCACCCCAACCACAGGACAAAATAATGAAAGGAGAGACAGCTGGTCCCCCTCTCCACCAGCAGAGAGAGTGTCAGGGAGAGGAGCCTGATACCCCTTCTCCCCAGCGGCAGTTTACAGTTCAGAGAGAGGAGCTTGTTACACCCTCTCTCCAGCGGCAGCCTAACCCAGCAAGGGGAGATGTTACACCCCCCAACAGTGCAAATGGGACTGTAGTTTTTGCACTTACAGCACAAGGGGTAGGGACAGTCAGTCCTGTTCCCCAGCCACAGAGCGGTGTATCCAGAGGGGAGACAGTCGGTCTCTCCCTCCCACAACCAGGCTCCCACCAGGCTACTTCCGTGGTAGCACTGGTATCAGGGCAGAGTACCGCTGGTCTCTGCCCACTCAGCAACCCACCAAGGCAGCCTAACAGTTGCCCACACAGTCGTGGTGAGGCACCTGGACATGGACAAAGTTCTCCTCTTCCCAGGTGTAGTAACCAGTTATTGTGGGTGGGCTGTACTGCTGTTTCTGTTTTGTGGGTGGGTTGCTGGACTAACCAGGGCACTGACCGGCAGGAGGTCAGATACCCTGTTAGTCTAGTTGGTAAAGGGGAGAAGTGTGGTGAAACCAACCTCGCCACTGTGAACTGGAGAAGCCTGGTTGCTCGCCTGCTCCCTTTGGACTATGGCCCTGCAGGTTAAACCGTTTATTTCCCCTGCAGAAAGGCTTATTTGTGTGATCTGAGTGCCATTCATCTAATAATGTGCACTCAGATCCCAGCTATCTGGGGATATGTGAAATGTCTGTGTTTTATGTATAAAAGGTGACTTTATGTATTTTAAAGTGTTTTGTGTCTTTTTGCAACCATGTGCTTAATGGAGTCTGTGTCTGTCCTGGGAGATAATTGAATTACTTATCTCCAGGATAGAAGACTCTGAAACTGGTTTGGGCCAGAAAGCCATGCTTCATTTAGTCACAAAGGACTTTTACTAACTTTTGAACCCCTTGTCTGATTTGTGCCATTTTTGAATATGTTGTTCCCCTGAATGGATTGATTGTGAATATGTAATTTTATGTGAATGTGATGTATGGTTTTGGAGTTATGAAAGTTGGGTAGAAAGTATGTTTCAACTGTATGTATAATTGAGTTTCCTCTCAGGATAAGGGGAGGGAATATGTGGGATGTAACTGTGATGTGATTGGTTGTTTTGTAACGCCCTGTGGGCTGTACTATGTTTGTGGATTGGGAATAAAAGAGGCTGTATGTGACAGTACAGAGAGTTCCTGTTTTAACCCTCAAAGTGAAGTGTCGTCTCATTATTGGGGGAAGGATTCATTGTATGCTGTTCCAGTTTGACTGCTAGGAGAGTAAACCTATTTGTATGGTTCCTATTCAACTGTCTACAGCATTCATATGCTTGAGAGAAGGTATACGCTTCTCTGGTTCGGTGATTGTGGTGTCGGCTGCAGTGCTTGGAGTCCTCAGGAAGCGCTAGGAGCATCTTTCAACGGAGGTACCCAGTTGGGGTGCCAGGCGATCCGTTACAGTAGTGAATTATCCCACTTTAATTGTGGTCGTACAAGAAGCTCACATAAAACGTGGTAAGGCACACCCCCCTGCCCACCCCCCTGTCTCGTCTTTCCTCCAAGCTATACATGTTAAAGGATCTTAACATGTATAGCTTGAAGGAAAGACGAGACAGGGGGGATATGATAGAAACATTTAAATATATAAAGGGAATCAACACAGTAAAGGAGGAGACTATATTTAAAAGAAGAAAAACTACCACAACAAGAGGACATAGTCTTAAATTAGAGGGACAAAGGTTTAAAAATAATATCAGGAAGTATTACTTTACTGAGAGGGTAGTGGATGCATGGAATAGCCTTCCAGCTGAAGTGGTAGAGGTTAACACAGTAAAGGAGTTTAAGCATGCGTGGGATAGGCATAAGGCTATCCTAACTATAAGATAAGACTAGGGACTAATGAAAGTATTTAGAAAATTGGGCAGACTAGATGGGCCGAATGGTTCTTATCTGCCGTCACATTCTATGTTTCTATGTTTCTATGTCTCTATTCATTTTATATGTTCTATATAATTCAAATTTTGTATATTTGTCATATTCTTTCCTCTTTCCCATTTTACACTGAACAAAATTATAAACCCCATACTTTTGTTTTTGCTCCCATTTTGCAACTTCATACAGCCATTGCAGAGGAGTAGACCAACATTCCAAAGGCCACAATTAACAACCTGATCAACTACTCTATGCAAAGGAGATGTGTTGAACTACGTGAGGCAAATGGTAGTCACACCAGAGACTAGATTTCTGACCCTACCGGACCCTCCAATACAGTAAAACTGCACATTTTATTGTGGCCAGCCTAAGGCACACCTTTGCAATAATCATGCTGTCTAATCAGCATCTTGAAATGCCACACCTGTGAGGTGGATGGATTATCTCAGCAAAGGAGAAGTGCTCACTAACACAGATTTAGACAGATTTGTGAACAATATTTGAGAGGAATAGGCCTTTTGTGTACATAGAAAAAGTCTTAGATCTTTGAGTTCAGCTCATGAAAAATGGGGGCAAAAACAAAAGTATTGCATTTATAATTTTGTTCAGTGTATTTTTATTTTTCACCTTTGGGTTCTTATGCTTTTTATATTTTTTCCTTTGGTTTATTTTATATTTTTCATTATCTTTATACTTCCCAGCACTCTTAGGAGCTTTATTGACCTTATTTCTAGGAGGACGATCCCTCTTCACTGCAGATCATAGATATTCCTTGTTTAGTAACCTCTGCCGAACTTGTGATGCATAGAGCACCCCCAGATTCCACCAGATATTTCTGGTAACTGATCTTGGTGTGTAACATTACATCTTTAGCCCAATTGCTACATTATATTTTTATCTTTCTTATGTGTTACTACACGTTTTGCGTTGTAAATGGTGTTTATATACTTTGTATGTATGTTTGCTTGCTATTGGGATGCATGATGATCCTTTTTTCACTTTATGGATATAAGCCTCACGATCGGGTAACACTTACTGCAATTTTGCACATTTTTTCTTTACATCTAGTCTTAGATATCACTCATCCCTTACATCTATTTTCATGCATCACTTTATTGCACTTTTAAAAAGATAAGTATAAGTTATATAATTCATTAGAGTTTTGCTTTATGTTGAATATTTGGGGGAGTTCCATCGCAAACCACTTCTACTTTACGTGCACTTCACCTATTTAATTGATTACAACTGTCTTGAAAAAAGTCCTGTGTGGACTAAAACGTTGACAGAACCAAGGTGTACACTCCGATAGGTAGTTCTTGAGCCTTGCAAGTAACCAATCAGACAGGGCTCAAGAGTTACCTATCAGAGCACTCTGATTGGTTGGCTTAAACCAGGGCTACCCAACAGGTAGATCCCCAAATGTTGTATAACTACAACTCCCATGGTGCTTTGCATGCCTTTATAATGCATTTAGATTGACAAAGCATCATGGGAGTTGTAGTTCTAAAACATCTGGGGATCTACATGTTTAGCAGCCCTGGAAACCAACCAGAGTGTTCTAAATCAAATTGCAGGGCGTGGGAAGGCTTTATAAGCCTTTCTCCACTCTGCAGACCTCAGTCTGCGCAGTGCCCATTTATTTATTTTACGTGTTCCATGGGAATTGTGGATTTTATTTGGCCTTTTTTGGGGCTGAAAAAAGGTTTTAGAATAAAGAAGAATAGTAAGTTTGATTTTTATTTATTTTTTATTTTTGAGTGTTTAGCTTTGTATTCCCCCTCACTATTATTATTGTGAGGGGGAAAGGTAGGAATTAATTTTATTTGAGGGGGGTGACTAGGTGCTTGGGGACCCCTAGTCACTTTGCGGGGTGTGGGGGGGTTACTTTTACATTTAGACTTCACCCATCGTGCTGGAGGGCACACAGGTCCCCCCCTATTGTCACCAGGGCCCCCACTGCTGCTCATCGGTGGAGGCTGGGGGGAGGCAGTAGGTTCTCCCCCTGTTCTATGTGAGGGCCCCCACCCGCTGCTCATGGGTGGGGACCGGAGGGGGAGCAATAGGTCCTCCCCCTCCTATTTTCACTATGGCCCCCACCCGCTGATCATGGGCGGGGGCCGGGGAGCCGAACAATATTTCTTCCCCAACCGCCGCTCATGGGTGGGGGCCAGGGGGGGGAGGCAGTAGGTCCCCCCATTGTATGTGAGGGCCCCCACCCGCCGCTCATGGGTGGGGGCCGAAAGGGGGCACCCCATTTAGTGGCCCCCACTCTTGGTGGAATATTTTTAAAGATGCCCCACTAAGGGGCACTTTATTAGAATGTTGGGGGGCCTTTTTTTACAACAGTGAACAGTCACTGGCGCGTAGGGGCAGAAGAGATATTTTAAGCTCCCTTGTTACTAATACTAAGTAATCTATACATAGTATTAGTAAATGTGGCTGAAAGACCAAATTAGTAGATAGCTCCCTAATACCGTGAGAATTGGGAAGCTATCTACTCACGAATAGGATCGGAGTTTCATAAATTCGAATGAAATTCCGATCCGACCAAATACTTCCCGAATTGCGTCCTAACACAAATGGACAAACTGTTCTCATTCTGTTAGGATGAAATTCGGTAGTTTTGCCGGCATTCAAACGCCGAATAAAGTAGCAAGAGAAAGGTGAGTATTGTGGAAAATTTGCTTTGACCACAGGCAATTGAGAGGATTTTGATCCTCCTGTGGGTCAAAGCTGGTCAAGCGTAGGAAAAATACATAAGACAAAATAGGCCCTACTTTGTCTTATTTTTTTAAAGAAAACTAGAGCAGACATGAAGGAAATTACAGCTAAACATAAACACTGCAGAAATGTAAAAAGAGCCCTGGTCCTTAACCCCTTAAGGACAAAGCCAAATGTACACGTTGTGAACGAAACAAAATGTAAACAAAACCTGGCATTTGCGCTACATGTCTGTCCAACAGTAATTCACCTCTTTCATATTAAATACACCCACCCTTATTATATATCATTTTATTCAGGGGAAACAGGGCTTTCATTTAATATCAAATATTTAGCTATGAAACATAATTTAATATGAAAAAAATAGGAGAAAATAAAATTTAAAAAAAAAAAAAATTTAGTTCTACATGACATTTTAACGGTCAATGTCATAATACTGTTTGCTTTTACTGCAATAAAATACACATATTTGTATTCAGCAAAGTCTCACGTGTAAAACAGTACCCCCTATGTATAGGTTCTATGGCGTTTTTGGGAAGTTACAGGGTCAAATATAGCACGTTACATTTGAAATTCACCAGATTGGTTACATTGTCTTTGGGACTTTATAGTAGCCCAGGAATGAAATTTACACCCATAATGGCATACCATTTGCAATAGTAGACAACCCAAGGTATTGCAAATGGGGTATGTCCAGTCTTTTTTAGTAGCCATTTGGTCACAAACACTGGCCAAAGTTAGCGTTAGTATTTGTGTGTGAAAAATGCAAAAAACGCCAATTTTGTGTGGCTACTAAAAAAGACTGGACATACCCCGTTTGCAATACCTTGGGTTGTCTACTATTGCAAATGGTATGCCATCATAGGGGTAATTTTCATTCTTGGGCTACCATGGGGTCTCAAAGGCAATGTAACCAATCTGGCGAATTTTAATGTGAAAAAAATAAAACACAAGCCTTATATTTGACACTGTAACTTTTGAAAACACCATAAAACCTGTACATGAGGGGTACTGTTGTACTCGGGAGACTTCGCTGAAAACAAATATTTGTGTTTCAAACCAGTAAAAAGTATTGCATCAATAATATCGTCCGTGTAAGTGCTGTTTGCACGTGAAAAATGCAAAAAAAAAAGTCATGTTTACTGGCGATATCATCGTTGTAATACATTTTCCTGTTTTAAAACACTAATATTTGTGTTCAGCGAAGTCTCCCGAGTAGAACAGTACCCCCCATGTACAGGTTTTATGGTGTCTTGGAAAGTTATAGGGTTAAATATGGTGCTAGCAAATTAAATTCCCTTTACTTTCAGCATGGGTTATCAGGCAGGTCCCGCTAATTGTAATTAACTAAGATACCTAATTATGTAAAAATATTACATAAATATATATGTAGAATTGATATATGTGTGTGTGTGTGTATATATATATATATATATATATATACGTATGTGAATATATATGTGTATATATATATATATATATATCATTTTTTTAAATATTTTTATTTATATATAGGTATATATATAGTGATATATATGTATATATTTATGTATATAGATATATATATTATTTCGTTCTACGCGTATTTTGATATAAATATATATATATATATATATATATTAATATCACAATACAGTTAGAACGAAATAACACACATCTATATATTTTTAAATTATTTTTTTAAATTATTTTTTTAATTTTATTTTTTAACGTATTTACATATTTAATTTTTTTATATTATATATAAATATATATAGCTAATTATATATAATTAATCAATATCAGTCTACGTGTAATTTGATATTAATATATATATATATATATATATATATATTAATAGTAAAATACACCTAGACAGTGTATGTGTGTGTATGTATATGTGTATATATATACTTGTGTGTGTATGTATATATATATATATATATATATATATATACTTAGATCACATATATATAATCGCCGGCGACCGGGTAAGTAAAGAAAGACCGGTGGGCGTACTATTACGCCCGGCGGCGTTTAGAGCCGCCTAAAATAGGGCGTAATAGTACGCCCTCCGATATTAAGGGGTTAAAGGACCACTATAGTGCCAGGCAAACAAACTATTTTTCCTGGTACTATAGGGTCTTTAGATCCCCTCCACCTTCAGGGTCCCACTCTCGCTGGGCTGAAGGGGTTAAACACTTACCTTTCTCCAGTGCCGGGCTCCCTCAGCGCTGGGGAACTCTCCTGACGTCCGCTTTGAATGCGCGTGCACACTCAAACAGTCCATAGGAAAGCATTTTTTCTAATTTTTCTTCCGTCCTAACAGTGTTAAAGGCCAGTCTGTGAAACTTCCAATGGAAGGTAAGGGTTATGTTAGCCCCTTATTTCTATTTATTTGTTATTTGGAATCCACTGTTCAACCAACCTCCTCTTTATATTCAATCCCCCCACGCCAATTTCATGAAGCTACTTCTCATAGCTTGTTGGCCAGTGTAATCATGCTTTGCATAGAGAAGTATTTGAAAAATTCTGAGCACATGCACAATTTCCATACATGCCCCCAACAAAATGCTTCTAGAGATGGTGTTACTTGTTAAAAAGCATTGAACCACCTGGTATGCAAGGCCCTAAATCACATCTGAGCATGGAAATTCAGTTGATTGAGAAGTATGAGGCTGCACACAGCCTAATGTTATTAGTGATGGTTAATTCTGTTTTTTTATGCTTGTCAAGGAACAGCAGACTTAGTCGCAGTCTGCAAAGCTGAGCTACATGCTCCATTCTAAAGCCCTGTAGGGATCTTACTAAAAATATTGCAATGCTGAAACTGCAAGGACAATGTTTAAGTAAGATGGAGTGATTATTGTACTTGGATTGCCCTTTTAGTGCAACATGATTTAACTCACTATAGGTCTAATGTCTATGACTTTGTGTCAGACAGTATGCCATCAATTAAGTACCTTCCTTTTATTTTTATTTTTTTACTATCAACATCTCTGAAGAGCCTTACTACCACAAAATAGCAGAAAATGCTAAACATGTACAGATCAAATTGTTATGGCATTATTTGTCTTTCTATTTGAGGGATAAGCAAGAGTATGTCTTATGCATTTGCTTATGTCAAACCAGTACAAACATTAAAACACAGTGTTCCTGTATTACTTTTTAGTCCAAAGACAGTAGTACAATTTTAGCGAAAAAAAAAAAAAAAAATGTGTTGGTTAGTTCTGAAATAAAAAAACAAACAAACTTTTATTCAATGTGAAAGCCATTAGGTGCTGAACTTGCAGGTTGTGGCTTTGCTTAAACTGTTCTTGTTAGTTGTGTTTGTAGGATGTATTAACCTGTTGCAATTTTCTATATTTTAGATTTTTTATGAAAACCAATAGGTATTTAACCATCTGAGTATTTCACTTTTTGGCTGCTGCAACCAAAATAAGAACCACATATATAATACAGGTAGAAAGATGTTCTTTTTTGCAGTTTATATGATTAAGCTTAACTCTCCAACATCTAGAGTCAATTAATTATTCATGTGTGCTGTTGTCAGCAAGACAGATAGTGGACACTCAGGGATGTCACTCAACCTATGCTAGCACTGTCTACAGCACATACAATGTTTCTTATCACATTCTTTGGGGAGCTAACTGTAGAGGCTTATCTGAGAATGCCCACACCAGAATGTTTGAAGCTTGTTTGTGCTCTGTGCCTTTGGGATTTTATGCAATTTCTATGAAGCAGCACATTACTTTGTAGGACAAGGATGGTAATTAATTCACCCGTTGGCTGACTCTGTTTATCAGGGTTGTTTTGTGTGTTTTACAAAATGAGGTTTGCTCTAATAACTTTTTTTTTTCTTCTCACACTTCTAAGGAGAGGTGTGTTGGGAGAACATAAAATAGTGAATTTACACTCAACTTATAAGAAATAAACCTAAAAAAAACAAAACTATGTTAGAAGTTTGGCACCTATTGTCCACTACGTAATTATTTTATATGTTATATATGTATACGTGTGTGTGTATGTATATATATATATATATATATATATATATATATATATTTTTTTTTTTTATTATTATTTATTTTATTTATGTATTATTATTTTTTCACAACTATCCCAGAATGCCTATCTTTACATGCAGTCTAGGACAGCCAGCTACTATATTATAGTGGACTGTAGTTTCAACCTTGCAGGTCTCATCAACATGACCATGGTTCTAGAAATGGAAGTTGAAGTCTCTCTAAGAGTGTATAGCTGGGTGCCCAGAAGATTGTGGTGAGGTCAAACACCATAAAACTCCCCACAGTGCACCTAGAAAAACTGTTATGCATCACTTCCATATCACAAGTTGGACTATAAAAAAGGCCTGCTTTTGCACAGAAACTTGAAATGTATGTTTTCACAACTAGTCCATATTTCCCACATTGGCATGGAAATGAGCACAGGTAGACATTGTCTTTCAGACTTCACTCGAGTTTCTGTGCACTGTGTGGAGTTTTATTCTGTTTGGCTGCACCACAATCTTTTTGACAATGAACTATACACTATGAGAAAGATTAAAATTGTAGTCCATGGCTGCTTTCTTGTCATTAGACCTTCTGGATCACAACCCATGCTATGGCTTAAAGAACTGTGTTCATTGCTAAAAGTAACTGCAGAAATACAGGGTGAAATCTGAAACACAATGCTTGTCTGTGTTCATTTGCATGTCAACCTAGGAACTCTGGGATAGTTGTAGACCCATGATTTCTTGAGTTTCTGTGACTAACAATGACTTTCAAACCCCAACTGGACGTATGCAGGTAATAACAGTAATATACAAAATATTCTTTTGTATAATAACTTTCATGTTTTGACAGGCAATGAGGCAACCATGTCTTGGTAAGATCTGTGTTGTTGTAAGACAGGTATCAATAATTATGCATACTGCAAAACAACCTGGAGGCTTTCCTGTATAATATTACATTTTTCATCTAAGACAAGCATGTCAAACTCAGTCTAGCACGGGCCAAATAAACAAGTTTTAAGTTTATGTGGGCCAAACACCCCTCCACCCCCCCAAAAAAAAACCCCACAATTTTCATAGAAAATAGAAAATAGAAAATTTTATTTTGAAAAGTACAGTATATATATATATATATATATATATATATATATATATATAAAAAAATAAAACCCTATGCCAAAGTGGATCCTCCCGCTACTTCTTGAAACCCTGTGAAGGTGGCGCACGTCAACGTCATGTTGAAATGTGACATGGCGTTGCGTGCCTCCGTGCACCTCCAGATCCTTCACTGTCCAGCTGCGGCCATTGCAACATTGACCGACACACACACACACACTCTCACTGACAGACACACACACTCATACACACACACTCATACACACTCACTGACAGACACACACACTCACTGACAGACACACACGCACTCACTGATACACACACACGCACATTCACTCACTGACATACACACACCCACTGACACATACTCACTGACAGACACACACTCACTGTCACACTCACACTCACAGACACATACTCACTCACTGACACGCACATGTACACACTCACTGACAGACACACTCACTGACACGCACATGTACACACTCACTGACAGACACACACACACATTTACACATTCTTGTACACACTCACATCATTGTATTTATCTCTGGGGTTCAGTGGTGATCTTCTATCTAGAGATCTCCTTCCTGCTTCTCACTGCTTCCTCACATGCCCAGTTTATTGATTCCGGTTGCCGGACTATGACGTCATATTCTCGCACCTGGCATCACTACAGACCGAGGTGCGCGGGTGAGCAGTGAGGAGCAGGAAGACTGAGCTCCTCCAGCAACCTCTCCTTCTGGCTGGGTAAATTTTAGCAGAGTAGGCACCTGCAATGTGGAGAAAGCAGGTGCCCACTCTGCTTTAACACTAAGCATGTACTCGTGTCTTGCCGGGCCACAAAGGTGCTCATTGTGGGCCGCAAGTTTTACATGCTTGATGTAAGGCATGTTGAGTTCTTAAATCTTATTATAGTTTGCAGTTATATTGCATATGATTATTGTAAACTCCCTAGTGGGAACATGATTTGGAAGGTTTAATTGGGAACTTGAGATTATTCTGAGTTAGATTTAAAACTCGTATGGGGTAAAAACTAGACATCTTCAAACACTGCTGATTGCTTCCTCCGGAGTCGGTCCAATACATTGCTCCTCATAGAGTAGCAATGGGGACCCAATGCACATGTGGAAGGTATCAGCCACAACATTAATACCACTGACAGGTGAAGAGAATGGTATTGATTATTTTGTTACAATGGCACCTGCCAAGGGCTGCAATATATTATGCAGCAAGTGAACAATAACTTCTTGCATTGTATGTGTTGGAAACAGTGAAAAAGGGCAAGTGAAAAGATCGGAGTGACTTTGACAAGGGCTAAATAGTGATGGCTTGTGAATCTTAAAAACGTCAAGTCTTTTAGCGGTGTTTCCAACATACAGTGGTTAGTATTTACCAAAAGTTGTGCAAAGAAGGACAACTAGTGATCCAGCATCAGGGTCATCGGCGCCCTAGACTCATGGATGCACTTAAGGAACGAAGGCTGCATGTTTGGTCCGATTACACAGAAGAGCCATGGTAGCTCAAAGAGCCATGGTAGCCCTGTACACCCCCGTTGAATAAAATTTTCTTGAAGAACAGATGGATTGCTGGGTGTGTGCATTGATTACCTGTGAGATGGCAGCAGGATACACTATGCAAATCCCGGGTGGCATAGGCAGTGTTATGCTCTTGGAAATGTTCTGGTGGGAAACCTTGAGTCCTGGTGTTTATGTGGTTGTTACTTTGACACATACCACCTACCTACAGATTGTTGTAGACCACATACAACCCTTCATGGCAATGATGTTCTCTGATGGCAGTGGCACTTTTCAGCAGAATAATGCACCCTGCCACACTGCAAAAATTGCTCGGCAATGGTTTGAGAAACCTGACAAAAAATTCAAGATGCTGCCCTGACCTCCACATTTTCAAGCTTACAGTTTAATGCTGAATGGAAGGAAAACAGCAAATACTATAAACAGTGGCAGAACTTCAGTAGAGAAGGGTCCTGGTGCAAGAATGCTTTATCAGCTGGGGTTCTATCATTTTCCCATTCTTGCAAGGTTGTGTTTAGCACTGAGCAGTGTTTGATGTTTAAATGTAAGCGTATTTTTGTATGAATGTAGGAGTGTACTTGTGTGTAGTGTTGTGTTTTTTTATGTACTGTTGTCAGTTGAAACAAGTGGTTTACTTGTGTGTAGTGCATGCCTTTGAATGTATGTAGTCTTGATCTTTAAATGCAGGGATGTACTTGGGTGTAGTGGTGGCGTTTGAATGCTGAGATGTATGCACAGATACACACACTGACACACGTGTAGATACATAGATACACAGAGTGACACTCATACAGATACAAACACTAACACACACATACACAGGGACACATACTGACTCACCTACAGACACACATATACAGACACACAGAAACACAAACAGATACACATACAGATACACAGAGCTGCATACAGACACATAGAAATCCAGACAGATACACATACAGACAAATGGATACATGGACACATATATATATATATATATATACACAGAAACTGAAAGATACACACACTGATAGATACCAACACTAAGATAAAGGCACACAGATACACATGGAAACAGAGATACATACAGACACACAGATATATACACATATACACATACACAATATAAATTCTTTTAGCCACTATCCTTTTTCCTACCTTTTGGGTGGCTTTCCTGGGGCCAGTCGGCTGGCTGAAGCTGTTGGGAGTCAGAGGCTCTCTAACCTTGCATCTCCTCTTTTACTCCCCTGCGTGGGTTGATCTGTTAGCTAGGAGGAAGTGACCCAATGTCATTTCCTCGCAGCTTACATCATTAGAGGGGCCCTGCTACGCTATTACAGGTCCAAAGCCCCCTGAGGACACGTTACCACCAGGGGGCCCTAATTTTATGGGCCACCTCAGCATGCCGACCCCGGTGCTCGGTAGTTCTGCCGCTGACTGTAAACACATTAATGAGGTGAAGCAGTTATGATGCCTACAGTTTCCCTTTCAGTTTATTAAAATGCATGTCTTTAAAAAAAAAAAAAATATATATATATATATTTCAGGTATGTTGTATGACCTTAGTTGACATATAGAACACCAAAAAGAGGCTTAACTGCACAATCTTTTTCTGTATATGATGGAAAGCAGCACTGCTGTCCTGCTCATTAGTCATTGAAATTGCCAATTTGTCAAGTGTTTGCATAAATGCTGACAATGCTATCAGTATTGGAACAACAGCCTGTAACATGAGAATCATACATTTCCAGTTTTAATTGGGAATGTTAGACGTGCCAGCATCAACAGTTTTTCCAACATCAGGCTGGAATGGTCTTTTCATATTGAACTTGTTAGCAAGGTTTGTGACTGAACCTTTTTTTCCTTAGCCACATTATATTCAGCTTTTCCAAAGCAACATTTATTTTATTAATATTTTCTAAACATCAGCAGTCACGGAAAGTACTGCCAAACATCTGTCAGAGTTAAACCATAGAACACTTATACCCACAGTTTTGGGACCCTTGTTATAGAGTACAAATGTATTTATTTAGTTTTATTCCGCTGAGTATGTAAATTGAACTGTGTTGAAATCTGGTACCTTTGTTTGTGGTATAACAAACCTTAACCTATGATTTACATGTTATAAACTTTTTAAGTAAAAACTATTTACTGTAATTACCTAATGGCTATACATAAGATTTTCGTCCTGGGGATATTAGGTGAATGGCTATATACAGGAATGCTACAGTGCTCCTGGATGTCTAGAGCAACTTTTCTAGGAATATAAGGGCATGTATTATTGGCTTTGATTAAAGTTTAGGTTTATGCTGGAACATTGTTTGAAAGCCTACTTCATGTACCATGACCACTTCAGTGTTTTGAAGCGGTCATGGTGCAGGGGCATTGTGTCTTCAGCGTTTCAGTAATAATCACTACACATATTAAAATAAATAATGTTGCTGGTGCATGTGTACCTCTGACAGCATTATAAGCTAGCCCGGAACAAAAGTTTCAGGCCTGGCTAATGTCAGTTATGTGCATATTTTTGGAACAAACACTCAATTATTGGCTGAGAGCACCGACGCTCTTAGATAGTGAATGACCAGCGGGATCAAAAATTGTCTTCTGCAACTTTGTAGAAGCAAGATAACATTTAGCTGGCATTGAGGGAGACTTGGCACCTGGCAAACTATTACAAAACAGTTTGCCCCCTTTTGTGGGAGCAGCACCAAAGTACTTCATATGCCATTACCTCTGCAGTGGGCTGTAGTAACCCTTTGTTGGTTAGGGAAGAACCAAGGGATATTAAAGTTAATCACTTTCCATAGTCCTGTGTTAAAATGTACTTGTCAAAGCACCCACCACAATAAATTGAACACTGTAATATTTCAAAATTGTTTGAAAATATATGGATCTTTAAAGAATTTAAAATAAAAATTATGGTTTCCTTCCTCATCATCTAATTAGTTGTTGGCATGGACACATATGTTGATAATTGAGAGACAGGGGATTGCAGGTACAAACCTGCTTTAGGCGATCTTATTCTCCATTGCAGCAACTACAGTGCACACACTATAGTTGCTGTACTATACTTCAGTTGAATCTTTCTTACGCTTTCTTACGCTTGCTAGAATAATAAGAGACAGATGTCACCCTGTTCAGACACTGATGTTATTGTTATTGTGAAAATGGTAATATAAAGATGTGAAAAATAAAATAACATTTACAAATACACACCTTACCCTATCCTACCACTAAAATTTACAAATCCACACCTTACTCTATCCTACCATTTTCTCTTACTGTCTTTCATTGTTATAATCTTTGTTCTCTGCACCCAGCTGTCAGCATAAAGAAAGCATTCAGAGAAGAGTGAAAATGAAACAGAGTGGGAGGTTTTTCAAAGTGATGTGTTCTGAAAAATTATGCAAAATATTAAAAGCACAAATGTCTGGTCTGAGGTCTGGAGCTGGTGGGTGGGAAGGCAGGCACGCTCAAGCAGAGCATGCCTGCCACTTCTGTTAGCTCAGGGGAGCTAACTGAAGGATTATGCAAACCTCCCTGGATGTTTGACTGACAGCCAGGTGAAGTACTTTTGGAGTGTGCAGTGGTCCTTTAATTGTTTATCCTAAAATATTTAATCCATTTGAAAGCTTATCAAACAATATCAAATCAAGGTAATTTCCTTTAATCATTGTACTTTGCCTCTCGATTTTCTCACTTTTGTCTGAGGTGAGAGCAGCAGAGAGATCATTGCTACAAAGTGTTGTTAGTGTTCTGAAAATGTTATGACAGTTTTACTGTAAAAAATCAGCCTTAACTATTCTAGCAGTGGGGCTAGCCGCCTAAACAGCACTAAAATAAACTGTAGTGTAAGGAAAAAAATGCATCTTGGTATTCCTGATACTATAGTGTTTCTTTAAAGTATGCAAAGTATAAATAGGTAATTGTGACCAAGCATGTAGGTAGCAAGCCACCGTAAATAAACATAGAAACATAAACAAAACACTTAAAAGTAGAGACAAAGCTTCACTCACTCATAGCTTCAGGAAACACCAGGTGAGGAGACTCAATTCTTAAGATTCACCGGGAAGAAAAAAATATCACAAAGGAAAAGGAATCGCTCACCAAAGCATATGCAAATGTTTTTTTGGCATGTAAGACACCACAGGGGGAAATCAGATGGAGAAAAAAAAAATATATTATGCATTTCGGAACTTAAAAGACCACTATAGGCACCCAGACCACTTCAGCTCAACGAAGTGGTCTGGGTGCCAGGTCCAGTGGCTGTCTCATTGACAGCCGCTAGAGGCGCTTCCGCACTTCACTGTGATTTTCACAGTGAGAAGACGCAAGTGTCCACAGGAAAGCATTAAGAATGCTTTCCTATGGGCTAACTGATTGTGCGCGGCTCTTGCCGCGCATGCACATTCAGTGGAAGAGGGAGGAGAGTCCCCAGCGCCGAGGGAGCGCTGGAGAAAGGTAAGCATTTAACCCCTTCCTCCCCCTAGAGCCTGGTGAGAGGGGGGCCATGAGGGTGGGGGGGTGACCTATTAAAACTATTGAAACTCGTTTTCCTGGCACTATAGTGGTCCTTTGAGGTCATTAAACACAGGTCTGAAATGCATAAAAATGAACAATTTAGTAAATTTGCTCTAAAAAAAAATGCATTTAACATTTTCTTTCGGTGTGTTAAATAGCTAGTTTATATTAGCTGTCATGCCGAACTTACCTTTCCCCAATCAATTCCTTTTTTCTCCCTCTGTTAGGATCTGTTCTTCATTTCTTTCTGTCTGCTCTAGTTTTCTTTAAAACATAAGACAAAGTAGGGACTGCTTTGTCTTATGGAGGTTTCCTACGCCTGGCCAGCTAGGACCAACAGAGGAGCAAAGTGTGCTTCATTTCCGGTGGTCAGAGCAATTTTCCCACAATTCTTACTTTTCCTCCATGATCTCGTGATTCTCCCCCTCAGTATTCCCGAACGTTCTGTCAGTTAGACAGAACACCGGCAAAACTACCGAATTGTGTCATAACAGAATGTGAACAGTTCGTCCATTCGTGGACTTTGTTCGGGTCGGAATTTCATTCAAATGAATTAAACTTTGATCCTATTTGTGCCGCAGCTGCATCTTGCAGCCGCTTAGTGGATAACTACAGCAGCTCCCGCCATCCTGGCCCTCGAGGGCCATGTGATCACCATAATCACATCACCACAATAGGACTCTGGTTGCTGCCAGCAGGGGGACTGTCTGAGCTGTCAGGCAGTCCTCCAGGCTGCTAAAAAAATAATAAAATAAATATATATTAAATAAATATATACCAGGCATAAGCGCGAGCCGTCATGGGGATTCGTTGCTCTGGTGCGCATGTCTGTGTTCAGGAAAACTTCCCCAAATGTAAACAAACACACGAGAGCAGGGAATCCCTCAAATCTATGTTTGGGGAATTTTCCCTGAACATAGACGAATGCACCAGAGCAGGGGATCCCTTAAAGGAGCACTCTAGGCACCCAGACCACTTCAGCTAAGGTTAACCCATTTTTTCATAAACATAGCAGTTTGATTTTCACAGTGAGAGCACGCAAGCGTCCATAGGAAAGCATTATGAATGCTTTCCTATGTGACCGGCTGAATGCACGCGCAGCTCTTGCCGCTCGTGCGCATTCAGCCGACGAGGAGGAGAAGAGGAGGATCGGAGGAGGAGAGCGCTCCGCCCAGCGCTGGAAAAAGGTAAGTTTTAACCCCTTTCCAGAGCCGGGCGGGAGGGGGTCCCTGAGGGTGGGGGCACCCTCAGGGCACTATAGTGCCAGGAAAACGAGTATGTTTTCCTGGCACTATAGTGGTCCTTTAACTCCTCACTTACCGACCGATTCGTTCTACAACCAGGTCATAGGAAGGGAACCCGGTCGGTAAGTGAGGAGTGTCTGTATTATATATGTATAGTATATTATAAAATAAATCATTTTATAATATGTTATACATATATAATGCATCTATATGATTTCATTATAAGGGTACTTTGATATAAACACACATCTCAAAATACACTTATGATGAAATTATATATGTATAATATATTATAAAATGATTTTAAAATATATATATATATATATATATATATATATATGTGTGTGTGTGTGTGTATATGTGTATATATATATATATATATATATATATATATATATATATATATATATATATATATATATATATATATAAACAAAGAAAACCACTAACTTTGGCCAGCATTTGTGACTGAGTGGCTACTACAAAAGACTGGACATACCCCATTTTGAATACCCCGGGTTGTCTACATTTGAAAATGGTATGCCATGATGGGGTTACTCGGGAGACTTCATTGAACACCAATATGAGTGTCATAAATCAGTAAAATGTATTCCGACGATTAAATCACCAGTAAAATTGCAGTTTTTGTGTCATTTTGAATACCCAGGGTTGTCTACTTTTACAAATGGTGTGCCATGATGGAGTTAATTTTAATTTCTGGGCTACTATACGGTCTGAAAGGCAACATAGGCCCAGCAAAACAATCTGGCAAATTTCAATGTGCAAACATGGAAAAGGGGAAAGCCCTACATTTGACCCCTGTAAGTTTGCAAAAGCCCATAAAACCTGTACATTGGGGGCACGTTTGTACTCGGGAGATGTTTCTTAACACATATTGGGGTGTTCTTTGTCAGTAACACATAACAGGAACTGAGAATCCATGCCTACAGTACAATGGGAGAGAAAAATAACTACCCAAAAGTTTGACAAAGACTGGTGGTAGAATTAGTGCATGGAAAGTGTTAAAATACCACCATTTAAAATACCCTAGGAATACCCCAGAGATCCCGACACACCTATACATGAGTAGTATCACTGTACTCAGGAGATGTTGCTGAACTCATATTTGCAGACAGGACAGAGTAGAGAAACTTGCAATACCAATCGATAGAATGGTCGCGTTATGCAAAATGGGATAGTCAAAACACTAGACGAGGTCAAAGGAAATAGAGAGTCGGAATTTAACGAGAGACAAAGCCAAATATCAGTAACCAGGAAATCCAAATAACATGTGCAAAGCTCAATGGTAAACCATAGACCACAACAGGGCACTGAGGCAAGGGAGAGGTTAGCTTCTATACACACAGGGTGTGTCGGATTGGCTAATTTCCAATTAGTGTTAACCACAACATGTGGGAGGAGTTTCCTCCCTCCCTGGTGGTCTCTGAGGCCATCACTGTATGCCGGATCACATGACTGGGTGCAGCACACATATAAGGAAGCTGCTCTGGAGCGTGCACCGTCATACACACTGCCAGTCTGGAGACAGGGACCAGATGACGCCCCTCGCTGTGATGAGGTAAGCAGGGTCTCCACAAGCGGCGCAGGGGCCCGGGACAATGGGGGGACAAATCAGAGGTGGATACCCAGGAACACTCCTCCGGGCCGTAACCCTTCCAGTAAACCAGGTACCGCATGGCGCCCCTGATGAAGCTGTTGTCGAGAAGGGATTGCACCTCTTACTCCTCGCTAGAGTCGGGATGGACAGGGCTGGGGCGCCTAACAGGCCCCTGATGAAGCTGTTGTCGAGAAGGGATTGCACCTCGTACTCCTTGCTAGAGTCGGGACGGACAGGGCTGGAGCGCCTAACAGGCCTCGAATACCGGTTACACAGGAGGGGCTTCAGAAGGGACGTGTGAAACATATTGGGAATGTGCAGGGACACAAGTCCAGAGTGTAAGAGACAGGATTAACCCTGCACAAGACTTTATAAGGCCCAATATATTTCGTTGCCAACTTCTTGGAGGGGACACAGAGGCGTATGTTTTTCATGGACATCCATACTATCACCCGAGACGAGCCGCAGCCCTGTGGCGAACAGCAAACTTTTTGTAGTGTTCCACAGCACGTGTAAGAGCAAGGTGGACCCGGTCCCACATCTCCCGAAGAGATGTGGGGTGTTGGTCCAAAGCAAGTATTCCCTTGTCGGAGAATACACCGGGAAAGACGCTAGGTTGTACATTGTAAGCCACCAGGTAAGGACTCAAGCCAGTGGAGGCCCGGGACCAATTATCTTGATGCTCGTTCACAAAACCGCGTAAATAGAGTTCCAGTGATTGGTTCGCTCTTTCAGCAGCCCCGTTAGACTGTGGGTGATAGGATGAGGAAAAGGACAAGGATATACCCATTTCAGTACAGAAACCCCTCCAGAATCGTGAGATGAACTGAAGACCCCTGTCAGAGACAATTTCGATGGGTATGCCATGAAGCCAGAATACCTATTTTGCAAAGACCTCCGTTAATTGTGCAGCAGAATGAAGCTTATTCAGCAGAACAAAGTGAGCAATTCTTAGAGAACCTA
This sequence comes from Pelobates cultripes, assembly GCA_933207985.1. Taxonomy (NCBI): domain Eukaryota; kingdom Metazoa; phylum Chordata; class Amphibia; order Anura; family Pelobatidae; genus Pelobates; species Pelobates cultripes. Next base: position 129,215,721 of record OW240916.1, on the reverse strand, counting down.
TCGGTCACCATCAAAATTACCGTGTGACCCTCGATAAAGTCTATGGACAGGTGCGTCCAAGGTGATTTGGGCACCGAGAGTGGCATAAGGAGACCAGGTGGCTTGCTTGTTGGAGACAGATTTGACAAGCCATAACATACTCTTTGACGTCCCTCCTAACAGAAGGCCACCAGAATTGTCTTGTTATCATACATTTTTGTGATGCGTAGGTGTCCCACTGTTTTGGATCTATGAAGCAATGTTGTGACCTTTTTCGTGTCCCTTCCCTGTACAACCAATAAACCTGTAGGTGTTTCAGGTGGTGCTTAGTTTTGATATCTCTTCACCTTATCTAAAAAGAGGGAAGAGGTAACCAACTCTGTTGCTGCAGTAATGTGGGCAGAAGGGCCTATGGGTTCTGGAGGGATCAACCTCTAGTGGTTCGTGTTGCCTGGATATAGCATCTGCCTTAATGTTGCAGTATCCAGATCTGTATTTTATGGTATACTGGAAGCAGGACAGAAATAAGGACCACCTAGCCTGGCGGGAAGACAGACGTCTGGCCTCTGCTATGTAGCATTTTGGCTTTAAATGCCAAAACTATGGACAGCAATTCCCTGTTCTTCACATCAAAGAAAAAAACAAGGGTGAAAAGGATCGTTGTGGGTTTATCTCTGAGAAAGTATTGCACCAACAGCGAAGGGTCAGGGTGGTGCAAAACAGGAGTTGATGAAAACGCTTCTTTAAGTGTTTTGAAAGCCTCAAGGGCTTCAGAACTCAAAACACCCCTTATTTAACCCCTTATTTGGTCATCTTGGTTAGTGGGGCTACTACAGAGGAGAAATTCTTTATGAATTTTCTGTAGTAGTTAGCGAAACCCACAAATCTTTATATGGCCTTAAGTCCCTGTGGAAGCGGACAATTCTTGATGGCTTTCGTTTTCTTAGGGTCCACACTGAAACCCTTGACAGATCTGATGTACCCCAAGAACTGCACAGAGGCACTTCTCTAGCTTGCAATATAGACCATTTTCTAGCAGTTTCTTTAGTACTGATCTGACATGTTTATGGTGGGTTTCCAAATCAGGTGAGTATACCAATATGTCATACAGATACACTACAGCACATACGTGCATGTAATCTCGGAGGACATTGTTGATAAAGTCCTGGAAGACAGCAGGGACGTTACACAGGCTGAAGGGCATCACTAAATATTCATAGTGGCCACTACGAGTGTTGAAAGAGGAGGGGCCGAGGGCAGGTTAAGTGAACAAACGGGATGCATAGGTATAAGACCAGGGCCGGCGCTTCCTATAAGGCGAACTAGGCAGCCGCCTAGGGCGCCATATAGGAGAGGGCGCCCTGCGCCCCCATCGCCGGCCCTTTAAATGTAACAGCCGGCTGAGCGCTCTATAGAGAGCGCTCAGGCGGCTGCCGCAGTGCCTCACCTCCCCTGCCCTGTAGCGTGGCCGAGCTCCTTTCCGGTCCGCGACCTGGCCGGACTGACAGGAAGTGCACACTCGGTGTGCACTTCCTGTCAGTCCC
>OW240916.1:129196401-129214098 GCA_933207985.1 Pelobates cultripes | reverse complement strand
CCAAGGACTATGGGACACCCTTTGGGGTGGTGTCATGTGTACAGAGTGAGAGGAACCCTCTTGTACAGGTATGCTAACAGGAGCCAGTGGATCGGCTTGTTGTGCCCCCGGTTTGAGGTGAGCGGTGCGCTGCAGAATAGTCTGTAACGCTTGGGCAATCTGATCCAAGCGGTGGTCTTGCTCCTTCAGCTTGGAGTTCTGAGCAGCTAACTGCTGCAACATGTCTGCTCGGTCCATTTGGCCCTGTTGTTATGTAACATTAACTTGCAGACAGGAGAGAGTAGAGAAAATGTTAGTGCCGATACTTAGAATGGTCCGGTTATGCAAAAAGGCATAATCAAAACACTAGCTGAGGTCAAGGGAAATAGAGAGACAAAATAACGAGAGACAAAGTCAAATATCAGTAACCAGGAAATCCGAATAACAAGTGCAACACTCAATGGTAAACCAAAGACCACAACAGGGCACTGAGACGAGGCAGGGGTTAGTCTATATACACACAGGGTGTGTCGGATTGGCTAATTTCTAATTAGTGTTAACCACAATACGTGGAAGGAATTTCTTCCCTCCCTTGTGGTCTCTGAGGTCATGGCTATGTGCAGCACACATATAAGGAAGCTGCTCTGAAGTGTGCAGCGTCAGACACTCTGCCAGTCTAGAGACAGGGACCAGATGACGCCGCTCGCTGTGATGAGGTAAACAAGGTCTCCGCGAGGGGCGCAGGGACAGGGGACCTGACAATATTGGGGTATTCTTTATCAGTAACACATAACAGGAACTGAGAATCTATGCCTAAAGTACAATGTGGGAGTAAAATAACACAAAAAAGACTACCGGAAAGTTTGACAAAGACAGCTGGTAGAATTAGTGCATGCAAAGTGTTAAAATGGGGATAAATTACATTGGCCAGCTTAAAAAATGTCCCAAATAGGACATGGGTGCATGATGACCCGCTGAGAAAATTCCAAGTTGGAAAACTAGAATGCACACCTTCCAAATAAGGTGTTTAAGCCCCTAAAGGACCCGACACACCTGTACATGGGTGGTATCTCTGTACTCCAGAGATGCTGCTGAACACATATTGGGGTGTTCTTTGGCAGTAACCCTTACAGTTCTCTGTACATGTATTCTTAAATTGCTATGTGTGTCAAAAAAATCACCAATTTTTTTTTGTCTTAAATTTTAAAGTTTAACCCCTTAAGGACACATGACATGTGACATGTCATGATTCCCTTTTATTCCAGAAGTTTGGTCCTTAAGGGGTTAAATTTGGCATAGATTGGTGGTAAAATGGTGGCATGAAAAGAGTCAAAATACCCCAAGTTTAATACCTTAGGTTGTCTTCTTTAAAAAAATAAAATTAAATAAATATATATATATATATATATATATATATATATATATATATATATATATATATATATATATATATATATATATATATATATATATACATGTGTAGGGTTATTCAGGTATTCCTTACAGATATCAGTGTTACAATGTAACTTGCTTTAATTTTGAAAAGAATGGTTTGGAAATAGCAAAGTGCTACTTGTACTTATAGCCCTATAACTTTCCAAAAAAAGCTAAGAACATGTTAACATTGGTCATTTCTAAACTCAGGACAACATTTTGAAACTATTTAGCACTGCTGTTTTTTGGCGGTTGTAGATGCGTGACAGATTTTGGGGGTCAAAGTTAATTATTATTTTTTTCAAATTTTTTTCATATTTTATAAAAAAATTTAAGTAAATTATATGATATGACAATTATTGCATCTTTAGAAAGACTAATGGTGAGAAAAACGGTATATAATGAGTAAGAGGAAAATTACAGCTAAACAGAAACACAGCATAAATGTAAAAAGAGCCCTGGTCCTTTACGGTAAGAACATTTAAAAATGGTCTGGTCACTAAGGGGTTAAAGAAAACTAGAGCAGACAGGAAGAAATGAAGAACAGATCCTGACAGAGGGAGAGAAGAAGAATTGATTAAAGAAAGGTAAGTTCGGCATGTCAGTGCCGCTTTAATAAGCTCTGTTACAGATGAGCAGACTAATGCCCCCTTACTGTTTGTGCGCATGCATTTGCACAGTTTCCTGATTTGTAGACAACAGAACCACATCTTATAACTCTGCTTTGAATTCACTTAAACCTTTTTATATGTTCTAAGCAAAACACTTTAAATATAAATAAATAAATATAATATATTCAAAAAAAAATAAAAAATATATATATATATATATATATATCAAACTACATTTTTGTAGACACAGTAGACACTTATGTTTTGAAATGCTGTATATGATTAGAATAATTTTGCTTTTGACCTATTCAGGCAGTTTTATTGCAGTACTAAACTAACGCATATTAAAGGTTTATCAATTTGGAAATTTGGAAGTATGTTTTGCAGTGTATAGAGAAGGAGAATGATGGTGATTTAAAAAAGAAAATGAAATGGAAAAATGGTATGTGATTGACTTATCTAATTTTAAGTTTGATATTGACATGTGATTTCACTGGGTGTTGTCAGGAATGTTTGCTGTTTTTACAGGGCCATGCTTGTTCATGTTCTAGTGCTATACTGTTGTTTTTTTACGTGCTGCATGACGGTACATAGATTTTCAGAAGTAAATACATAGCTTCTCTGTTGGAAAGATACAGTGATGGGAATGTGGGAAGGCGACAAGTGAACTAAATTGCTACAGTGAGATAAGAACACAGACAATAAGTGAGTCAATATGTCACATAGGCTTAAATACATTTGATGCATGGAGGGTGATAGGCAGTAATAGCTTTTCTTGACAGCCATTCCTGTACAATGTTTCTGAAGATTCTGGGAATGTAAGTGTTATTTTGAACTCAAGTGGAAAGAGTACTTAATTGATTTACTATAAACAGAGAAAATGAGAATGATCATAAAAGAAATTGATTTAAATGAAACTGTAAAATTGTGCACAGACTTATGTGTTCGTGTACATGCTTATACTAATGCTTTGATTGCTGTTTTTTTCCCCTCAAGCCTATGAAGGTGACGTTGTTCATTACCTGGCTGCATAGCCTATACTTGGCAGTAGTGCAATAAATTGAATTTGCTTCAGTCCTATGTCTTTGCATTAAGTATCTGTCATCAGTATCAGATATATAAATAATCTAAATATTTTAAAAGGGCTACGTTGAATATTTCACGTATTAACAAGAGTATAGCTGTTGATACTGAACGTGGGGAGATGAAAGCTTGAGATGGCCTGAAATATGATCTGTAGACCTGATTCTTGTAAAAGCTCTACTAATGATGCAATTTTGTATTTAGTTGAACATGTGTGAGAAAGTAACTCACTTCTGATGTGACAGTCTAGGTTTGTGTGCATTTCAGTTTTTTCTAATCACTTCTACTTAAAGCAACATCACCAATTTCAATCCAATGTTCATCATAGAGCAACATTGGGGACGTGATGACCATGGGCAGAGAGTGTTGCATACACATCCAAGCTTCCCCATAGGACATGCAATACAGGCTTCTGTGCCACTTGATCAAGCTTAAACTCGGTCAGTACAACAGAAGCACCTCCAAAGGCTGTCAGTGTAACAGCCACTGGAGGTGTGTTTAACCCTTCAATGTTTCTGAAAAATGTCAATATTTTACCTTGAATGGTAAATTGATAGGACCACTACATCCAGTCCACTTTATTGAGATTTTCTCCAGAGAAAATATGACTAAATGACTAATTTCCACAGAACATAATTGGCCCCTCCTTAAAGGACCACTATAGTGCCAGGAAAACATACTTATTTTCCTGGCACTATAGTGCCCTGAGGGTGCCCCCACCTTCAGGGACACTCTCCCGCCAGGCTCTGGGGAGAGGAAGGAGTTAAACTTACCTTTTTCTCCAGCGCCGGGCTGGGAGCTCTCCTCCTCTTCTCCGCCTCCTCTCCTCCTCTTCGGCTGAATGCGCATTCAGCCAGTCTCATAGGAAAGCATGAGGCTGGATTAACCTATTTATAGAGAAACTGCTATGTTTATTAAAAAAAAAAAAGGGTTAACCCTAGCTGGACCAGGCACCCAGACCACCTCATTAAGCTGAAGTGGTCTGGGTGCCTATAGCTATAATCATGTAGAGAGTCTGCACAAAAAAGTGGGACTACATTGTGATACAATGTAGGAATATAAAACTTTCAATTTTATTTATTTTGACTTCAAAATGTGTAAAACATTAAACCAAAATGTGTAAATGTTATACAAAACTCTATATACTTTTTGTTTAACCTTTACATGTTTTTAAGTCAAAATTACTAAAGTTGAAAGTTTAATATTCTAAAAATGTTCTTTTGTCAAAAAGTGTTATTCCACTTACCTATAACTATTATTGTAAAAAAACTAAGTTGTAAAATATATAATTCTTATGGGGGAGATAATCTCCAAATGTAGTTTTCTAAAAAATTGCAGAAATGATTTATGACTTTGGGCATTGAGCCTAATAATTACAAGTTTATAATATCCACGTTTCAAGAAAATAAGAAAGTTAGAATAATCAATAAATGTACCATAATCAGTATTATTTGGAATTCACAGTAGGAAAGTACCACATTTAATAAAAGATGACTTGGGGTGGAGTACATTTTCATATGTTTGTTCTAAAAAGTAGTTAGAAATTTGCATACTCCATTTCAAGCTTTAACCCCTTAAGGGCACATGACATGTGTGACATGTCATGATTCCCCTTTATTCCAGAAGTTTGCTCCTTAAGGGGTTAAAGGACAACTATAGTGCCAGGAAAACAAATTTGTTTTCCTGGCACTATAGGGTCTTTGGGTCCTCCCCCCCTTCAGCCACTTACCCTTCTCCAGCGCTGGGCTCCCTCGGCGCTGGGGAACTCTCCTCCCACTGCTCCGAATTCGCATGCGCGGCAAGAGCTGCGCACACATTCAAACCGTCTTATGGACGTCCAGCGTCTTCTCACTGTGATTTTCACAGTGAGAAGCGCGGAAGCACCTCTAGCGGCTCTCAGTGAGACAGCCACTAGAGGCTGCATTAACCCTATTGTAAACATAGCAGTTTCTCTGAAACTGCCATGTTTTCAGCTGCAAGGTTAAAACTAGAGCGCCCTGGCACCCAGACCACTTCATTGAGCTGAAGTTGTCTGGTTGCCTATAGTGGTCCTTTAAGTTTGTGAGTGATTCATATTTTTGAGGGCAAAGATGGACACAATACATTTTGTAAAATTGATTAGGCTATCTTAATAGAGATGCACAAAAAAATGTTAAGTTGTCAGGTGAATTGTCTTTGAATTAGGGATCAACCGATAATAATTTGTTTTTAGAGCCGATACAGATAATCTGTGAATTTTCAGGCCAATAGCCGATAACTTACCAATAATCTGTACATTTACCATTTTGAAAAAAAAACAACAACAAATTCTACACAAAACTACTGTTAACTGGACATGGTTATTAATATTTATTTAGCATTTTTTTTTATTAAGTGGTTTTATTAATGCACAAAATATACATGTGAGTCAGATCTTTTTTATGTTTTCAAGAATATTTAGTGTTCCTCTCCCTTCCCTGTCCCTTATGCCCCGTTTCCACTGAATGGTACGGTTGGGGTCGGTACGGTCCGGTACGCTATTTTAAGTGTTTCCACTACGAAAGTGGCCCATACAACTGGACCAAACCACACCATTCCTGGGCCCCTTCAGCTGTAGGTCCATAGGAAATGGTGAGTAAATTTAGGGCAGAGCTACTGGTGTCACACAGCAATCCATTGATTGACGGATAGGAAAAAGTCAATGCTCACGACAAATGACACGCTAGGCATTTGGTCTAAACCCTGCATGCCCCCTGGTGGTCCGACTTGCAGCTGAAACGCTCAACTGAATTGGCTGGACCATTCTAACCCTGCCGAATCATAGTGCTCAATGGAAACGAGGCATTAGTGTACCTCTTCCCTCCCATCCCTGTTCCTTGGTGTTCTTCTCACCTCCCCATCCTGTCCCTTAGTGTACCTCTCTCCTCCTGTCCCTTAGTGTACCTCTCTCACCCCCTTAATGTTTCTCTCCTCTCTCCTCTCTTTGTCCTTTAGTATCCCTTCCCCTTAGTGGTCCTCTCCCCCACCTCTCTTTTAGCATGGCCGAGCAGAGCGGACCAAGGTACAGAAGCTTCTTTTTGTCAGTCTGAATGGGCTAAGAAAACTGAAGCTCCTGTACCGCGGTGCGCTCTGCTCCACTCGACCACTCTACACAGAGTGCAATTCCTTCCTGCTGGTTACTCAACTCTGGCAGTGTGCCCTAATGCGGCTACATGTTCCACCTTATGGACGTGCGCTAGGCCACTGGCACCTTTTCCCATTATCAGTAATATCGGTATCAATAGTGTGCGATACCGATATTTGTCAAAATCCGCCCAATAATATCAGCCAAACCGATAATCAGTCTATCCCTACTTTGAATTGTCTAAAACTGTATCTAGTTGTGTGCTTAGCCTTATTGATTGACTTGAATGCTGGCTTTGCATTACATGTGGAATCAGGTTTTCAGTGTTTAATACATGTTAATCATAGAATTAATGTATGTAATTATTTTGCATTTTACAAGTAATCCATTTGTGGAGATTTACTAAGTTGCCTGTAATTGGATGACCTTCCCTCTCATGCAGCTCAGTCACCTTGCTATCTATATTTACTTATACAATATTTAGTCTCCTAGTTTAGTAGGTTTAAAAGCTTTTTTGGTAAACTGTATATTTCAATAGTTTGTTCAACCTGTTGGGTGTAATATATTGTTCTTCTGTCTCACAGTTAATAGCTTTATTTAACTAGGTCCAGTAGATTTGAGCTTTAATAAACTCAAGTTTTTAAATATTAATGCTATAAAGTACATGGCATAACCTTGAAATGTTTATAACGTTTAAAGGCCAGACTACCTTTCATCTTTAATTGCTGTTTGAGGGGTTGTTTTTTTATTTATTTATTATTTTTTTGTATACACTCATCCTGTACATAAACTCAAAGTGGTCCCTTTTGCTTCCCATTAATTTCACAAACTAAAACAGAATTGGATTTTCTGGAAATAAGTCAGACTCTAGAGCTTCTACTGGACAACTGGGAAAACCATGGAATGAAATTCATTTTTAATACAGCACACTATGAAGTCTCTGTCCTTGATATATTATTGATTATACCAACCAAAGGCCAACTGTGCCTTACCTGACTGCATAAATATTGCATGAATTTAAGCTGAACATAGTGCTTAAGATAAACTGCTTAGTACTTTGAATTTGGTTCATCGTTTGCATTCACATGGGTGTAATGTACAGGTGTTTCATTGCAGTCTTCTCAATAAAACATGCTAACACAACCAGCACATTCCTAAATCAAAATATGTCATTAAGGAGTTGCACCCTGGAGAGCCTTTGTAAAATACACACTGTATAGGTATTGGAAATTACTTTTCACAATCATGTTTAACTATTACAACAGGATTATAACAAGAAATAGATTATGATTTCCCATGTGCCAAATGTTGTGGTACTATTTTAAGCCATGTGTATAAGGCAGGCACATAATTTTGCAGGTGCAATTCTCCAGACCAGTTAAGTCAAGCCCCTTGTTTAGTGGTTGTTGAAATGTACTCATATACCAAACAAAAACAGAATCCTGAATATTTATTTGAAGCAAAACTTTGTATTATTTCCTCAATAGACTTAAGCCCATCAAGAACAATAAAAACTTTGAAAGATATATATATATATATATATATATATATATATATATATATATATATATATATATATATATATATAAAAGGAATTCAAGTAAATGGCTGCACTCACGAAATAAAAGTCCAAAGTTTAATGACAAATGATTAAAACATCCAGGATCAACGTTTCATTCCTTGCAGACTTTCATCAGGATCATGATATCGTATATACTAGAGTATAAGTCGACCCAAATATAAGTCGAGACCATAATTTTACCCAGAAAAATTGGGAAAACTTATTGACTCGAGTATAAGACTAGGGTGGGAAATGCAGCAGCTACTGGTAAATTTCTAAATAAAATTATATCCCCAAAAAATTACATTAATTGAATATTTATTTATAGTGTGTGTATGTGGAATATTGCATATTCTATGTTTCTATTGATTATATATATGGATGTGTGGATTGACATAAGTAACAGATGGTATCAATAAGTCACAAGGCTTTCTTTGTCCGAGAGCTCTGGAATGTGGATTTGGGGGTCTTGTCCTTATATGGCTAGAGTTAAATGCTGACGTTAGTATTAGCACATCTATATAGTAACAGAGGGACACGAGGTCGCGCTCTCTTGGCTTGGCTCTGTACAACAATGTAACTCTCCCATCAGAAGTCCAGCAATTACCATCTGCTGTTGAATGTCCATAATCCTGTAACATCATTTATTATGTTTTATTATGTATCCGTAACAAAGAATAAACCAGAAGAAACCGTAAGTCAGATTGTGTATTACTACTTTTCAATAATATAGACATATATTATTGTGGCGAGCATTTGGCCCAAGACTATATATACAAAAGACGTATATATATCAATCAACTGAAGACAAGAAGAAATTAAGAAGAATTAACATTATCACCATTCCAAAATTACATTTTACAGTGTATAGAATTAATGCAGTGTGTGTGTGTGTGTGTGTGTGTGTGTGTGTGTGTGTGATGCAGAGTGTGTTTGTGTATGTGATGCAGAGCCTTGTTGAGGGGGTGGGCATTTTTTTATTTTTTATTATTTTAATATATATATATATATATATATATATATATATATATATATATTTATTAAATTATTAATATATATTTTTTTATTTTAATATTATTTAAATTTTAATTTATATTTTTTTCGTCCCCCCTCCCTGCTTGATACATGGCCAGGGAGGGGGGATCTCATTCCCTGGTGGTCCAGTGGATGGGCTGTGTAGGAGGGGGGCTGTCAGCGAGCTGTAACTTACCTTTCCTGCAGCTCCTGTCAGCTCCCTTCTCCTCCGGTCCGGTCAGCTCCACTGTAAGTCTTGCGGCGTCCGTGGCAACACTCTGACCCCGTGGCTCTTGTGAGACTTGCAGGGGAGCTGACCGAACTGGAGGAGAAGGGAGCTGACAGGAGCCAGCCCTAAACCCCCCGCCAGCCTGGCGGTCCTGGGCTGTATTATGGCAATGTAAGTTGCCATAATACAGACATTGACTCGAGTGTAAGACGAGTGGGGTTTTTTCAGCACAAAAAATGTGCTGAAAAACTCGTCTTATACTAGAGTATATACGGTATGCCACTATTACTATAACTCGACTTATTGTCCCCAACCATATATATATATATAATATACAAAGCACAAATAATGGCACTCACCCTTCTACAGTACCTTGCACTCTGGCTTCAAAATTCCATGGCCAGGTGCATTACCAGTGCTTCAGTATTCAAGTAGTTAAAGTAGATGGCTGCACTCTCGGACTTCTATAAAATATAACTTTTATTTCAGCATTTAAAACAGGCTCAACGATTCAGTCCTCCTTGGAGACTTTCATCATGATCCTGATGAAAGTCCCCAAGGAGGACTGAAACATTAATCCTGTTTTAAATGCTGAAATAAAAGTTATATTTTATAGAAGTCCGAGAGTGCAGCCATCTACTTTAACTACATATATATATATATATTGACTATAAAGTTATTACCTGACCTCCTTAACCCCTTAAGGACCACACTTCTGGAATAAAAGGGAATCAGGACATGTCACACATGTCATGTGTCCTTAAGGGGTTAAATGTAATGTTTAACCCATATTGCGTTCAATGGTTTTTTTTGTTTTTTTTCGGTTTTTTTTTTTCCTTCTTTAGTTTAGCTGAGTTAAACATTTTCTTCCAAACATTTTAATTTGTGGGGTTTGTTTACCTTACATAAACTTTCGGTCTAATGTTAATTGAGAACATTTGGTACGTCTGAAAGTGACTGATGGAAAAAAAAAAAAAAAAAGTTTTCTTTCCTCTCTACTATATCTCCAAATATTTTAAATAACAAAAAAGGATGTTTTCTTTTCATTGGCAGGAGCCAATTTATCAACATAGTTAAAAGAACACTCCAGATGCATTACCTAATTGAAGTGCATCATATTTTCTATGGTGCATTTTCCTCCTTGTTGAAATAAATGAATTATATGTATATATTCAAGAGAGAATAGGTAAATTCAAGAGAGTAGGTGCACTCGCAGGTCTTTTTTTCAAAGTTTTTCTTTTATTTCAAATCACATATATATTGTCCCGATCGACGTTTCGACCCAAACTAGGGTATTTTTTAAGATCAGCATTATAGTGTAATGAGTGCAAATAAATAGGGAATGTAAGATAATTACTTACCAATAGTATGTGAGGAGAGATCCCACACCTGACCGAACTCTGAAGTGCACAGGCGGGACACAGTGTGTAATTATAATTTAGCTCCTGAATTTAGGAGACCCTCTTTCATAGATTTACAGCTCTGACAGTCCAACATTTCAGTAATGTATCTAAAGTTATGGATACATATCTGGAAGGACTATAACATGCATTATCCTAAGTTGAGAAACCCATAGGCTTAATATAAAAGATGTTATCCCAATAAATTGTATCCCTCTTCTCTTTACCATCAGTAAATATTAGAAATACCCCTATATAATGTATGGAGGCAATATCAATTGAATGATCACATAGTCACTCTAATTGCCCCAGGGTTTGTAACAAAATATGTTACCTTACAAATGTATATTTTTCTAAATTCATATTGGTAATTTTAAAATTTATATCTATATAATGAATGAAAGCAACTTTAATTTAGTGACTATATCATTACTTTAATCATTTATAGATACTTTCAACTATTGATTAATTCATTATTAAGTGTCAGAATGTACCATATACAGTATTAAGAAATCTAATATAGGCATCATAAATTTAGATAGATTGTTGTGCTTCGAGTTAATAATAATGGCATCACTATGGGTTAGATTGCATAGTATACATTGCTCAAGAAATCCACTGAAGAAGAGGGTATTTTTTATATCTAGCATTCATTATCAAAAAAAAAACCATATTAGGGGTTATTTAAGTATTCATTATATTTATATTAGCCTGAGAACGGCGAACATTGACCGGTAGTCCTGTCAATCATATGACTTCAATAGATGAATCCCTTCCTTGTTACCACCCACCGTCACGTGGGACGGCATGTCAATAGATGAATCCCTCCCATGTTACCACCCACCGTTACGTGGGACGGCATGTCATCAGTGACACTGGATTAATTTCATGCGTCACTGATGACGATAGGGGGATCCCATACCTGATTGGTTATTAGATATTTAAAAGTACCGGCTTTCTCGGTCGACAATTCTTAGCCCCTGACGAAGGTGTTCTTACACACTGAAACGCGCGTCAGGCGTTAGATCGTTTATTTTTTTTTTTCACTTCACAGTTTATACCAGGGATTTCTCACTGCACATTATGAGTATTTAGACCCATTCTTAGTTTTTTATAGTGCTGGCTCTTAGTTATGGCTATGGTAGATTAGGCAGTTTTAATCGCTTAGAGTGAGTTAAGCTTAGAACACCCACAAAGGTGTTGGAGGAGACTAAGGGTTAGAAATGAGGATTGGTTTGGAGAGCCTTTTTTTCGGATTATCATTATTCATTTACTAGCCCAGCACCTCTGGGTATAAGCGATGAGAAGGGGTGGCTGTTTGTTTACAGTATATTTATTACTTTGTATCATCTTGCTTGTATATACTAGGACAGCCTCCCTTTAGATTTTCACTCTCTGCCTATATCTATAGATTTGGAGGGAATCTTTTTCACTGCCCTTGGCAATATTAATAAAGGTAATTGCATTACCATTTTTGGCCATTAAGGGGGAGTGAAGTTAGTGTTCCCTTGTTACTCAGCAAGGATTTAATAAAGACATATGTCCATAATTCTACCTTGTTCCATAGGGGCACTAGTTAATACATTGGAATTTTGTCCATGTTCCCCCACTGACAAATACTGTGATGGAATTCCAGTAAAATAAAAGTTTAGCATGCCAAGATTGCCACAAGGTATATGTAGGTACATGTGTTTGTAGTATCAGTTAGTTAGTTACAAGTAGCTAAGATACTGTCATCAATGTACTGAGCATGTGCAGGAATGCAGGAACTGGAATTACGCGTCCCTCTCCTTTGTTTCAGATGAGCCACGTGGTTAGACCGGATGGATGAGTTTAGACTCTGTTCATTGATTAGGTTAAGGGTATGTGTGGGCGTAGCTAATTATGGGAGAAGCTACAGTGCTATATAAGGAATGTACTCTATGTATTCAGTGCTCAGAATTTTGGAACAGGAGTTCATCTGAGACCCGATCGGTAATGTGAATAAAGGCCTCTTACTTCCTGAATACCTGTGTCCATCTCTCTGTGTTCGGCTTCTGCACGCTTACACGGTTACAATACACCATACCTACTAAGAGTTTTTAGGTATTATTGTACTACTGTTGTCTATTTACGTTTTTGTCAGCTTTAGATCTCCTTATTTGGAGGTCATTTCTCTTTTTCAATTTATTAATCTATCTGGGTACAAGCCCTTGGTGGAGCCGGCGCCACCACCTGACCATATGCCACTGTACTTACCTCTCATACTTCATTTTCCATCTTTGAAGTTGATTGATTAAACAAGGTAACTATTCTCTATTTATAACCAAATGTGATGACGCAGTCAAAGGCGTCAGCATTGCTAGGCAACACATACATACAAAACTAATCGTGATTCCACTTTTCTGTGTGTACAAAGTGAAGTGATGCAAATAGAGGGTTTTTTGAATTTCATAAGAAGGAGGATTGTTATAATAGGAATAATATTTGCTAAAGTATGTAATTACTAATAATCAAGTAGGTATACAGGTGAAAAAAAAGGGAAATGGTGAAATAAACTGACGTGATGAAGAAGTGTAAAACACAGTGTCGTGAATCAAAACAAATGTTTGATAAATTTGTGTATCTGCCCCTTTCCAAATTGGTTATATGTGCGTGCACGCTTCCTGAATAATTCACACCAGACACAGGTTTCTAGGTTAATGAAAAAATCAGGAATGTTTATTGCAGGGGGCTGGTAGGCCCCTTATAAAGCAGTAATACATCATATGCATAATTATAGATAACAGACGAAAATACATCAATAGTTGGTTAGGTGTTAAGTGGTTCATTAATTGCTCATCCTACCGGCTGTGACGTTACTGACATCATGGAGCTCTCCTCCAGATTCCAGCGCCATTTTGTTAATTAAGGATGTTAGTCGATGACAGGGGAAACTCCCTAGCGGCCATCTTATGATTGAGATTAATATTGATTCTAGTTATGCAGAGTAAATAGGCATTTTACAAAACAAAAGTTTAGTAGAGTTAATATTCTGTTCACAACAACAATATATACATAACTGTACTATGACAGGCTCCTAACTTAATTATTTGCTGTATGTACATAACATCAGTCTATGCCAGTGATGGCGAACCTATGGCACGCGTGCCACAGGTGGCACGCCGGGCCCTTTCTGTGGGCACGCGGCCACAGGTCCGCCATCAATGCAGAATAGGCACCTGCCTAAAACGGCAGGCGCCTCTTTACTCTGTTTCCCCGCTGTATATCGAGGGAGGGAGGCCCAGGATGCTCCCGTCCTCCCCGCCAGCAATGCTGTGGAGCTGCGCCGCGTGTTACGGCGTGGCAACGCCTCCACACAGTGCTGGAGGACAGGGTGAGCTTCCACCCAGATCCCTGCAGCTTCTACCACCAGGGATGCCGGCTGGTCCCCCCTACTACATTAAAGGTAAGATGAGTGTGAGGGGTGGCTACTAACACACAGCACCCCTACTCCCCAGAAGTACCCCCTTACCCCCCCCAGAAGCACCCCCACCCCCAGCACCCCTACCCCCAGCAGTACCCCATCTCCCCTAGCAGTACCTCCTTACCACCCACCTCTTTTACCCCAGCAGTACCCCTACCCCACAGCAGTAAAACTACCACCCACAGCAGTACCCCCCTATCCCCACAGCAGTACTCCCTCTACTCCCCACACAGTACCCCCTACCCCCCACAGCAGTGTACCCCTACCCCCCCAGCAGTACCCCTACCCCCCACAGCACCCTTACACATACAACACACACACAGCACACCCCCCCACACACACACAGCACCCCACACACAACACTTACACACACACGCACCCCCCCACACACACAGCACCCCCCACCTCAATGCAGTATGTGTGTATTCAGCAGTGTGTGTGTGTGTGTGCGTGTATTCAGCAGTCTGTGTGTGTGCGTGTATTCAGCAGTCTGTGTGTGTTTGCGTGTACTCAGCGGACTGTGTGTGTTTGCGTGTACTCAGCGGACTGTGTGTGTGTACTCAGCAGTCTGTGTGTGTGTGTGTGTACTCAGCAGACTGTGTGTGTGTATTCATCAGTCTCTGTATTCAGCAGACTGTGTGTATGTATTCAGCAGTCTGTGTGTGTATGTATTGCATTTGTTGGAGATACTAATAAATATAAGCTTAATTTTATCTATTTATATCATTATTTAAAATTTGTATCATTGAACTCTCTGTGTTCTTTTAAAACAAAAGTTATTAGTTCGGACAACAGTACGAGTTGTTTTTTCTAAACTTAAACCTCAGTATTTGGGTTTAATTGCCGTGTTGGCACTTTAAGGAGAAAAAAAGTTGGCATGTATTGCGGTTTGGGCACTCGGGTTCAAAAAGGTTCGCCATCACTGGTCTATGCTAAAAAAAATGTGATCAGCATATATAACTATGCATAGATTGAATATTAGTTTGAAATAAAAATTGCTAACAATAAAAAAAAAAGAATATATTAAAAGAAAATATACTACATAATATGTACTCGATCAGGGGACTAGATGGATATGTCATAATACAATGCCACCATATAAATAAATGCTATGCATATTAAAGTACCCATAGGCGTGCGCACGGGGTGTGCTGGGTGTGCCTGGGCACACCCTAATCCCGCGGCACGCCTATGTATTGACACCAGCAGGGGAGGCTCTGCTCTCAGCCTCCCTCCCCACTGATCCATATGCAGGGAGGGAGGCAGGAGAGGACCGGCGGAGCTATTGCCGGCAGCTCCGCCGGGTTCCTCTCGTGAGATATGAGCGTTGCCACGGCAACGCTCAAATCTCGCGAGCGTGAACTCTAGCCCCACAGGGACTAGAGGTCACTCTCCACTGGACCACCAGGGATGGAATCAGCAGCACGATCCCCCCTCCCTACAAAAGGTAAGAAGGGAGGGGGGATAGCAAGTAATGTACCCCCACCACAATCACCCATCCACATACAGCACACACACATACAGCACACACACATACAGCACACATACAGCACCCACAGACATACAGCACCCACACAGCACCCACACACACACAGCACCCACACACATTCAGCACCCACACACATTCAGCACCCACAGACATTCAGCACCCACATACATACAGCACCCACACACACACATACAGCACCCACAGACATACACAGCACCCACAGACATACACAGCACCCACAGACATTCAGCACCCACACACATACAGCACCCACATACAGCACCCACAGACATACACAGCACCAACACACATACAGCACCCACACACACATACAGCACCCTCACAAACACACACAGCACCCTTGCACACAAACAGCACCCTCACACACACACAGCACACTAACAGTACCCTCACAAACAGGACCCTAACAAACACACACACAGCACACTACCAGTACCCTCACACACAAACAGCACACTCACACACAGTTCATTAACAGCACCCTCACAAGCGCACACACACACACACACACAAACAGCACCCTCACACACAGTACATTAACAGCATCCTCACAAACACGCACACACAAACACCCTCACCCACATAGCACACTACCAGCACCGTCACACACACACACATCACACTAACAGCACCCTCACACAGCACACACACACAGCAGTGTGTGTATGTGTATGTGTATATATATATATATATATATATATACACACACACACACATATATACACACATATATATATATATATATATATATATATACATATACACACACACACACACACACACACACACACACACATACATACATACATATATATATACGCGGCGTGTGCTTGTGCTTTAGGGTGCACACCCTAATGCAATAGGCTGCGCACGCCTATGCTTATACCAGCAATGACAAGACTTAACCATGCCATATACCAGCAATGGCTAGCCTTAAAAAATGCCATATACCAGCAATGGGTATCCTTAACAATATTATGTACCAGCAACAGCTAGCCTTAACAATGCCATATACCAGCAACGACTTGCCTTAATAATTTTATATACCAGCAACGACTAGCCTTAACAATATTATATACCAACAACGGCTAGCATTTTTATGACATTTCTAAGTCTAGCTATTGCTGATACATGGCATTGTTAAGGCTAGCTGTTGCTTGTATATGGCATTGTTAAGGCTAGCCATTACTGGTATATAGCAAACTTAATGTTGCCGTTGTTGGTTTATGGCATTGTTAAGGATGCTGGTATATAGCATTGTTAAGGCTAGTTGTTGCTCTGGTATATGGCATTGTTAAGGCTGCTGGTATGGCATTGTTAAGGCCTGTTGCAGGTATATGGCATTCTTAATGCTAGCCGTTGTTGGTATATGGTATTGTTAAGGCTGCTGGTATATGGCATTGTTATGGCTAGTCATTGCAACTTAATGTTGCCGTTGTTGGTTTATGGCATTGTTAAGGATGCTGGTATATAGCATTGTTAAGGCTAGTTGTTGCTCTGGTATATGGCATTGTTAAGGCTACTGGTATATAAAATTGTTAAGGCTAGCCGTTGCTGGTATATGGCATTCTTAATGCTAGCCGTTGTTGGTATATGGTCTTGTTAAGGCTAGTCATTGCTGGTATTTGGCATTGTTAAAGCGGCACTGTCATGGTCGAATCCTGTTTTTTTTGGGGGGGGGTTTTTAACTCCCCCTCCCGACTCCACTACATCTAACTGACCCTCTAGTCACCCCCAAATGCCCCTATGCCCCCCATATTACCTATTTTTTAACTTTATTTTCTGCCCGATCTATTCAGGGCGCCACCATCTTTGTGTGGGTAGATGAAGTCCCTGTGGGACACTTCCTCTGCCTACACTAGCGCTGTGAGATTCCCGCACATGCCCAGTTAAACACTTGGGCATGCGAACGGGAATTTCATCTATTCATTCATTCGTCAGACAAATAAATGAGCAGAAATTTCAGATGAACAAACAAACACTGAATATCAGTGAATATGAATATGATTAGGAATAGGAATAGGATTGGAGTTTCATTCGAATGAAATTCCGATACGAACAAAGTCCCGAATTGCGTCCTAACACGAATGGAGAAACTGTTCTCATTCTGTTAGGACGCAATTCGGCAATTTTGCCGGCGTTCTGTCTAACGAACGCCAGGTCCCCCCTCACTCTATGGGGGTCAATTTGACCCCCATAATAGCATAAGGAGGATAGAAATTTCCCGAATGCCCCTAATCGCTATACTGCGGCTGCTCGCTGTTAAAAAAAAAAAAAAAAACACCCTACTATACGCCCGGCCCCCACCCCTGCGCGGTGGGTGGGTTC
>OW240916.1:129170162-129190568 GCA_933207985.1 Pelobates cultripes | reverse complement strand
GGCATAGATTGGTGGTAAAATGGTGGCATGAAAAGAGTCAAAATACCCCAAGTTTAATACCTTAGGTTGTCTTCTTTAAAAAAATAAAATTAAATAAATATATATATATATATATATATATATATATATATATATATATATATATATATATATATATATATATATATATATATATATATACATGTGTAGGGTTATTCAGGTATTCCTTACAGATATCAGTGTTACAATGTAACTTGCTTTAATTTTGAAAAGAATGGTTTGGAAATAGCAAAGTGCTACTTGTACTTATAGCCCTATAACTTTCCAAAAAAAGCTAAGAACATGTTAACATTGGTCATTTCTAAACTCAGGACAACATTTTGAAACTATTTAGCACTGCTGTTTTTTGGCGGTTGTAGATGCGTGACAGATTTTGGGGGTCAAAGTTAAATTATTTTTTTTTTTTTCAAATTTTTTTCATATTTTATAAAAAAATTTAAGTAAATTATATGATATGACAATTATTGCATCTTTAGAAAGACTAATGGTGAGAAAAACGGTATATAATGAGTAAGAGGAAAATTACAGCTAAACAGAAACACAGCATAAATGTAAAAAGAGCCCTGGTCCTTTACGGTAAGAACATTTAAAAATGGTCTGGTCACTAAGGGGTTAAAGAAAACTAGAGCAGACAGGAAGAAATGAAGAACAGATCCTGACAGAGGGAGAGAAGAAGAATTGATTAAAGAAAGGTAAGTTCGGCATGTCAGTGCCGCTTTAATAAGCTCTGTTACAGATGAGCAGACTAATGCCCCCTTACTGTTTGTGCGCATGCATTTGCACAGTTTCCTGATTTGTAGACAACAGAACCACATCTTATAACTCTGCTTTGAATTCACTTAAACCTTTTTATATGTTCTAAGCAAAACACTTTAAATATATATATATATATATATATATCAAACTACATTTTTGTAGACACAGTAGACACTTATGTTTTGAAATGCTGTATATGATTAGAATAATTTTGCTTTTGACCTATTCAGGCAGTTTTATTGCAGTACTAAACTAACGCATATTAAAGGTTTATCAATTTGGAAATTTGGAAGTATGTTTTGCAGTGTATAGAGAAGGAGAATGATGGTGATTTAAAAAAGAAAATGAAATGGAAAAATGGTATGTGATTGACTTATCTAATTTTAAGTTTGATATTGACATGTGATTTCACTGGGTGTTGTCAGGAATGTTTGCTGTTTTTACAGGGCCATGCTTGTTCATGTTCTAGTGCTATACTGTTGTTTTTTTACGTGCTGCATGACGGTACATAGATTTTCAGAAGTAAATACATAGCTTCTCTGTTGGAAAGATACAGTGATGGGAATGTGGGAAGGCGACAAGTGAACTAAATTGCTACAGTGAGATAAGAACACAGACAATAAGTGAGTCAATATGTCACATAGGCTTAAATACATTTGATGCATGGAGGGTGATAGGCAGTAATAGCTTTTCTTGACAGCCATTCCTGTACAATGTTTCTGAAGATTCTGGGAATGTAAGTGTTATTTTGAACTCAAGTGGAAAGAGTACTTAATTGATTTACTATAAACAGAGAAAATGAGAATGATCATAAAAGAAATTGATTTAAATGAAACTGTAAAATTGTGCACAGACTTATGTGTTCGTGTACATGCTTATACTAATGCTTTGATTGCTGTTTTTTTCCCCTCAAGCCTATGAAGGTGACGTTGTTCATTACCTGGCTGCATAGCCTATACTTGGCAGTAGTGCAATAAATTGAATTTGCTTCAGTCCTATGTCTTTACATTAAGTATCTGTCATCAGTATCAGATATATAAATAAACTAAATATTTTAAAAGGGCTACGTTGAATATTTCACGTATTAACAAGAGTATAGCTGTTGATACTGAACGTGGGGAGATGAAAGCTTGAGATGGCCTGAAATATGATCTGTAGACCTGATTCTTGTAAAAGCTCTACTAATGATGCAATTTTGTATTTAGTTGAACATGTGTGAGAAAGTAACTCACTTCTGATGTGACAGTCTAGGTTTGTGTGCATTTCAGTTTTTTCTAATTACTTCTACTTAAAGCAACATCACCAATTTCAATCCAATGTTCATCATAGAGCAACATTGGGGACGTGATGACCATGGGCAGAGAGTGTTGCATACACATCCAAGCTTCCCCATAGGACATGCAATACAGGCTTCTGTGCCACTTGATCAAGCTTAAACTCGGTCAGTACAACAGAAGCACCTCCAAAGGCTGTCAGTGTAACAGCCACTGGAGGTGTGTTTAACCCTTCAATGTTTCTGAAAAATGTCAATATTTTACCTTGAATGGTAAATTGATAGGACCACTACATCCAGTCCACTTTATTGAGATTTTCTCCAGAGAAAATATGACTAAATGACTAATTTCCACAGAACATAATTGGCCCCTCCTTAAAGGACCACTATAGTGCCAGGAAAACATACTTGTTTTCCTGGCACTATAGTGCCCTGAGGGTGCCCCCACCTTCAGGGACACTCTCCCGCCGGGCTCTGGGGAGAGGAAGGAGTTAAACTTACCTCTTTCTCCAGCGCCGGGCTGGGAGCTCTCCTCCTCTTCTCCGCCTCCTCTCCTCCTCTTCGGCTGAATGCGCATGCGCGGCAGGAGCTGCGCGCGCATTCAGCCAGTCTCATAGGAAAGCATGAGGCTGGATTAACCTATTTATAGAGAAACTGCTATGTTTATTTAAAAAAAAAGGGTTAACCCTAGCTGGACCAGGCACCCAGACCACCTCATTAAGCTGAAGTGGTCTGGGTGCCTATAGCTATAATCATGTAGAGAGTCTGCACAAAAAAGTGGGACTACATTGTGATACAATGTAGGAATATAAAACTTTCAATTTTATTTATTTTGACTTCAAAATGTGTAAAACATTAAACCAAAATGTGTAAATGTTATACAAAACTCTATATACTTTTTGTTTAACCTTTACATGTTTTTAAGTCAAAATTACTAAAGTTGAAAGTTTAATATTCTAAAAATGTTCTTTTGTCAAAAAGTGTTATTCCACTTACCTATAACTATTATTGTAAAAAAACAAAGTTGTAAAATATATAATTCTTATGGGGGAGATAATCTCCAAATGTAGTTTTCTAAAAAATTGCAGAAATGATTTATGACTTTGGGCATTGAGCCTAATAATTACAAGTTTATAATATCCACGTTTCAAGAAAATAAGAAAGTTAGAATAATCAATAAATGTACCATAATCAGTATTATTTGGAATTCACAGTAGGAAAGTACCACATTTAATAAAAGATGACTTGGGGTGGAGTACATTTTCATATGTTTGTTCTAAAAAGTAGTTAGAAATTTGCATACTCCATTTCAAGCTTTAACCCCTTAAGGGCACATGACATGTGTGACATGTCATGATTCCCCTTTATTCCAGAAGTTTGCTCCTTAAGGGGTTAAAGGACAACTATAGTGCCAGGAAAACAAATTTGTTTTCCTGGCACTATAGGGTCTTTGGGTCCTCCCCCCCTTCAGCCACTTACCCTTCTCCAGCGCTGGGCTCCCTCGGCGCTGGGGAACTCTCCTCCCCCTGCTCCGAATTCGCATGCGCGGCAAGAGCTGCGCACACATTCAAACCGTCTTATGGACGTCCAGCGTCTTCTCACTGTGATTTTCACAGTGAGAAGCGCGGAAGCACCTCTAGCGGCTCTCAGTGAGACAGCCACTAGAGGCTGCATTAACCCTATTGTAAACATAGCAGTTTCTCTGAAACTGCCATGTTTTCAGCTGCAAGGTTAAAACTAGAGCGCCCTGGCACCCAGACCACTTCATTGAGCTGAAGTTGTCTGGTTGCCTATAGTGGTCCTTTAAGTTTGTGAGTGATTCATATTTTTGAGGGCAAAGATGGACACAATACATTTTGTAAAATTGATTAGGCTATCTTAATAGAGATGCACAAAAAAATGTTAAGTTGTCAGGTGAATTGTCTTTGAATTAGGGATCAACCGATAATAATTTGTTTTTAGAGCCGATACAGATAATCTGTGAATTTTCAGGCCAATAGCCGATAACTTACCAATAATCTGTACATTTACCATTTTGAAAAAAAAAACCAACAAATTCTACACAAAACTACTGTTAACTGGACATGGTTATTAATATTTATTTAGCATTTTTTTTTATTAAGTGGTTTTATTAATGCACAAAATATACATGTGAGTCAGATCTTTTTTATGTTTTCAAGAATATTTAGTGTTCCTCTCCCTTCCCTGTCCCTTATGCCCCGTTTCCACTGAATGGTACGGTTGGGGTCGGTACGGTCCGGTACGCTATTTTAAGTGTTTCCACTACGAAAGTGGCCCATACAACTGGACCAAACCACACCATTCCTGGGCCCCTTCAGCTGTAGGTCCATAGGAAATGGTGAGTAAATTTAGGGCAGAGCTACTGGTGTCACACAGCAATCCATTGATTGACGGATAGGAAAAAGTCAATGCTCACGACAAATGACACGCTAGGCATTTGGTCTAAACCCTGCATGCCCCCTGGTGGTCCGACTTGCAGCTGAAACGCTCAACTGAATTGGCTGGACCATTCTAACCCTGCCGAATCATAGTGCTCAATGGAAACGAGGCATTAGTGTACCTCTTCCCTCCCATCCCTGTTCCTTGGTGTTCTTCTCACCTCCCCATCCTGTCCCTTAGTGTACCTCTCTCCTCCTGTCCCTTAGTGTACCTCTCTCACCCCCTTAATGTTTCTCTCCTCTCTCCTCTCTTTGTCCTTTAGTATCCCTTCCCCTTAGTGGTCCTCTCCCCCACCTCTCTTTTAGCATGGCCGAGCAGAGCGGACCAAGGTACAGAAGCTTCTTTTTGTCAGTCTGAATGGGCTAAGAAAACTGAAGCTCCTGTACCGCGGTGCGCTCTGCTCCACTCGACCACTCTACACAGAGTGCAATTCCTTCCTGCTGGTTACTCAACTCTGGCAGTGTGCCCTAATGCGGCTACATGTTCCACCTTATGGACGTGCGCTAGGCCACTGGCACCTTTTCCCATTATCAGTAATATCGGTATCAATAGTGTGCGATAACGATATTTGTCAAAATCCGGAATATCAGCCCAATAATATCAGCCAAACCGATAATCAGTCTATCCCTACTTTGAATTGTCTAAAACTGTATCTAGTTGTGTGCTTAGCCTTATTGATTGACTTGAATGCTGGCTTTGCATTACATGTGGAATCAGGTTTTCAGTGTTTAATACATGTTAATCATAGAATTAATGTATGTAATTATTTTGCATTTTACAAGTAATCCATTTGTGGAGATTTACTAAGTTGCCTGTAATTGGATGACCTTCCCTCTCATGCAGCTCAGTCACCTTGCTATCTATATTTACTTATACAATATTTAGTCTCCTAGTTTAGTAGGTTTAAAAGCTTTTTTGGTAAACTGTATATTTCAATAGTTTGTTCAACCTGTTGGGTGTAATATATTGTTCTTCTGTCTCACAGTTAATAGCTTTATTTAACTAGGTCCAGTAGATTTGAGCTTTAATAAACTCAAGTTTTTAAATATTAATGCTATAAAGTACATGGCATAACCTTGAAATGTTTATAACGTTTAAAGGCCAGACTACCTTTCATCTTTAATTGCTGTTTGAGGGGTTGTTTTTTTATTTATTTATTATTTTTTTGTATACACTCATCCTGTACATAAACTCAAAGTGGTCCCTTTTGCTTCCCATTAATTTCACAAACTAAAACAGAATTGGATTTTCTGGAAATAAGTCAGACTCTAGAGCTTCTACTGGACAACTGGGAAAACCATGGAATGAAATTCATTTTTAATACAGCACACTATGAAGTCTCTGTCCTTGATATATTATTGATTATACCAACCAAAGGCCAACTGTGCCTTACCTGACTGCATAAATATTGCATGAATTTAAGCTGAACATAGTGCTTAAGATAAACTGCTTAGTACTTTGAATTTGGTTCATCGTTTGCATTCACATGGGTGTAATGTACAGGTGTTTCATTGCAGTCTTCTCAATAAAACATGCTAACACAACCAGCACATTCCTAAATCAAAATATGTCATTAAGGAGTTGCACCCTGGAGAGCCTTTGTAAAATACACACTGTATAGGTATTGGAAATTACTTTTCACAATCATGTTTAACTATTACAACAGGATTATAACAAGAAATAGATTATGATTTCCCATGTGCCAAATGTTGTGGTACTATTTTAAGCCATGTGTATAAGGCAGGCACATAATTTTGCAGGTGCAATTCTCCAGACCAGTTAAGTCAAGCCCCTTGTTTAGTGGTTGTTGAAATGTACTCATATACCAAACAAAAACAGAATCCTGAATATTTATTTGAAGCAAAACTTTGTATTATTTCCTCAATAGACTTAAGCCCATCAAGAACAATAAAAACTTTGAAAGATATATATATATATATATATATATATATATATATATATATATATATATATATATATATATAAAAAAGGAATTCAAGTAAATGGCTGCACTCACGAAATAAAAGTCCAAAGTTTAATGACAAATGATTAAAACATCCAGGATCAACGTTTCAGTCCTTGCAGACTTTCATCAGGATCATGATCCTGATGAAAGTCTGCAAGGACTGAAACGTTGATCCTGGATGTTTTAATCATTTGTCATTAAACTTTGGAATTTTATTTCGTGAGTGCAGCCATTTACTTGAATTCCTTGGATATTGAAGCTACTTTTTGGTTGGCACCCGGCTACTAAGGGACATTGAAGCGTGAGTGCAGGAGCAATTTCGTTTTTATATATATATATATATATATATATATATATATATATATATATATATATATATATATATATATACACATCGTAGTAGCTTGCACTCCAAGAAGACTTTTGTAGTACCCGGTGCTGGTTGTGGCAAAGGTAGATATGGGTGTAGAGTGCGATTGTTTCTACATATATATATATATATATATATATATATATATATATATACACACACACACACACACATACACATATATATGGCTGAGCTTGCGGGTGAAGTCTGGAATTGTGGGAGGGGTTAGATTGCCTCTTAATATACAGGCTTCCCCTTCCTCTGTGCTGTTGCCGCCTGGTTCAGCCCACCAACTGCCTCCTTTATCAAACAATTCAATTTGTTTGGCCCTCTTTTTACAGGCCTACCCGAACGTCGCTTCCCGCACACCATAACCGACTTACCGTATATACTAGAGTATAAGTCGACCCAAATATAAGTCGAGACCATAATTTTACCCAGAAAAATTGGGAAAACTTATTGACTCGAGTATAAGACTAGGGTGGGAAATGCAGCAGCTACTGGTAAATTTCTAAATAAAATTATATCCCCAAAAAATTACATTAATTGAATATTTATTTATAGTGTGTGTATGTGGAATATTGCATATTCTATGTTTCTATTGATTATATATATGGATGTGTGGATTGACATAAGTAACAGATGGTATCAATAAGTCACAAGGCTTTCTTTGTCCGAGAGCTCTGGAATGTGGATTCGGGGGTCTTGTCCTTATATGGCTAGAGTTAAATGCTGACGTTAGTATTAGCACATCTATATAGTAACAGAGGGACACGAGGTCGCGCTCTCTTGGCTTGGCTCTGTACAACGATGTAACTCTCCCATCAGAAGTCCAGCAATTACCATCTGCTGTTGAATGTCCATAATCCTGTAACATCATTTATTATGTTTTATTATGTATCCGTAACAAAGAATAAACCAGAAGAAACCGTAAGTCAGATTGTGTATTACTACTTTTCAATAATATAGACATATATTATTGTGGCGAGCATTTGGCCCAAGACTATATATACAAAAGACGTATATATATCAATCAACTGAAGACAAGAAGAAATTAAGAAGAATTAACATTATCACCATTCCAAAATTACATTTTACAGTGTATAGAATTAATGCAGTGTGTTTGTATGAATTCAGTGTGTTTGTATGAATATGGTGTGTGTGTGTGTGTGTGTGTGTATGAATGCAGTGTGTGTGTGTGTGTGTGTGTGTGTGATTCAGAGTGTGTTTGTGTATGTGATTCAGAGCCTTGTTGAGGGGGTGGGCATTTTTTTATTTTTTATTATTTTAATATATATATATATATATATATATTAAATTATTAATATATATTTTTTTATTTTAATATTATTTAAATTTTAATTTATATTTTTTTCGTCCCCCCTCCCTGCTTGATACATGGCCAGGGAGAGGGGATCTCATTCCCTGGTGGTCCAGTGGATGGGCTGTGTAGGAGGGGGGGCTGTCAGCGAGCTGTAACTTACCTTTCCTGCAGCTCCTGTCAGCTCCCTTCTCCTCCGGTCCGGTCAGCTCCACTGTAAGTCTTGCGGCGTCCGTGGCAACACTCTGACCCCGTGGCTCTTGTGAGACTTGCAGGGGAGCTGACCGAACTGGAGGAGAAGGGAGCTGACAGGAGCCAGCCCTAAACCCCCCGCCAGCCTGGCGGTCCTGGTCTGTATTATGGCAATGTAAGTTGCCATAATACAGACATTGACTCGAGTATAAGACGAGTGGGGTTTTTTCAGCACAAAAAATGTGCTGAAAAACTCGTCTTATACTAGAGTATATACGGTATGCCACTATTACTATAACTCGACTTATTGTCCCCAACCATATATATATATATAATATACAAAGCACAAATAATGGCACTCACCCTTCTACAGTACCTTGCACTCTGGCTTCAAAATTCCATGGCCAAGTGCATTACCAGTGCTTCAGTATTCAAGTAGTTAAAGTAGATGGCTGCACTCTCGGACTTCTATAAAATATAACTTTTATTTCAGCATTTAAAACAGGCTCAACGATTCAGTCCTCCTTGGAGACTTTCCTCATGATCCTGATGAAAGTCCCCAAGGAGGACTGAAACATTAATCCTGTTTTAAATGCTGAAATAAAAGTTATATTTTATAGAAGTCCGAGAGTGCAGCCATCTACTTTAACTACATATATATATATATTGACTATAAAGTTATTACCTGACCTCCTTAACCCCTTAAGGACCACACTTCTGGAATAAAAGGGAATCAGGACATGTCACACATGTCATGTGTCCTTAAGGGGTTAAATGTAATGTTTAACCCATATTGCGTTCAATGGTTTTTTTTGTTTTTTTTCGGTTTTTTTTTTTCCTTCTTTAGTTTAGCTGAGTTAAACATTTTCTTCCAAACATTTTAATTTGTGGGGTTTGTTTACCTTACATAAACTTTCGGTCTAATGTTAATTGAGAACATTTGGTACGTCTGAAAGTGACTGATGAAAAAAAAAAAAAAAAAACGTTTTCTTTCCTCTCTATACTATATCTCCAAATATTTTAAATAACAAAAAAGGATGTTTTCTTTTCATTGGCAGGAGCCAATTTATCAACATAGTTAAAAGAACACTCCAGATGCATTACCTAATTGAAGTGCATCATATTTTCTATGGTGCATTTTCCTCCCTGTTGAAATAAATGAATTATATGTATATATTCAAGAGAGAATAGGTGCATTCAAGAGAGTAGGTGCACTCACAGGTCTTTTTTTCAAAGTTTTTCTTTTATTTCAAATCACATATATATTGTCCCGATCGACGTTTCGACCCAAACTAGGGTATTTTTTAAGATCAGCATTATAGTGTAATGAGTGCAAATAAATAGGGAATGCAAGATAATTGAGGAGAGATCCCACACCTGACCGAACTCTGAAGTGCACAGGCGGGACACAGTGTGTAATTATAATTTAGCTCCTGAATTTAGGAGACCCTCTTTCATAGATTTACAGCTCTGACAGTCCAACATTTCAGTAATGTATCTAAAGTTATGGATACATATCTGGAAGGACTATAACATGCATTATCCTAAGTTGAGAAACCCATAGGCTTAATATAAAAGATGTTATCCCAATAAATTGTATCCCTCTTCTCTTTACCATCAGTAAATATTAGAAATACCCCTATATAATGTATGGAGGCAATATCAATTGAATGATCACATAGTCACTCTAATTGCCCCAGGGTTTGTAACAAAATATGTTACCTTACAAATGTATATTTTTCTAAATTCATATTGGTAATTTTAAAATTTATATCTATATAATGAATGAAAGCAACTTTAATTTAGTGACTATATCATTACTTTAATCATTTATAGATACTTTCAACTATTGATTAATTCATTATTAAGTGTCAGAATGTACCATATACAGTATTAAGAAATCTAATATAGGCATCATAAATTTAGATAGATTGTTGTGCTTCGAGTTAATAATAATGGCATCACTATGGGTTAGATTGCATAGTATACATTGCTCAAGAAATCCACTGAAGAAGAGGGTATTTTTTATATCTAGCATTCATTATCAAAAAAAAACCATATTAGGGGTTATTTAAGTATTCATTATATTTATATTAGCCTGAGAACGGCGAACATTGACCGGTAGTCCTGTCAATCATATGACTTCAATAGATGAATCCCTTCCTTGTTACCAACCACCGTCACGTGGGACGGCATGTCAATAGATGAATCCCTCCCATGTTACCACCCACCGTTACGTGGGACGGCATGTCATCAGTGACACTGGATTAATTTCATGCGTCACTGATGACGATAGGGGGATCCCATACCTGATTGGTTATTAGATATTTAAAAGTACCGGCTTTCTCGGTCGACAATTCTTAGCCCCTGACGAAGGTGTTCTTACACACTGAAACGCGCGTCAGGCGTTAGTTCGTTTATTTTTTTTTTTCACTTCACAGTTTATACCAGGGATTTCTCACTGCACATTATGAGTATTTAGACCCATTCTTAGTTTTTTATAGTGCTGGCTCTTAGTTATGGCTATGGTAGATTAGGCAGTTTTAATCGCTTAGAGTGAGTTAAGCTTAGAACACCCACGAAGGTGTTGGAGGAGACTAAGGGTTAGAAATGAGGATTGGTTTGGAGAGCCTTTTTTTCGGATTATCATTATTCATTTACTAGCCCAGCACCTCTGGGTATAAGCGATGAGAAGGGGTGGCTGTTTGTTTACAGTATATTTATTACTTTGTATCATCTTGCTTGTATATACTAGGACAGCCTCCCTTTAGATTTTCACTCTCTGCCTATATCTATAGATTTGGAGGGAATCTTTTTCACTGCCCTTGGCAATATTAATAAAGGTAATTGCATTACCATTTTTGGCCATTAAGGGGGAGTGAAGTTAGTGTTCCCTTGTTACTCAGCAAGGATTTAATAAAGACATATGTCCATAATTCTACCTTGTTCCATAGGGGCACTAGTTAATACATTGGAATTTTGTCCATGTTCCCCCACTGACAAATACTGTGATGGAATTCCAGTAAAATAAAAGTTTAGCATGCCAAGATTGCCACAAGGTATATGTAGGTACATGTGTTTGTAGTATCAGTTAGTTAGTTACAAGTAGCTAAGATACTGTCATCAATGTACTGAGCATGTGCAGGAATGCAGGAACTGGAATTACGCGTCCCTCTCCTTTGTTTCAGATGAGCCACGTGGTTAGACCGGATGGATGAGTTTAGACTCTGTTCATTGATTAGGTTAAGGGTATGTGTGGGGGTAGCTAATTATGGGAGGAGCTACAGTGCTATATAAGGAATGTACTCTATGTATTCAGTGCTCAGAATTTTGGAACAGGAGTTCATCTGAGACCCGATCGGTAATGTGAATAAAGGCCTCTTACTTCCTGAATACCTGTGTCCATCTCTCTGTGTTCGGCTTCTGCACGCTTACACGGTTACAATACACCATACCTACTAAGAGTTTTTAGGTATTATTGTACTACTGTTGTCTATTTACATTTTTGTCAGCTTTAGATCTCCTTATTTGGAGGTCATTTCTCTTTTTCAATTTATTAATCTATCTGGGTACAAGCCCTTGGTGGAGCCGGCGCCACCACCTGACCATATGCCACTGTACTTACCTCTCATACTTCATTTTCCATCTTTGAAGTTGATTGATTAAACAAGGTAACTATTCTCTATTTATAACCAAATGTGATGACGCAGTCAAAGGCGTCAGCATTGCTAGGCAACACATACATACAAAACTAATCGTGATTCCACTTTTCTGTGTGTACAAAGTGAAGTGATGCAAATAGAGGGTTTTTTGAATTTCATAAGAAGGAGGATTGTTATAATAGGAATAATATTTGCTAAAGTATGTAATTACTAATAATCAAGTAGGTATACAGGTGAAAAAAAAGGGAAATGGTGAAATAAACTGACGTGATGAAGAAGTGTAAAACACAGTGTCGTGAATCAAAACAAATGTTTGATAAATTTGTGTATCTGCCCCTTTCCAAATTGGTTATATGTGCGTGCACGCTTCCTGAATAATTCACACCAGACACAGGTTTCTAGGTTAATGAAAAAATCAGGAATGTTTATTGCAGGGGGCTGGTAGGCCCCTTATAAAGCAGTAATACATCATATGCATAATTATAGATAACAGACGAAAATACATCAATAGTTGGTTAGGTGTTAAGTGGTTCATTAATTGCTCATCCTACCGGCTGTGACGTTACTGACATCATGGAGCTCTCCTCCAGATTCCAGCGCCATTTTGTTAATTAAGGATGTTAGTCGATGACAGGGGAAACTCCCTAGCGGCCATCTTATGATTGAGATTAATATTGATTCTAGTTATGCAGAGTAAATAGGCATTTTACAAAACAAAAGTTTAGTAGAGTTAATATTCTGTTCACAACAACAATATATACATAACTGTACTATGACAGGCTCCTAACTTAATTATTTGCTGTATGTACATAACATCAGTCTATGCCAGTGATGGCGAACCTATGGCACGCGTGCCACAGGTGGCACGCCGGGCCCTTTCTGTGGGCACGCGACCACAGGTTCGCCATCAATGCAGAGTAGGCACCTGCCTGCCGAAACGGCAGGCGCCTACTCTGCTTCCGGGTCGGGAGGCAGAGGGAGGGATCTGTGATGCAGCTCCCTGTCCTCCCGCGCAATGCTGTGTGGAGCGGTGCCGTGTACCAGCAGCTCCACGCCAGCGGAAGGAACTGAAACGTAGATCAATAACACCACCAGGGATGGCTGTCCCTACCTTCATTAAAGGTAAAGTGAGGGGGTATACTAACCCCACAGCACCCACTTACCCCAGAGTGCCCACTTACCCCCAGAGCACCCCCTACCCCCAGCACCCAGCGGTACCCTTACCCCCAGCGGTACCCTTACCCAGCGGTGCCCTTACCCCAGCGGGGTACCCTACCCCACGGCGGTAAAAGAGCTACCACCCACAGCCAGGGTACCCCTATCCCCACAGCCACGGGGTACCTACCCCCCCAGCAGTACCCCTACCCCCCACAGCACCCTTACACATACAACACACACACAGCACACCCCCCCACACACACACAGCACCCCACACACAACACTTACACACACACGCACCCCCCCACACACACAGCACCCCCCACCTCAATGCAGTATGTGTGTATTCAGCAGTGTGTGTGTGTGTGTGTGCGTGTATTCAGCAGTCTGTGTGTGTGCGTGTATTCAGCAGTCTGTGTGTGTTTGCGTGTACTCAGCGGACTGTGTGTGTGTACTCAGCAGTCTGTGTGTGTGTGTGTACTCAGCAGACTGTGTGTGTGTATTCATCAGTCTCTGTATTCAGCAGACTGTGTGTATGTATTCAGCAGTCTGTGTGTGTATGTATTGCATTTGTTGGAGATACCAATAAATATAAGCTTAATTTTATCTATTTATATCATTATTTAAAATTTGTATCATTGAACTCTCTGTGTTCTTTTAAAACAAAAGTTATTAGTTCGGACAACAGTACGAGTTGTTTTTTCTAAACTT
Organism: Pelobates cultripes; assembly: GCA_933207985.1. Lineage (NCBI taxonomy): Eukaryota > Metazoa > Chordata > Amphibia > Anura > Pelobatidae > Pelobates > Pelobates cultripes. Next base: position 129,176,660 of record OW240916.1, on the reverse strand, counting down.
AAACCTCAGTATTTGGGTTTAATTGCCGTGTTGGCACTTTAAGGAGAAAAAAAGTTGGCATGTATTGCGGTTTGGGCACTCGGGTTCAAAAAGGTTCGCCATCACTGGTCTATGCTAAAAAAAATGTGATCAGCATATATAACTATGCATAGATTGAATATTAGTTTGAAATAAAAATTGCTAACAATAAAAAAAAAAGAATATATTAAAAGAAAATATACTACATAATATGTACTCGATCAGGGGACTAGATGGATATGTCATAATACAATGCCACCATATAAATAAATGCTATGCATATTAAAGTACCCATAGGCGTGCGCACGGGGTGTGCTGGGTGTGCCTGGGCACACCCTAATCCCGCGGCACGCCTATGTATTGACACCAGCAGGGGAGGCTCTGCTCTCAGCCTCCCTCCCCACTGATCCATATGCAGGGAGGGAGGCAGGAGAGGACCGGCGGAGCTATTGCCGGCAGCTCCGCCGGGTTCCTCTCGTGAGATATGAGCGTTGCCACGGCAACGCTCAAATCTCGCGAGCGTGAACTCTAGCCCCACAGGGACTAGAGGTCACTCTCCACTGGACCACCAGGGATGGAATCAGCAGCACGATCCCCCCTCCCTACAAAAGGTAAGAAGGGAGGGGGGATAGCAAGTAATGTACCCCCACCACAATCACCCATCCACATACAGCACACACACATACAGCACACACACATACAGCACACATACAGCACCCACAGACATACAGCACCCACACAGCACCCACACACACACAGCACCCACACACATTCAGCACCCACACACATTCAGCACCCACAGACATTCAGCACCCACATACATACAGCACCCACACACACACATACAGCACCCACAGACATACACAGCACCCACAGACATACACAGCACCCACAGACATTCAGCACCCACACACATACAGCACCCACATACAGCACCCACAGACATACACAGCACCAACACACATACAGCACCCACACACACATACAGCACCCCCACAAACACACACAGCACCCTCACACACAGCACACAAACAGCACCCTCACACACACACAGCACACTAACAGTACCCTCACAAACAGGACCCTAACAAACACACACACAGCACACTACCAGTACCCTCACACACAAACAGCACCCTCACACACAGTACATTAACAGCACCCTCACAAGCGCACACACACACACACACACACACACAAACAGCACCCTCACACACTATACATTAACAGCATCCTCACAAGCACGCACACACACACAAACACCCTCACCCACATAGCACACTACCAGCACCGTCACACACACATCACACTAACAGCACCCTCACACAGCAGTGTGTGTATGTGTGTATGTATATATGTATGTATATATATATATATATATATATATACGGCGTGTGCTTGTGCTTTAGGGTGCACACCCTAATGCAAAAGGCTGCGCACGACTATGAAAGTACCTCTGGGTGTATATCATATAATAAACCTTAAGCTCGATTTCAAATTATAGCTAAATACACTGAGGAAACAGGTTATGGCTAGACATAAATTTCAAGAAATATTAGAGAAATTAGAGAAACATTGAATATGTAATTTGCTAATTTAGACCTCTGGGTACCACAGTGTTTAAGCGATGGATCCAATATGCTTCTCTTCGAAGCAACAATCTAGACCCATCACCCACACGGGATAAAGGGAGGATATGGTCTATCGCAAAGGGAAGGGAGTCTTAGACGCTGCTAAATAGTGTTTAGCAATGGTTTTGTCCGTCTTCTGGTCTCTAAACGCTGTCATAATGCCAGACGTGTGGCGTCTGATACGATCACGTAGAGTTAGGTCGGTCATCCCCACATATGATAGTCCACATGGACGCATTATTAAATATATTACGTGATCAGTCATACAGGTAATATATATAAAATGATGGAGATTCTCTTGCCGCTGTGGGGATGGACAAAGGAGTTGCCAGAATTCAAATAGTTGCGCACACACACACACACACACACATATATATATATATATATATATATATATATATATATATATATATATATATATATATATACACATTTGTTTGTTTATCCTGAGGAAATCCCCCGACATGGGCTGAAATGTCGATTTTATGGAATAACTCCAAATAAAGTTTCCCATTATCTTCTACAAGACCGTGAGTGCTAGCCCATTTTTTTATTTTATTTTATATATATATATATATATATCTGGGGTTAAACTATTCAAAAGTGGTTAAACTCCATGAGGTACGATGGCACCCAGGACCTCCACACCCCGTAACAACTTCATTGACATGAAATTGTCATGGGAACTGGAATGCTTTTTTTAACATAGTGTGAGGAAATTATACTTTGAAGTTTAATCACTAAACAGTGAACTGTGGAGCATTGACAAAGAGTATGCAAATATTAGACTAATCTTGTCAAGCAGTAAAAAAAAAATAAACAGAGTTGGAGTATTTTTTACAGTGAAATTAGTTTTTGGCCTAAACCTGCTAATTTCCTTTTTAATTATTCACAATTCCCATTTTAGTGAATAAAACCCTGACATTTGTATGTGAAGTTCTGGTATACATTCAAACACCTATTTTGACACTAGGGTACAAAAGAATGATTTCTGTCAGAGAAGCTGTCCTTACCGAAGAATGAATCCTTGGAAATAAATATGCTACACTCAGAAATTTAAATTTGGTATCAAATCAAATCATTGTGATCTTAACAAAGATATATATATATATATATATATATATATATATATATATATATATATATATATATATATATATATATAATATAAACTTTCAGTAAAAATGTGTGTTAATTTTAAAGGCTAGGAAACAGAATTATGCATTTGTCTAGATTCATACAGGGCCAGATTAAGAGCCCAGTGGGCCTGGTGCTGACAATAAGTGGTGTATTTTGGATATGTGCTGCCCTAGGCACGACTAAATGTTGGCACCCTGAAAATCTAAATTCCCCCCCTCCCCCTCAAAAAAATAAAATAAAATAAAATTTGTGTCAAGGCCATTTTTTTTGACTGGCAGATACATGCCCTCATTGATACATGCACTGATATACACTCACTGACAGATACAGAGTCATTGGCACACCCACTCACTGACAGGCACACACTCTCCGATACGCATAAAATGACATACACACACTGACACAGGCACACCCATTCTCACTCACAAACACACACTGACAGCTATACTCACTCACAGTAAGGTGGACAGCCCCAGAACACGAGGCAAGCAAGGCATTTGTCTGGGAGCTTGGGGTGGCATTTTTTGGCTCCCCCCCGAAAGTGCCACCCTAGGCAAATGCCTTGTTTGCCTTGTGGTAAATACATCCTTGCTGACAATTATGATGGGCCTAATTACAGAATCTTATCGACCAAAAACATTAAAACAGTCATACCTCTCAAGCGTCATGTATATGATGGAGATGGTATTGGAGGGAAACTCAAAGGATGCAGCTATAAGAAAACACATACTCTAAGCTAATCTCTCTCTAATTTATGCTTTCATCTTTCAAGTGAATCCATACACCCTAACAGCAGTGTCCAGTGAAGCAGGAAGTCAATGGGCGGGGTAAAAGGGTGGGCCACTGACTTGAATCACATGACCAGAACTGCCAAAAAGGGAGTATGTCTGTCCAAAGAATTGGAAGACCAGCCTGGGATCAGTGTCCCTATGTATCACAGTGTCCCCATGTCCCCCAGTCTCCCAGTGTCTCAATGTTCCCATTTCTCCCAGTGTCCCCATGTCTCAGTGTGTCCCGTATCACTAGGATACTAGAGGACAATGAGAGACATGGGGGCACATGCAGATACAGACATGGGGACACTGGGAGAAATGGGGACACAGACACTAGTGACACAGAGACATGGGGACACTCATAAATTTGGGGACAGTATGACACTAGGGACACTGAGAGACATGGAAACACAGACACTGGGAGACTAGGGGACACATGGGGATACTGAGACGCTAGGGACACAGGCTGGGAGACATGGAGACACTGTGTCCCTAATGTCTCCGACACAGTTTGGGGACACTGGGAGACATGTGGACACTAGGGACTATGAGACATGGGGACACAGACACTGGCTGGGAGACATGGAGACACTGTGTCCCTAATGTCTCCAACACAGTTTGGGGGCACTGGCAGACATGGGGACACTAGGGACTATGAGACATGGGGACACAGACACTAGGGACACTGGCTGGAGGACATGGGGACACTGGGAGACTTGGGGACACTGGGAGCCATGGGGACACAGAGACACAAGGGAGACACTGGCTGGGAGACATGGGGACACTGGGAGACATGGAGACACTGTGTCTCTGTGTCCCAATGTGTATCCTAATGTCCCTGTGTCTCACAGCATCCCCGCATGTCTCAGCGTCCCCTAGTGTCTCAGTGTTCCCATGTCTCCCTGCTGCCTTTTCCCTCATCCCTCACTTCCCTGAGCTGTGGTCTGTTTCTGCAGGCTGGCAGCTGCTGTCTGAACTCTCTGTGCTGTGTAGCTGCTCCCCCGCGGATTAGTGAGTAGAGAGAGGCAGGGAGGGATATGCTGTAACTTCCTACCCCTGCCTCTCTCCAAACACAGTGACCCCTACTGGCTCGTGCTGGTATTGCAGGGTAATCTCCGTTTATACTGAGAAAAATATCTGCATTTGTATTGCCGATATTGCTGCAAAACCGACACGGCCACGCAGCCTCAGATACTGGCTGTGCCGGTAAAAAAAAAATAAGTCAGGTGGCAAACCTAAGCGTAGTGTGTAAAATTTTTAATCCGACCCTGGATTCATATACTCGTTTTATTTTCAATTTATGGACACCTTTAAAATAGTGTTACTTTGATCATTGTTAAAGCCTTCCTCAGATATTTTTTTTTTTTTTGTAATTTTTTTTATTGAAAGTTCTACCAACAAGTAAAACAGCATTTTGCTAATGTACTGTGGGAGAAATCATCTTGGAATATTACCCAGGCCATCCTCACTGACTTTATAGCCAAGAAGCTTCACACTAAATGGGCCATGTGGTAAGCAGTTAAAGAGGACTATTGGGAGCACAAAATACATTTCAGAGGGAACTTTACAATGCTTCAGTGGAGGTTCAAGTAAAATAATTGTCTTTTGTTTGCTTTCTCAATCAAGATTTCATATGGTTGTAGAACTGAAATTGCTACTGAGAATACACCACACTGACTTCAAGGCTATTTGTTTTAAGCCATTGCTCTAGACATGTTGGAATAGATAATGTGTAAAAGTTAAAAAGACTTATGCTGTTGATTTTTTTTTTTTTTTCTTGTATTCACTCCACTGTATGTGTTTGCCATTGCCATTTCTGCTAATTGTTGCAGAATGTGGAATGGAAATATAATCTTGGCAGTTGTATAAATGTATAACTTCTTATAAATATGCTTGATTACATACATATATAATTTTATTTTCAGTTTGTGTAGTAGCTACATGAGTAGATAATGTTATGTCACATAAATCAAAATATCTGTTGTTTGTTTTTTTGTTTGCTTGTTTGTTTCTTTTTAAACTAGAGACATGTAAATGGTCTTTGGAGCTTCGTTGTCCAACAAGATGGAATAAATACACTTATACATCTTATGTTTGTTAACATAGTAATTATATTTCCCAACTAAAGTTGCTCTGCAAATTGAATGATTGCTCAATGGAATGTACTGCTGCAACTACAACAAGGCTTCAACAAATGTAAATCCAAGAAGAGTAATATGAATGATTCCTGCCGGTAGAGTCTGGATAAGCTTTAATATTTCACAAATTCACTGTCAACCAGGGGCGTACCTAGAGCATTTGGCACCCGGGGCGGATCCTGTGCTTGGCACCCCACCCCCCTCCCCCCCAAAAAAAAAACCTGTAAAAAATGTTAAAGGTTTTATTTCTTTTATTTTTACAATTTGTAAACTTTGCAAAACCGTTGTCAGCCCCTCCTACAAAACCCTTGTCCTGCCCTGCCCCTCCTACAAAACCTCTGTCCTGCCCCTTCTACAAATCCTGTACTGCCCCATCTACAAAACCCCCGCAACCCCCTTCCACAAATCCCCTGCTTATCCCCCCTTATAAAGACTCCTGTCCCAATACAAAACCCCCACCCCCTTCTACAAAATCCCTGCAGCCCCACACACACATTTACAGGCAGACAGTCACACACTCAGTTACAGACAGACAGTCACACACTTAGTTACAGGCAGACAGTCACACACAGTCACAGGCAGACAGTCACACATACACATTTCCTCCGTGCGGCCAGTTTATCAGCTGTTTGCTTGAGTGAGCTGTACTGGCCGCACGGCACCCTAACTACCATGGGACACTGTGCGGCCACAGCTCACATAGCCCCCTCCAGCCAGGGCCGGTGCAAGGATTTTTGCCACCCTAGGCAAAAGTAAAGTTTGCCGCCCCCCCCCCCCATGTGACATCACAATGCCCCA
>OW240916.1:129078285-129170062 GCA_933207985.1 Pelobates cultripes | reverse complement strand
TTCCTTTTAGTCCGGCCGGGTACAGGAGACAGCTGCTCCCTGTACCCGCGGACCATGCTGCAGTGAGGGAGCTGACAGGAGTGTCAGCCCCTCTCCTCAGGCTGCGCCCGGGCGGTGCGGTCCGCCCTCATGGACGCACCGCCCGGGCAATTCTGCAGCCGCCCGAGGCTCTTTACAGAGCTCTCGGGCGGCTGCAACATGGGGGGGGGGCGGCGGGGCTGGCCATGGCACCCCCCATCCTGGTGGCACCCGGGGCGGACCGCCCCCCCCTTAGTACGCCACTGCTGTCAACTCAATCTGATCAGGTTATGGACTTCATAAAAATATCTACACACACCTAACTTCTTTTTCCATTATTTTCTTGCTGCCTGTATTTTCTGGAAGCTGTCCGACAATGTTGACAACCTTTACACCTTCCTTTCCCTGTGGGTGCTAAAATAGGCTGTGAACCTTTGAATTTTAGGTCTTCCTACTATTGTTAGTGGCAGTTTGCACCAGCTCCCAAGTGTCTCTAGTGCTTGTGAACTCTTGTAACTATATGAATGTATGTGTAATAACACTAATACCTTCATTCCTGTATTCTGGCCTTCTTGTCTTAACACATTTTTGTTACGTCAAGCAAACACATAGATGTGTTAACTTTTTGTACTCTCAATTATGCTGAATTTTTTTCCCTGAAATCTAATTAATTTCTACAATTGTGTACTATTTATTAAATACACATTATCGGAATGGCATGAGCCTCTGCTATACCGTCATGTACAACAAACATTCTAGAGAAAGAAGGAGCATTGAAGAGATTAAAATATTTTGGCACAGTGGGGGTCATTGGACCAGGATGTGTTTTGCTCTACTTATCTCACCACTGTATTGAAATGAAGGCTGTGTCCTTGTATAATTTTCTCTATGAGTGTTGTAGTCTTCTGCAATGAGTCTTCATTTATAGAGGCACTCTAAGCTTCATAGATAGTTACTTCTACTCTCTAGTTGTAGTGCAAATAGTATATGGATAATTCCCATGTTTGTCAAACCATGTGTGCAATTATGCAAGAAAGTAAATTTTGTTTTAATCATCAGTGTTTTTGTCAACCATCACTTGTTGATCACCTGTCTGAAATGGTAGTTATTGTATCAGCTACAATTAAAATATTATATTTTAAAATAATGTATTGTTTATGAAGGTTTACTTTCACCATAGAGAGGGACCTGCATTGTTTAGTCATGATATATCAATAAAAGTGAAGTTGTTTTCAAAGATACTATAAGCATCATACAGCAACTACAGCCCGCTATGATATGAGGCGTACTTAGGCTCTGTTTCGCGATAATGGGACATCTTACCTGGGTCTCTGCCGGGCGCTGAGGGTCGTCTGTGGCTAGTGAAAGGCATTTCTGCAGATAACAAAGTGTCAGCTGATCACTCCCAGTCAATGAATGCCCCACTAGACACAGAATTAACATTGGCCCAACCAGAACTTTTGTTCAAATCACTGCAATGCTCATGGGACTTGGAGTAACCCTTTAATGATCCATATTGGGTACTTACAATATATTATGTAATTGACAACATTTTATAAAAAGAGCCATGGACACCTTGAGGGAGTCTTATCAAAGTCTTTCTGACACTATATATGGCTGATTTTTCTATGAATGTTTTGGTGCACTTTATTAACCCCTTAAGGACACAGCTTCAGAAGCTGGACTTACTCTTAAGGACAAATAGTTTTTGCATTTTTTACTGTTTATGTTCAACCGCAATTTGCATCTCTCTCATTTATTGCATTATATACCGTTTTTTTTTTACATAAATTCTAATTAATTATATATAAAAAAAAAAAAATTCCCCCTCCCCTCCTACAGTTAAGGCAATAATAACGTGTGCATATAATGTCCAGCTTAGGAAAAGTAATTAAACATAAATTAATTTATGTGTCTTGATTTATAGAGTACATAATATGTATAGGATTTCATCTTATTTTGAAAGTTACAGGTCACAAAATACAAGGATTAAAATAAAAATTTACTTAAGGTTAATTTGACACTAGCCATTTCATCGCCAATCTCTGCTAAATATTGGAGGAAAATTGTGTTTTTCTCTACACATATAACAATGTTTTTTAATGTGTATTTCATAAAGCTGGTGTGTGCTATTCCTGTACAGAATCCCGTATTGTGTTCAACTACATCTGCTCATCTGAGTACAACGATACCCCCATTGTATGCCTTTGCCACTATTCTGTGAAGCTACGCCATATAAGAGACAAGGCTATTTCAGTTTCTATAGTTGGAATTTTCATAGATGGATTTGATGAACCTATGTCTAATTTTGTGGCATTATAGCAGTTTGACTGTTCAAATAACCCCACAGAGGGCTTTCATTTGAGAAAGCAGACACTCCAGATTATCTTATATGGCATATATTGTGCCTTAACTAATTTTTGTAAATGATTGTGGTCAGGGGATTTTTTTTTACATACATGTTGCAGTTTTGGTGGGTATTTCTTACACTAGATATGTGCCACTGTCATAAAATACCCCAAATTATGCTCCGTTATATTCTTCTGAGTAAAAAATATGCCCAATGCCCTAGACACTATTTTGTGAAGTTACAGTGCTGTAAAAGAGACATAACAAATTCAGGTTGTGAAGATGGTGTTGATGGGTCCATGTTCCATTTTGGAGCACTTTAGAAGTTACATATTCCAACTACACTATAAAGACATACCAGGAGGGTCTGGGAGGAAGGGTCTGCCTGAGATTGGCCGGGATGTGTCAGCCGAGAAGTTCGCGGACGGTTCGCGACATTTCTAGTAATAAGCCTTTTTTCTGCCTTTTTGACACACAAAGTGAGTTTGCATGGCATATTTTTCAAACCTTATGTGCGCTATGGCAGTATAATAATTCATAGATTGCTCAGCAATGTTGTATGAGTACAGCAATACCCCTTTATGTACCTTTGCCAAATATAGGTGGATGTTGAAGGGACACAGCAATTCAGTTTTTTCAAACTTTGAATTTTTACACTGTGTCCATGTTCCATTTTTGGAGTAGCTTAGCTAGTTGGTTATTCTGACTACCCCACAAACACATACCATTTTTAAAATAATGCACCCTGAGGTATTTCAGGAGTTATATTGTGAACCTTAGAGTGGGATAATTTTTTTGCTAGTTTGTTCCAGGTGTAGTGGTAATGAACATTTTTTTATGTGTTTTGTTACTTTTTAATTTTTTTTTTTTACTTATTACATTTTGTCAACTTTCTTAAAATCTTTTTACGCTTTTAAATTTTTTATAAACTTTATTTTTAACTGTTAAGCCCAAACTAGCTTAACAGTTAATGCCCCAATTTCTGACTAACTCACACCCACCCCAGCTAGCTAAATATATAATTTAAAACTATTTAAATTAAATAATAAAATACATTTAGCACCATGTGGGGTAATAAATAAATGTCTTTTTTAGTTTTTTGGTTTTTTTTGTGTGTGTGACAGATCACTAAGTAAAGTGATTGTGATCATGTCACAGAGGTTGAATAGCACTGAGGAGGCATATGCCATCCTTGCGTTAGAGTCTGCCGCGTCTATGTCTGACTCCGACCCTGATTTTGACCCTGACGGGTGCTCAGATACATCACCAGATACAGGGTCTGCTGCTAGTGATGTATCTTATGATGTATCTGTGGCTGCTAGTGCCCCTGCCAGAAGGAAACCTGCTGCTCCAGCTGGCAGTACTGCTGAGGAGTGGGTAGCGCCTCATCGCCAGAGGCCAGATATCCCACTCTTCGCTGCAACTCCTGACATCGATGTGGATGTTGCAGGATTTAGCCCTCACCAGTTTATGGAGGTGTTTCTGGGTGATGATGTATTGGGGAAAATTGTCGCCCAAACTAAGCCTGACTTTTTTTTTGGCAAAGCAGCAATGGGCCCCCATTGATGTGCCAGAATAAAAACAAAAAAAAAAAAATTGGGACATTGACTCTGCTGATGGGCATCATAAAGAAGCCCTCCATCCGCTCCATCTTGTAAGAAATTACAGTTTACCCAGTTTACCCTTACCAGGGTCCCGGTTCTTTGAGGAAGGTGCAACAAATAAAACACACTGACAAGTGTAATAAAATAAATGTATTAGGTGGAAAGATAATAAATTCACTGATAATACACCAGGTTTAATAAAAAAAAGTTTTAAACATAGAAACATTGACCCTTGATAAAATACAAGTCACAGTGTATCACAGAAGGATGGAATAAACACAACACTTGCCATAAATACAATATCTCAAATAGTAATCAATTAAAGCAACCACAATGCATATATTGATTAATAATTTGCATCAGAATAATAAACAGTTCACTATACCAGCTACAAAACAAAGACCAGTCAAAGACATATAGTATTCAGCAGTTAATGCATTAGCTATCTGCTCTATAGTATAATACACAGCAAATATACAATATATGCAATAACTCAACCTGCTCTATAATCTGATACACAGCAAATATAGTGAGGTTAAACCAAACCACACACAAAGGTATAAAAACAATATACAACTATCACAGGAATCAACCAAGTATCACAGTCAAATATAGTTACCAACAGAGTGTAGATCTTGTGATCCTTGTCAGCAGGTAGCACTGTCCTCTAGGGCAAAAACATGCACAGTCTTTTAATGCAACTTCATTCCAGGCACTTTATTTGTAAGTTTACATATGAGGCAGCAGCAAATGAAAACATAAATATAACTGGTTTCCATTTAAACAAAAACCTAGCTCGTCTGAGCACTGACTCACTTTGAATAACCCTCTCTATCAGGGTTAAACTAACAAAACATATTGCACCAACCTTATTAGATAGCAACACTCTGCTAGCTAGCCTGTTGCTTTTCTTTCTCCACTCCCAGTGCTCCAAGCCAGCCTTGCCCTGACTGCTTTCCTTTCTGCACTCCCAGTGCTCCAAGCCAGCCTTGTCCTGACTGCTTTCCTTTCTGCACTCCCAGTGCTCCAAGCCAGCCTTGACTGCTTCCTCCTGCACTCCCAGTGCTCCAAGCCAGCCTTGACTGCTTCCTTTCTGCACTCCCAGTGCCTAGTCTCCTTGACTCTCTATCTGGAGAGAACAGCCTCTCTCCTACCTGCTTCCTCGGAGGAAGCCAGCAATCCCTCTCCTTTACCTGCTTAGCAGGGAGGGGTTTATTCCCACTGCAACAGCTGATTAACTGCAGCTGAGCAGTGGGTTGGAGACGGTCCAAAAAACCCTGGCCTGGATCTATGTATCCCAAGAAAACCACTAAACTGCTCCACCCCAGGTACCCATAACTAAACAAAGCTTTGTGTTGTGCAACCCACAAACTACACAAACTTCCCCTGGGGTTAAAAGGCCTATCTGCCTTCACTTTATCACAATCTGTATATTGAAGTCTCCCCTGGACCTCTGTTTGGTAGTCACTCCTTGATGTTCTTACCAGAACTGCCCTGACTCTAGCTATTTTGGGCCTACATTTATACAGCTTTTCTCTTTGACGGTTTTCCCTCCATTTACCCATATCTTCCCTCCATCACCTATCTTAGGGCATGTGATGGGTTTGAATATCTTCCCTCCATCTACCCATATCTTCCCTCCATCTAAATTACCAGTTAGAGTAAAGACTGTTTGTCCTGGAAATTAGACCACCTTGTTTTTCCTGATTTGCATGGCACTTGTAACATCTCCTTTTTATATTAGAGGCCTGAAGGTCAATCATACAGATCTACATTCTATTTATTACATTTGATGTACCTTCTAATATTTCTTACATTTAATTTATACTCTAACATTTCTTACAATCTGCTCTATCCCCATTTACTCCCATTGTATGTCGAGGAAAAGGGATGAAATATTCTACATTTCATACACTTCAGCGACAACAGCCTGTGCCCCCCTAGGGAGCATCCCCAGTTTGACAGGCTGTATAAAATCCGCCTCCTGATTACCCACTTTGCTGCCAGGTTTGCAGAGGCTTATACACCTGGAAGGAATATATGCGTGGATGAATCCCTGATGAAGTATAAGGGAAGGCTGGGATTCAAGCAGTATGTTCCTTCCAAGCGCTCCAGGTATGGTGTAAAGATGTATAAGCTCTGTGATAGCAATACTGGGTATACTCAGGCCTTCCGGGTGTACGAGGGAAAGGATAGCCACCTTGACCCTCCAGGTTGCCCAGAACATATGGGAACCAGTGGCAAGATTGTCTGGGACCTGATATTCCCCCTGATGAACAAAGGGTACCACTTGTATACTGACAATTTTTATACAAGTGTCCCTTTGTTCAAGCTACTGTACTGTTTTGATACAGTAGCTTGCGGCACAATTAAAAAGAACAGCACAGGTTTCCCAGGACAACTTGCACGCACCCGGCTACGAAGGGGGGAGACCTCAGCTCTGCGCCAAGAGGAGCTGTTGGCAGTTAAGTACAGAGACAAGAAGGATGTGTACCTTCTTACCACCATCCACACTGAGGGGACTGTGGAGGTCCCTGTATGTGGCAGAGCTGAGAGAACAAGGAAGCCAGTGTGCATCAAGGCCTATAACCGGCATATGGGTGGGGTTGATCTGGCAGATCAGCTGCTGCAGCCCTACCCAATTATACGAAAGACAAGGGCCTGGTACAAAAAGGTTGCAATCTACTTAATGCAGATTGGAATCCACAGCGCTTTTTTGTTGTGCAGAAAAGCAAACCCCGGAATGCAACTGACTTTTTTACAGTTTCAGCTCAAGATCATTTCAGGGATTTGTACCGTGATGCACCTGCTCCCCAGGCGGTGATGGGAGAGAGCAGAGTTGGGGCTATTTTTAAAATCCCCCCTACTGCGGAAAGCAGAATCCCCAAAGCAGAGTCTGTTTTAAGAGGGGGCAGAGAAAAGATACTGAATATCACTGTCCTTATTGCCCTGGACAGCCTGGACTCTGCATTGGGGACTGCTTTAAACGATAACACACGCTGGTCCATTTTTAGTTATTTTTTTAACATTTGCTGTTCAATTTTTTTTTTTTTGTTTGTTACGTTTACCCTATGTATGGTGGGAATGGGTGTACTCAGGAGCAATGTGTGTGTAAAAATGAAAATTGAAAAATTACCACCACACATTTTCTCCAATTTTTTGACTAAAACGATTGCATCAAAGGCATCAAAACACTCCATATACAATACCGTGGGGTTTCAATTTTTTAATATATCCCCGTTCATGGCAAGAAAATAAATTGGGAAATCTAAAAAAGGCTCCCAAAAAGAGGATGAGCAAAGAAGATATGTAAAATTGAAAAACACATGTCAGATGTTTGGCATTGCAACCCCCAAACAACCCAACAAACCTATGCATTTTTTTTGGTTTTATTCGGGGAAAACAAACAGAAACAATGTAGCAAAGAAAGGGGCTAGCAAGAGAATACTTTGTAGCAAAAGTGGCAGACAGAGGGTACTTTGTAACAATCCATAAATAACACAAGCAGAGTATGGCAACATACACACCTCAATTAAAAAAATAGGACCGGCATGCCAAGGGACTTCAAGATCTTGTTTTGGCACAGTACTACTAAAAGGTTGCCTACTCCTGCCCTAGGGTGTCTACTTTTTTAAAATATAAGGTTTGATGGGGGGTAAATTACATTGGCCGGCTTCAAAAATGTCCCAAATAGGATATGGGTGTATGATGACCAGCTGTGAAAATTCCAAGTTGTAAAACTGGAATGCGCATCCTCCAAATAAGGTCTTTTAGCAACCAGAGAACCCGACACACCTGTACATGGGTGGTATCACTGTACTCCGGAGATGTTGCTGAACACATGTTGGGGTGTTCTTTGGCAGTTACCCTTAAAGTTCTCAGTACATGTATTGTGAAATTGCTCTGTGTGTCAAAAAAATCACCAATTATTATTTATTTATTTTTTAATTTTTTTATTCTGGCATAGGTTGGTGGTAAATTGGTTGCATGGAAAGAGTCAAAATACCTCAAGTGTAATACCTTAGGTTGTCTTCTTTTAAAAAATATAGTGTATACATGTGAAGGGTCATGGGATTCCTGACAGATATCAGTGTTATATCAGGATCTGTCTCCCGCTCCTACTCTTTTCCCCTACCATCTACCCTTTTTTTCTATTCCTCTCTCTATCCCATACGCAGCTCTCTGTGTTCTTGGAGGAATTGATGTATAATCACTTCCTCCCCCTGCAAGACCCCCCCTTCATCCCCTTGTCCCCTCCTGCCTCCATAAATATAGTAAATCTTACTTGTATTCAAGCCTGAAGCTGCTGGCTTTGTCACTGTTTCCTTTTGACCTGCCCACTGTCTGTTGATATAAGCAGAAATGGTTGCCTGATCCAATCACAATGCTTCTCCATAGGATTGGCTGAGACTGACGAAAAGGCAGAGCCAGCATCATTCAAACACGGCCCTGGCCAAACCACCGGGGCCACCGTCCAAGGTGTCCATTGGGTGGCCCATGCTCTTAGGGCCACCTGATGGGTATGTATTGTCAGGGGGCCCGGTCTGCACTGGGCACTTTAACAGCGCGACCGGGCCGCCTGTGATGAGATCACACGCTGGAAGGAAGTGACTGCCCCGGTCACTCCTCCCAGCATACACAGAGCCTGCGCGGGAGGAAGCAGAGGAGGAAGTCAGAGTGGGAACTCTGACTTCCATCAACCTGAGCCACCACTGGACCCTGGAAAGTCACCCTCCTGCACCTAAAAGGTAGGAAACAGTAGGGTGAATTTAAACATTGTATGTGTGTGTGTGTGTGTGTGTGTGTGTGTGTCTGTGTATGTGTGCCTGTCTGTATGTATGTGCCTTTGTATGTATGTATGTGTGTGTGTCTGTATGTATGGCAGTCTGTATGTATGTGTGTGTGTGTGTGTCTGTATGTATGGCAGTCTGTATGTATGTAAGTATGTGTCTTTGTATGTGTGTGTGCCTGTCTGTGTCTGTGCGTGTGTATTTCTGTTTGTATGTGTGTCAGTATGTATGTGTCTGTCGGGGGAGGGGGATGTGAACAGGGGGCACAGATCAGTTTCGCACCAGGGCCCCATGTAGTGTGTGTACGCCACTGCACCAGAACAATTTCATTAAGCTGTAGTTGTTCTGGTGACTATAGTGTCCCTTTAAGAGTGTGAATTTGTAATCCCATTTCTCATCTCTGTATCAATGATCAGTTTTGTTCAATCCATTATACCCAAGCATATTACTACTTAAGCAGTATAATATGTTTTGTCAGGTAGCTAGCTTGATTCCAAGAGCATCTCATCAGATAGTGTTGCACATCACATCTTTGTGTGTGTTTGTTTTGTTTTTAGAGTTATGCATATTTTTGCACTACCATGTCTTATTCTGCTATTATGAATAAAGGCATCATTTTTTTCAGATTGCATTTCGAAAAACTAAACACTTTTATGCCTTGAGCAACACAGCTAATCATTCTAGAATAAATTGTTTGGAAGTAATAGTTCAGCAAAACCGTTCTAATATTTTGAAACCAATTTAATCAATTTACTCTTGAGCATATCGATGTACAGTTGAAATGTTAAAGCCAAAGCTATAATTTGAGAAAAGTTAACCTTTTTTTTCTTTTTCATTTTTCTCAACTCAAATGATTTGAAGTATTTTTTTCATAGAAGCAAATTTTTTTTCGGAGGCAATGATATGTTTTTGTTAGTTTTTTATATACAAAAGCAAATGCATAGACACTGGATATTGTAGATTAATCAAGATTTTAATCATATTGAGTATACTCTTTTATACAACCTTACTTGTGCCATCAAAAGCTAGCAAACATTTGCTTTCTCCAGTGACAAAGATTCATATATCATAGAAACTCTATTTGCAAGTGTTGTATATTTACATACACTGTATGAACCATCTTTTTTCCTAAACTGTGCACAAATAGCAGGGAGATTTGTACTCACATGAATACATATGAAGACTAATGTGAAAGAGTGTACCAGTATTACTGTCAACCAGAATTCACAGGTTATGGCACTCAGAACTGTGACAAAACAGAAGGCCATATGTTTGCCCTGCTATTAACACAGGTAATTTAAACCTGGAATCACAACAGCAGCTCTTATCATTTCTTTCCAGATTTATTTCAGCATTCAGTATGGTATTACAAATTCTCTCAGAGAATTGTGCACAGCAGTTTCCTTAATCTGTGCAAATGCTGTTGCAGAACATTCAGGTATTTCTGCATTAAGGGAATAAAGTAAAGGGAATCTGTTTACCAGCTGACTGTTTGCAATATGTATTGTTGTAGTTGATCACCCAAGTATTGGAATATCTTTTTAATTTGAATTACCGCACAGAGAAGTGTTAATGCTACGGAATTTGTCAGGAGAAAAAAATGGATCCTTTAAAACTCTGCAGAACCAAGTAAATTTTAGACCTCAAAATGAGTGTTCATGCAGCCCTGATTAAAAAAAAAAAAAAAAAAGGCAGATGAAATTTCATTTGAACAATAGATGTGCTGAATTCAGTGAGTTTGTTCAATTATTTATTTATTTTTCTTTTGCTGATTAAAGCTTCTGGATTTAGCAATTAAAAGTTTTAATTAGTCTTAATAGCCATAAAGCTCAATGACTACTAGAGGGTGTTAGGATTATGCAGTGTTGCAAGAAAAGGTTTATGATAAGATCAATAGGCAGACATTTTTCTCTAGATTAAATATTAGTAAATTGGTTTGTCAATTATCAGAAGCCTTGTGACATAAAAACATGAATTAAAATTACAGTAATTGTCTTTATAGATTGTGAACAAGGATCAGATTGCATAAAAAGGAAATATGCCCTTGCTCAGCTATTGCGAAAAGAAGTTTATACACAATTACAGTGACTTTTCAAAGTATCTGTTGACATTGTTATGGTCAAGTAGTCCTCTTTTCCTAACAAGAGAGTTCTTAATGGAATTGTCAGAGTTAATGTACAATCAAGATTTCAGTCAAGTGTGTTGTAAGAGCCATGTTTGATGAAGCAGGATAATACCATTTGCAATGCTCTCTATCTGTAGGAGTTTCTTACTATTTCAAGATTATGAGGCTCAACCAGATATACCAGATAAGTCAATAGACCAAATTTCCCTCAAGTGTCATCAGCATACACTACAATTACGTATTCTGGAAAAATGCAAATTAAGTTTGCAGTGATTACATTTAACCTTTAACACATTGAGAATATCATATTGTTCAAGTCCATTTTTGAATTCTAAAATAGGTTAGATATGGAGTCTATACAGACTGCTTCACTGCCATTGGGTCTTGTTTTGTAGTAAGGAAGAACTGCACTTTTAATTTTCCTATTTCTAATAAATTTAAGAATGCAGAACAATTGTTCTACATAATATTAGAATAAAATCACACCATATATATTCCTGTATTATGGAGTACAAAAAATGAAGACATGCATAAATGCCATTTATTTAGTGCTAAGATACCTGTGGCGGAACCAACCTCGCCACTATGCACTGGAGAAGCCTGGTTGCTCGCCTGCACCCTTTAGACTATGGCCCTGCAGTTCAGCTCTGTTATTTCCCCTACTGAAAGGTTTATTCGTGCCTTTTTGCCGGGGTGTTCTGTAGATTCTATCTACCGAACAAACTACCAAACGATGGACCACCTGGGAACTGGAGTGTGCCGTCAATTGACCGCCCAGAAGCTGCGGTTAACCGCAGCTTAATTGATGAACGCTAGGTGGCCTTTGTTCGTCTGCCAAACACGTGGCAGCGGCCATTTTAATTCGCGAACGGCCAGCGGTGTTCAGCGCCCAAACTATGGAACTGAAAACGGACACTTATTGGTGCGAACACCGCTGAGCCACCAGCCTCCTTACCTTCCCATTCGGTAGCAGAACCGAATGACTGTTCATTCGGTAGTTTAACCGGATGAACAGCATCACTCAGATAGCTAAGCCATGGAGCCTATTCGTGTAACAAAAGACTATGGGAAAGACTTTGGCTCCATGGCGATTGAACCGTATGTATGTGATCTGAGCACCATTCGGTAGTAATGTGCGCTCAGATCTAAGCTATCTGGGGATAGGTAGGATGTATATGTTTTATGTAATAAATGTGACTGTGTGTAATTTTATGTCTTTTACTGAAAATGTGTGTAATGGAGTTTTGCCTCTGTCCTTGGAGATAATTGGATTACTTCCCAATTATCTCCAGGACAGAGAGGAGGGATTGTGATGTAATTGTGGGTGTGTTTAAAGGTGTATGTATGTGATTGGCTAAGGGCCAATATGTTTCCCAGTTTCCCATCTAGTCCCCTAGGGGAGTGTCCACCAGGTGGGAGACCTGCATAAAAGCCGGGTAGTTAGCCCCAGTAAACCAGATTCTGCTTAACCCTCAAACGAAGTGTCGTCTCATTATTGGGGGAATTGGATGGTATGCTGACTGCCAGGAGTGTAAACCTTTCATATGGTTTTTCCTGTTCAGCTGTTTCCAGTATTCGTGTGTCTCCAGTTCGGGAGATTGGTGATTGCAATAGCTGTCTGTGCATCTGAAAGGGGAATATCACCTAAACGGTTTTTAACCTCTTGTGGGCAAAACGGTCAGTTACAATACCGTGCACTGTTTAAAACCAACTGCATCTCCATTCATTACTAATGGATAAAGGAAACAACAGATCTAATCATGATAGACACATGTTTTTTTCTAACACACATTTATCAGTAATCCCAATAGATTTTTGTTTTGTTAGGGGCAGAGCTAACTAGCGCTGGATTTAGTTCTTTAGGGTTAAATCGTTAGTTAATAATTTAACCCCAAAAGGTAACCTTCTGGGAAAAAGGTACCTAAAAGGTAAAAGGGACCCGGCGGCACCATAACTACTTCATTCAATTGAAGTTGTTATGGTGCCTTCCTTGAGTGTTTCCTTTTTACATGCAATATTATATAAGTATTGTTGGCTGTTTTCTTTTTGTAATGTTCTATGAAGTGATCTAGTTCAATTCACGTTTACTCTTTCTATTGCATTTAATTCCCGTTAAAAACCAAAAAACTAAATTGAGAACTAAAGCATCATTTAAAACATATATCAAAACCTTTGCTTAAGAGTGCACTGCGGGCCAGTGCTATAAAGAACAAGCATATATTGGAGATGTGTAACATCAGGTAACCTGTTGGCGTCATATGGATAATGAAAAAAAAAATAAAAAATCTCTTTAATGGTTAAATAAGTGTTCACAGTGATGTTTCAGATACAATACAATATAGTTTGTGTCAGAAAGATTGATGGGGAATTAAAAAAGCAGCCACATCTCTTTCAATTTTGCTTCGTTCAGTGCCCTGGAATGCAGTTTTTCACACTTCCATTTAGCTAGTCAGGCAGCACCGGGGAATGAGTTTTGCATGTTTTAACGGACAGCTGCAGCAGCTTCCATTTGTTGTGCTGTAAAGGTAGAACATATTTCTCTGCGTTTCTTTTGTGACACTTAATAGATCACCGGAAGGCAGACATACATTTGGAAGAATGAATGGACTAACTGTCATCAAACTGTTTTCATTACATCCCTTTTCTATTGTACTTATAAAATATGTTATATAGGGTACAGGTGTGTGTTTGTTTTTTTTTTTTTTTTTTCAAATTTCTGACTGCCTAGAAATTTCCTTGGGACTGAATGTATTACAGCTGTTTGCTTGTGTTTAGGTTATTATCACAATAATGCTAATAATGTCTTGGAAACGGACATCCATTTAAGAAAAACAGTATAAAATGTTGAACTGGTAAATGTAATCTGATATTTTAACCACAAAATTCTGGATTACTTATGGAATGGTGGACCATTTGCCTCCACTATAAATGTGTCCCAATCTGACACGCGTCTGTGGGGCTAGGGGAGCAAGTGGCAGGTCCTGGTCATCTTTTATTACCTGTGTCTTCACTCACAGTGTCAGGGCTTGGGAGAGGAGTAATGACTGGACTGGTCCTTCCCATGTACTATTGCAAGCCTTTAGTGATTGGGCAGCCATAACTACTGCAATAGCGCTGTCCTTTTACCTAATAAATGAAAACGCCAGACTCCTAAGCAACTTCAGCTTGCTGAAAACCTTTGTGTGAAGATTGTGTCTTCTTTTTTTTTCCATTTTGCAAAAGTTGCTGATTTCAATAGAAACTGACACTTTTGTAATTTAAACTGGCTACACCTCGGCTTTCAAACAGTCAGGTTATTTTAATTCCTGGTTTTGTTAACTCAGTGGAGCAAAACTCAAGAGACAGCAATTACTCAGAGCACCTGCCTTGCAAATACTTCTTATTGAGCTGCATTGGGAAGTCTGTGATTGGACAGCCACAAAAAATAAATACATAAATAAAAATTCTCATTTGGGGTATATCTACTAAACAGTGTTTTTAAAACAAATTCATTTTGTATTTGGGTATTAAGTGTCTCTTTAACTGCTGGACAGTAGAGGGAGTATATGGTGAACCAGAGACAGACACCCCCCTCCCACCCCCAATCCCCCACATATTCTCACTATTTGAATACTACATCCCACTGCCAGGGGATGGGATTTTAACAGTTATGCAGCCAATAGCATTCATGTAGCAGACATTTCTTAAACAATGATGTTTAGGAAATGTCAAGTTGGTGTTAAGGAACTACTTTATCCTCTTGATGGTTATATGGGGGTAATATATTTGTTTTTCATGTTTTAGTATGGCAGCTGTCTGACAGTAGAGGATCATCTACCATATTTAATCCTTGAGCATTTATTTTCATGCACATATCTTATGTTTGTGTGTGTGTATATCGGTGAAACGCGTTATCACACTCTGACATCATTACGTTCAATGGCCTAAGCCCCGCCTTCCGGAACGAGTGGAAGAGCAAGTAGCCCCTGGACCTTGAAAAAGTCAGCTCAAGAACCTGGGACTTAACTATACACTTGTGAGGAGGAGGCACTAAAAGAGGACTTACATGCCTGACAACTGCTTTTAATTTTGGAGTGTCAATAAAGGATTTTACTCAGATCACAGCCTCAAGCCTATAGATATTACCTAAGATGCCAGCTCAGTTCAGAGCAGACTCAATTGCTCTACTCTTGTGAGTTATTTTGGTTTACATTCACTTCATTTATTGCATATGCATATTGCCCTATGAGTCTGTTGCTTTTTTTCTTTTTGAGAAACACATTGAAGTCTTGATAGAAGCAGAATTTAAGAGCCACTTATAAGTGAGTCATTAAAAGTCTGTTTCTATTATTACATGATACACTAATCAGTGTGGTTTTATCACAAGTGCACTTTGACACTTTGGTTATTTTTTTTATTATCACATTTCACCTATGGTTTACACTTTTATGTGGTAGTAATATTATTCATTCATTGATTTATAGTCTTAAAGGCACAGTACACTTTATTTTTGATTTCTGTAGTTGTATGTGAGTGGGGCTTTTTCACATTTCATAGTGCTGCTTTGTATTAATATTGTGCAAATTGTCTTAGCACCACTTTTTGTTTTTTTAACGTCTTAATTTTTCTTTTTTAATAATCCGCATAAATACAGTAAATAGAAAAAAAGTTAATGAGGATACAGAAAAAAGAAAAGGGAAAGGAATACTTAAATTTGCTCTCTGGAGCTACATCAAATGCAGTTTAAAGGACCACTCTAGGCACCCAGACCACTTCAGCTTAATGAAGTGGTCTGGGTGCCAGGTCCTTCTAGGGTTAACCCATTTTTTCATATAATTATGAATGGGTTAAGCCTTCCCCCTAATCCTCTAGTGGCTGTCTTATTGACAGCCACCAGAGGCGCTTGCGTGCTTCTCACTGTGAAAATCAGTGAGAGCACGCCAGCGTCCATAGGAAAGCATTGTAAATGCTTTCCTATGAGACCGGCTGAATGCGCGCGCAGCTCTTGCCGCGCGTGCGCATTCAGCCGGCGGGGCGGATCGGAGGCGGAGAGGAGGAGGAGAGCTCTCCGCCCAGCGCTGGAAAAAGGTAAGTTTTTACCTCTTTCCCCCTTCCAGAGCCGGGCGGGAGGGGGACCCTGAGGGTGGGGGCACCCTCAGGGCACTATAGTGCCAGGAAAACAAGTATGTTTTCCTGGCACTATAGTGGTCCTTTAACATTATTACATTGGAAAATATTTCAAGACATACATTTAGTCTTTTTACATATTTCGATGCAAAAGAGTATACACCAAAGCTTAACAAATCTTAAATTCTTTCCCCCTTTTACTTATAACGACTATAGCTCTGAATCTTTACTTATCTGTTTATTAACCTATTAGATTGAATTAAGATTTTAGCCGAGGGTGTCTTAGCACATTGATTAATACATTTTTTGATCACTCAACTCTACGTTAATTTTCATTTGGCTTAATGATCCTACCTTAAAATCATAATATCTTAATATCGCTCTCTATCTACCTATCTCTTGTAGCTCTCCATCTCAATATGATAGAAACATTTAAATATATAAAGGGAATCAACACAGTAAAGGAGGAGACTATATTTAAAAGAAGAAAAACTACCACAACAAGAGGACATAGTCTTAAATTAGAGGGACAAAGGTTTAAAAATAATATCAGGAAGTATTACTTTACTGAGAGGGTAGTGGATGCATGAATAGCCTTCCAGCTGAAGTGGTAGAGGTTAACACAGTAAAGGAGTTTAAGCATGCATGGGATAGGCATAAGGCTATCCTAACTATAAGATAAGGCTAGGGACTAATGAAAGTTTTTAGAAAATTGGGCAGACTAGATGGGCCGAATGGTTCTTATCTGCCGTCACATTCTATGTTTCTATGTTTCTAAAATAAACAAAGGAAAAAAAAAAAAAAGGAAGTGGGAGGGTAATCCTAGACCTGTAGCTCACTTCTCGTTTTCTATAGAATATTCATATAGTACGTTAAATTGCTATATTCGCAGCGAGCAAACTTTATAAGAGAGCACAAAAAAACAAACAGAATCAGGCCTACAAATATTATCATATCTAATTTGTATATTTAGAATTATATTTTTATATATTTAAAAATGTAGTTGTTGAGTCTGTACTATATATAATGATCTCTAATCTGAATCCATCTTCGCCAGCATTTATTTTATATGCCCTCTATACTTTGAAGTCGACTAATCATTTGTTCATATTTACTTGTGGATTCGATTCGCAATATAATCTCTAACAAGGTGGGACATTGTGGTTGTTTCCATTTATATGCAATTGCTGTTTTTGCTGCTATAAGACAATGTGTAATTACGTATAATTTGTCTTCCTTGAGTGGGTTTGGAAACATATGTAAGAGGAAGCATTCTGGTGTCCTTGGAATTTTAACTTCTAATTCTTTTATAGAAAATAGTTCTAATAATTCCCAGAATTTCATAATTTTTGGAAAAGTCCAAAACACGTGTAAAAGTGTGCCCACCTGATCTTTACACCACCAACATGCAGCTGATGTACCTGGAAACATATGTGCCATTCTTGATGGTACTAAGTACCACCTCATTGTCCGTTTACAAAAGGTCTCCCTATGTGCTAAACTGTTAGTGGCTTTTTTAACCCAATCTAATGCTAATTGTTAACTGTTTTGATGAAAATAAGTATTTAAATCTCTTTCCCAAAGTTGCATGTATGGGGGTAATACTTCTGCCTCTGAATTCACAAGAAGATTGTAAGAAAGAGACAAAGCTTTTAGATTATTTAATTTCCCTAAACATCTTTGGGCAAAAGATGATAAAGGTACCTTCTTTCTGTTTTCTAATTTCATATTATGTAAAATATTCTTAATGCATAAAAATTTAAATAGTTCCTTATTTGGCAGGAAATAGAGTTGTTGTAATACTGGGAAGGGCATAATACTCGTATCATCATATAATATTGTCATGTGTCCTTAATGGGGTTAAACAAACATCCATGTTTAACAAGTCTGTTGTATAAAAAGCTATAACTTGTAATGGTGCCACATATAATAACTCTTTATTAATTCAGAGTTTCGAAGTGAGTTGTCTCCAATTTTGGAGCATTAGTTTTGTTGGAGGTAGAGTTTTATGGTCTTTTGTACAGTTTGTAAAACCAGTCCATAGAGCTGTTTCCCACTGATCCTTGGATCATACAGACATTTTCTAACGCGAGCCAGATAGGGGGATTTGAGCGTTCCAGGGTCATTAAGCCCTGAGCCAATAATGAAGCCTTATAGTATAATTTAATATTAGGAATGGTCAAGCCTCCTTTTTGAAATGATCTCCAACTTAACTTGTGCGTTATACGTGGAGGTTTCCTCTTCCAAACTACAATTAATTTATATATATATATATATATATATATATATATATATATATATATATATATGAATTAATTGTAGTTTGGAATTTTTTCAGCAGGGCATTTGGAATTGCTATTGGCAATGTTCGAAACAAATATAAAATATGTGGTAAAATCATAATTTTGACTGTATTTATACGGCATAGCCATGATATTCCTTTCTCATCCCAGTTTTTAAGTTGGAGGTCTAATCTACTTAAAAGGGGAATGTGATTTTCTTTTATAATCTGGTTCATCACATTTGGCAGTTTAATGCCATGGTATGATATTGATGACTTTCGCCAATCAAATGGGTAAGTGTCTTTTAATACCTGTAAGATATGTATAGGCGTCCGAATCGCTAAAGCTTGTGATGTTTTTTGCAATATTCCTATAATATGATATCTTACCATAATTATCAAGTAATGTTAATAGCGGTGGGAGTGATTTAATTGGTTTTGTTATAAATAATAAAATATCATCCGCCAAAAGAGCTATCTTCATTTCGCCTATCAGAGCATGTAGTCCTTTGATTGTTTCCTGTGTTTTAATACGTCTAATTAAAGGTTCCATACAGAGAACAAACATCAGAGGAGAAAGGGGGCAACCTTGTCTGGTTCCATTCGTTATATTAAAGGACCTAAATAGAAAACCTGTGTTCAGGGTGGATTTGATTTAAATCAAACTGATTTAAATCACGATTTAAATCACTAGTCAGTAAGGTTTGATTTAAATCATTGTTTTCTAGATAAAGACTAATTCTTGCTGGTATAACTTTAATATGCAAGTAGATGAAGATTTTTTAGAATAACAACTTTTCATATTAATTTTTTTATCCCCAGTGTAATAGGTTAATCATTCATATTTGGACAACTTTTCTGTTGTACTTAGGAAGGAGAAAAATAATCATTACCTTAATAATAACAATTTAAATAGATTTATTCAACTGAAACAATAACATTCCAAACTTCTGGAATAAAGGGGAATTATGACATGTCATACATGTCATGTGTCCTTAAGGGGTTAAACAAACATCCATGTTTAACTAATTTGGCTAAACAAAATACATATATTTTAAGAAACTTAGACTGTCAGCCCAGCCTACACATGAAAAACTTAAATACTGTCCTCTGTAGCTCACTCGTCATCTTCATCTTCTTCTTTGTTCATAATCTGGAAAAGAAAAACAAACTTTCCTGCTTTATCGGGTCCCAAACGATTTCTCAATTTAGATGGAAGGGGTCCAAAGGAAGAGAATAGTCTCTTTCAACGCCTGCAGAAGAAGCTACTGCTGTTAAAAGTGAAATCATTACTTGAACAGTCTCTAAATTCAAGTGCTTAAGTGACTTCCACCAGTTCACTGGTGTGACTTTCTTTTAAATATCTTCAGCAAATATATATTTCTTGAATGGTTCCCCCTTAGCTTTGAAGTTTATTATAGTTGGCATTACAGATGGATGATTGCTGGATACCCATGTCATAGCTAACTTCTCTTCCTCAGCACTTAAGTTTTGACCCTGGTACTGAATATTGACAATATTTGCCCAAAAATGAGCTGGAGACATGCTTGTAATTTAATTCTGTCCATGTGTAGTTCTGTTTTTAAGTGTTATCTGTTTATTACAGATTACAGAAAACAAAATCATCAATCTCTCTAATTTTACTCCATCTCCTACCATATTTCATTGCTTAGCAAGGGACTCTCATTTGCACCTACCACAAGAACCAACCAATGTGAGTGGCTAAAAATATGTAAATTTATTTGGCCGAAAATTGGCTTTGTGCTCCTTACACAGAAAGAAGGAGAACAAATTAGCAACATAACTTGGCATGACACATGAAGATTATGCACATCTACAAACACTACTACAGCTATTGGAAGAACAAGAAGATCATCAATCCCTCACCAACTTTAAACTGTTGAGTTGGTTTACCCCTAACTTTAAAGAATACCTCAACGTGGATATATTCGTACAGATGACCACAGATCTAGTTGAAGCTCTACCCCCACCGTCAAACGAACAGAATAATCTAACCATAGGGGAACATAGGACCTTAAAGGACCTCAACATGAGCAAAAACCTTATCATCAAACCATCCGACAAGGGAAGGAATATAGTATTACTTAATCGTGAACAGTATGTATCCATGTGCATGAGTCATCTAAATGACACAACTTGCTACAAGAAATTAGCAGCAGGCCCTACACCATCATATATGTGTTCTTTAAAAAACAAACAAAAAAAAAAAAAAACTACTTATTACAGCAGTAGAGGGGGGAATCATTACCAGTAATGAATTCAAATTCATTGTGCCAAAAAATATCCCAACTATTGTGACTTTTTACTGCCTACCAGAGGTCCATAAAAATCTGTCCAACCCACCGGGTAGACATATCAGAAAACTTCAGCAAATTTCTTGAAAAACACCCCTTTGTTATAAAGTTAGCCTCATTTCTACAGGACAGAAAACAAACTTTACTTACCCTAGAGGATTTAGTGGTACCCACATACACATCACTTGCAAGTCTTGATGTTGTGGCTTTATATAACAACAAACCACATCACATAGGGATCAAAGCGACCTCATATACACTCTCGCAAAAAAAACTTCCTATTGGAATTACTGCAGTACATTATCAACTGTGTTGAACACGAGTGTGGTTATCTGCAACTGAAGGGAACTCAAATGGGCATGGCTTGTGCCCCTAGCTATGCCAACCTATATCTTGGGTGGTGGGAAGAGACTATTCTTAAAAGGATAGTGGATGATAAATATAGCCAATACATACTACAGTGGTAAAGATACATCAATGATGTGCTATTATTTTACACAGGCTCTGTAGCCATGTTAAAATTCTTAAAATAAATTTGGAACTTAAAATCACTGTATCCATGGATGGAAAAGTAGAAACAGAACTCTTTAGAAAATCCCCTTCCACCAATAACTTACTGCATTGGCAGAGCTACCACCCCTTCAAATTAAAGGATGGCCGGTTCCTCAGAGCACGTAGAAATCGTTCTACCAATGTTACATTTCAAAGAAAGGCAAGATACATTTGTTCAAGATTTAAAGCACAGGGCTATCCCAGCAAAGTTCTCAAAAGGACTTGCCAACAAGTGATTTCTATGAACAGACCCACATGTCTCCTTACCTCGAGACCTAAGTCCACCCAACATAGATGTATAGGAACATATGACCAATACTGGGAGCCCATGAAACAAATATTTTACAATAATTGGCCTATTTTAAGGCATGACACTGATCTTAAAGACAACATCACAATGTTCCCCAGTCTGACACAACGTAGAACTAAAAATGCGAAAGATAAACTGGTACATAGCTATCTCGAACTTCCAAAAACTCCTTTTAGTTGGCTCATTCCAACTAAACACAAATATAAATGTGAATGGTGTAAGGCTTTTAATTATATAAGTCCCACCAATGCAATTATATGCACCAGAACCAGAAATCGTTATTTGATAATTTTTTTCATTAACTGCAGTACAACCAGAGTGATATATGTAATCACGTGCTGTTATGATTTTTCAGTACGCAGGGAAGACCTACCAGCAATTTCACAGAGATTTTATTTAAAATACCTCACCTAGGCAAAAAATAATGGGGGTTTAATTACATTATATGATCATATATTGCATATGGTCTTGAGAAAGGACTATGACTGGGTCCGAAACGTTGACGCTGCACAATTGAAAATTTCTATTTTTTCTTAACAAAGTCCTATGAGTCCCCACTTCTTTCCAATATTTGAAGTGTGTATTTTTTGTTCCACTGTGGAGCACCAAGGCTATATTCTTCAAATAAATCCTTGGTTCATAAAACTGAAAATATATATGAGTATGACTAATATCAATTTCCTGGATCTGCAAATTTTCATCTCAGGCAATCGCTTGGGCTATACTCTTTTCTCTAAATCAACGGATAGGAACACTATTCTGTATTCAACAAGTTTCCATCCTAGAAAACTAAGAGTCACTGCCCATCTCCCAATTCAGTATTGCGCAATAACTCAGATGACAATCGGGTGAAAATACAGATTCAGGACCTGTTCCAAAAATTCCTACAAAGAGGAAATTCAAAAACGGTTTTGAATGTGGCACACACAAAGGCAATAGAATCAATTGCAGAAAACAGGATTCATCAAGACATTGGTGATCAATTCATTTTCCCTCAGGCATTCCATCCAAAGTCCCAAAAACTCAGAGATACCATTCGAAGAAAATTGGCATGTTTTATACAATGACTCATCCCTGCCTCCTATATTTAAAAAAAACATCCCATTATGAGTTATAGAAAATGGAAAAATCTGAGAGACTATCTGATGCACACAGATATAGTGTCCACAACACAGTCATTACAGAAAGTGACAAAAGCAGGATGTTTTCACTGTTTGAACTGTATGGCATGCAATTCTATGATACCGGGTAAAACCATTTGTCACCCAAGATCTGGAAGGGTGTACACAATCAAACATTGGATTACGTGTAGGAACACACATGTGTATAGAAATGTATGCCCTTGTGGTCTCACTTACGTGGGCAAGATATCTAATGACCTAAGGGAACGCATTCAGGGTCACAGGTCTACTATACGCTCAGATCTATTGAGCGGTACTGCAAGCACTCCAGTCGCCCGGCATTTCCTTGAGATGGGACATAGCCTGTCCTCACTTCCCTTTATGGGAATAGATCACATACCAATCTCACCCAGAGGAGGAGATTGTCACAACCTGTTACTCAGACATGAGGCCTTTTGGATTTACACGTTGGAAACATTATCACCATCTGGTTTAAAAGACCACTATAGTGCCAGGAAAACATACTCATTTTCCTGGCACTATAGTGCCCTGAGGGTGCCCCCACCCTCATGGTCCCCCTCCCGCCGGGCTCTGGGGAGAGGAATGGGTTGAAATCTTACCTTTCTCCAGCCCCGGGCGGGGAGCTTTCCTCCTCCTCTCCTCCTTCCTAGCGACGTCATTGGCAACCTTTCTAGTTCTTCTTTCAGCCCTTGGTATTTGTCCACCTTCTCATGTTCCTTCTTCCTGATATTAGAGTCACTGGGTATTGCCACATCCACTATGACTGCAGTCTTTTGTTCCTTGTCTATCACCACAATGTCGGGTTGGTTGGCCAGCACTTGCTTGTCTGTCTGGATCTTGTACAGAAGAGAAATATGTATGGTCTGTGTGAAGTTAGAGGAACAAGCATTGTAGCTGTCATTTTTGAGGTAACATTACATTTTGATATTATCTGTTGTACACATTGTTCAATGGTAAGATACACCCAAATATATATGTTTGTTATGTCTCACTTAAATCACTGGTTATGTCCCAGTATTGGTCTTGTTCGGTTTTGGTCTTGTTCTTATTTCATGCATTACATACAGTTTTCAACCCCATCATAAAGCAGTACATGAAAGGTTGCAACATGTGGTATAGATGCAGATTAACTACCTCCGTTAACTCCGCAGTGCAGCATATCCCTAGAGCAAAGAGGGGAAGAACAGGTTAACGGTAAAGGTGGTATATGTGTAGGGAGGGGAAACAGGGTAAACACCTAGCTTGTAGGTTAGGCCTCTGGACCTTATGCGCGTACATATCTAAAGTGTGGCGCATGGGAGCGCTCAGTCTTGACACCCTCTTTTGCAGTTATGTAAGAATTACTCTGATAACATCACTCAGTGAAGTCAACACCTCATGTGACCTCAGCAGATCTTTTTTATTTTTTTATTCTTTTATCATTTGATTACCTCAGTGGGCACTTAATGTTACATAAGCATCCCACATCAATTTTGCTCCCTGTGTATGTGGGTTTGCTCTAATGATCTTATTGGCCATAGCCTCGTACTCCCAATTCTTTGAGATTTGCGACATAAGAGCTGTGTAATCTGGTGTTTTGGAAGACTTCAACAATCGGGCTATAAGAGTGCTAGCAGCTATAAGAACTTGGAATATCAATTTCAGGTCTATTTTTGACCTTCTTTGGTGGCTAATAAACAGGAGGCAGTGTTCTGGTTTAAGTTGAAAGGGTGATTTTTACAGTTCTGAAAGTATCTGGCCTACCCGCTCCCAATAGGGTTGTATTAGCGGACAAGTCCACCAAGTATGTAACATGGTTCCAGCTGTGTTATGGCACCTCCAACATGTGTTGCCTGAGTTCGTATATATATATATATATATATATATATATATATATATATATGTATGTATATATATATATAATATAAGCCATTTTTTTCCGGTACAGCAATACTGGATTTTCTGCACGGTCTCAAGATGTAAGGCACACACTGAGTTGTCTTTGTGTACCACAAAAGCCTGTGTCCATTGTTGCCTACAAAATGTAGTCTTCAAGTCTCTATGCCAGGCCTCAACGAACCCTGTGTCTCCCCCAGATTTGACAGCTATTAGGTGTTGGTATGCGCTTGACAGAACTTTTTTTTGGGGGGGAGGAGGGGAGTGGTAGGGAGTCTTAGACATACTTAACGTCTAAAATTGAGAGAGCAGGTTACCTGAGGTCGGGATGGAACAGATTTTCTGGATATACGACTTTAACTGTAGGTATTGGAATTGGTATTGAAGGTAGCTGTATTTATTCTGTATGGCTGGATAGGATAGCAACTCTGCGTGTTCAAATAAGTGCCATAAGTGGGTGCAACCTTTCGAGGTCCATGGTAAGGAGTCAAAACTAGGGATGAGTTTACCCATGTCTTGCATAGGGATCGCCAGGACGTCGGTCCAACCATGCACAGCAGCCCACTCGTCTCATCCACACTCTGAGCTTCAATTTAGTCGTGGGCAGGATCGTCAATAATCTGGGTCTTTCTCTTTTATGCATCCAAACTAGTGAACTAAGACAGTGGTTAGCTGTCCTGTTGGCCTCAACAGCCATCAATTGTAGCGTGTGTGGTCACCATTGCGGTCAGTATTGCAGCTTTATAGTATTGTCTAACGCTTGGCAGACCCAAGCCCCCTGTTGTCACTGGTTGTTGTAGGGTTGATGTATTTGTTCTGACTTTTTTTGTTTTTCCAAATGAAGCAAACCAGGAGCTCTGCAGTGTGTGTAGAATTTTTTTGCGGAGACAGAGTGGCAATGAGTGTACAAGATATTGGAATTTCGGTGCGAATGTCATCTTTATCGCCGCCAATCAACCTAACCACCACAAGTATTGCCCCTCCCACTTTCGTAATGTAGCTATAAAATCCTGGATAAGCCTTTCGTAATTGTGTTTAAAGAGGTGTTAAGTAAAGAAATAGGACAGAAGATTTGTGGATGTATTGGTTGTTTTCCGGGTTTCAGAAGTGTTACAACGTGTGCAAGAAGTAGCTCCGGGGGTAACATCTGGAGGGAAGCTGCTTCAGTAAAGGCATGTTGTAACTGTGTGATGAAGACATGTTGAACTTTTGTAATATCTGTTAGAGAAGCCATCAGGGCCTGGTGATTTACCCTGCAGCAGGGATTGAATAACTTTTAGAATTTCACCCTCAGTAATAGGGGATGTTAGCAAATCTTGTAAAACAGTTGTCAGTTTACAGAGTGGTGGAGTATCATCTTTAAATGCCTTCCAACCCGGCTAATATTTTGTGTTTCCATACACCATGCATTAACTCTATAAAACTTAACATCCCAGACATAATTGGGCTTTAAATTATGTGTATGTACAACCTTCTGTTGGGTTCAGGACCCAGATCTACTCGGGCAATGTGCTTTTTCCTGCCCTTATAGACCAATTCGGAAGCTAAATTTTATCATAAAGTATCTGAAAATTTGGTGCCATCTGGACACTGGGAAATGTCCCGTGGACCGGCACAGAAGGGGTTAAACTAAATTCTCTCTTTGTTACCGATAATCACCATCAATCGGCAACCGGACGTGTTAAACGTTGGAACACTCTGATTGGTTAATTCTCTGATGACGTTTTTTTAATCCGTTCGGCGGCATAAACGCCTAAGCATATAAAACAGCATCTCTCCCCACACATTGGTTCCCCTCTGATGAGCCGTGGGCAAAACGCACGCGTCAGGGGAGCTCGTGGTTCTGACACTGTGGTTTTAGACCAGATTATACCACAGTTGTTTTGAAATTTAGAGCACTCTAACCACTCGGTATAATAACGACCAAATGAGTATAGGCTAGAGAAAAGAGAGGATGCTAGTCATAGTTAGAACTGGAGATAGTACAGGATACTTACCTAGAAGGGTGGGTAAAGAGAATCCAGGGTGGGAAAATATTCGCCTCCTGTCTTTACTAAAATTTAGATTATTGGGTCACTAGGAGTTAGAATAATCCCAAATTTTATGGCAAGACAGGAGGCTTCATATTTGCTATTTTAACGCACAGATAGCAAGGACAGAGAAACATGTGGAGAATGTCTAAAATAAAAGGTACGGAAGGTGGATTCTCTAGACCAATCAGCGGAGGATAGAATTTCTGCTAAGGAACCTCCAGCTATGAGTGCCGAGGAGGCGGCTGCGCCTCTAACCGAGTGAGCCCCGAAAGATGCATCAATGCCAGCCAGGGCTAGAAGCCGTTAATCCAATGTGCAATGGTAGGGCACGAGACTGGTTTGTGAGGTCGTACATAAGATACCAGGAGGGGCCCAGTAGGTGCTCTGATACACCGGGCTATGCAGAGGAGGGGTTTCTCTGAGATGTAAGGGTAGATCACAGTAGATGAGTTGGTCTTGGTGCGTCTAGTGATATGAAAGTGTACCCCCTCCGGTGTGAAATCGAGGGCATGAAAGTCGAAAGCCCTGATGTCGGAAACTCTTCGGAAGGAGACCAAGCAAAGGAGGAGAGCTAATTTGGCTGACAATTGGCGTAGGGAGAGCGCCTCGTTGTCCGGCCAAGCTTCCAAGAACATGAGCAGGATGGTCACGTCCCAGAATTGATTATATTTGGGATTCGGGGGTCTAGCAATGCGGATGCCCCGCAAGAGTCTACAGATAGAAGGGTGTTTGCCTACTGAAGAACTTTCGATAGGAACATGCGCTGCAGAAATAGCAGACCGAAACAAGTTAATGGTCCGGTAGGATTTACCCTGGTCGAACAGAGGAAATTGATAATATTAATTATAGATGTTGAAAAGGGATCAAGGTCCCTTTCCAGGCACCAGCAACTCCATAGGCGCCATGCAGAGATGTAAGAGCATCTAGTTCCCGGGGCCCATGAATCCCAAAGGAGTCCCTGAGCAGTTGTCGAAAGGCCTGAGACATTCCAAGATCCCCTGAGATGGTCCAAGCCACTAGTTGGAGATGATCCTGAATTGCCAATGGGTGAAAGTTGCCTGTCGGGTCTCTGAGGAGGTCGCAGGTGTTGGGTAGCAGCAGGGGGAAGTCCACTGACATTTCCAGGAGGTAAGGATACCATGGTTGTGCCCGCCATAGCGGGGTCACTAGTGTTATCCTGACACCCTGAGTTCTGAGGTGCTGTAGTGTGCGTGGAATCATGGAGAATGGAGGGAATGCAT
The DNA here is from genome assembly GCA_933207985.1 of Pelobates cultripes. Lineage (NCBI taxonomy): Eukaryota > Metazoa > Chordata > Amphibia > Anura > Pelobatidae > Pelobates > Pelobates cultripes. Next base: position 129,142,321 of record OW240916.1, on the reverse strand, counting down.
ATGCCCCGGACATCGGCCACGTCTGTAGGAAGGCATCGACTGCAAGGCACGCTGGGTCTGGCAACCAGCTGTAAAAAGCGTCCGTCTGCCTGTTGAGGCGAGATGCAAAGAGGTCCAGGTTGAATGGTCCCCGGCAGACCTGGAGACGGTGAAATATTTGTGGATTCAGTTGCCAATCGCTGGAGTCCCTCCAGTGTCGGGAGAACCAGTCTGCGACGAGGTTGTCTGATCCCGGTAGATATTCCACTCGCAGGGAGAAATACCTGTCTAGGCAGAACTGATATTCTTTGGTCAGATCTGAGAGCATCTTCGATTTGGAACCTCCTAGATGGTTCACGTAACGAACTGCGGACACGTTGCCCATCTTCAGCAGCACGGAGCATTTGAAGACATCTTTGGCGAAACTGCGGATTGCGAATGAGCCTGCAATCAGTTCGAGGCAGTTGATATGAAGTGCTCGTTCTGAGTGGGACCAGAGTCCTCCTGTAGAGCTTTCCGAGCAGGTTGCGCCCCATCCGAGCAGACTTGCATCCGATTCCAGGATGAAGTCTGGTTGGGATCCGAAAATGGCTCGTCCATATGTTGTAGCCACCAATGGAGTTCGAGCCGGACTTCGTCCGTGAGTGTGATCTGTTGGTCGTAGGACGTCGACTGATGTAAGTATTGGGTCTTCAGGTGTTGCAGTGCTCGGTAGTGCAGTGGGGCAGGGAATATAGCCTGTATTGAGGTGGAGAGCAAGCCGATGGTGCGGGCTAGGTCTCGCACTAACCTCTGAATGTCTCTTTTTATGGATTTGACTTTGGATGCCGGAAGTTGAAGGACTGCTTGAACAGAGTCTATCTGGAATCCCAGGAATTGTATCGTCTGGGACGGTGTTAGGGATGATTTCTGGTGATTGATCACGAAGCCAATATTCTGCAATAGGGCGGAGGTCATGCTTGTGTGAAGGTGGAGTGTGTCCTGGTCCTGTGCCATGAGGAGGATATCGTCCATATAGATTATGGAGTGGATTCCTTGGGAGCGCAGTAAGGCCATCACTGGTTTCATTAGTTTGGTAAAGCACCAGGGTGCAGAAGATAGGCCGAAGGGGAGGCAGGTGAACTGCCATAGTGCTTGTTCCCAACGAAACTGAAGGAGGCAGCAGTGTGCTGGTGTTACCGGCACCGTGAGGTATGTGTCCTTTAGATCGAAGCGGGAGAACCAATCTCCCTCGGAGAGTAGGTCTCTCAATAAATGGATCCCCTCCATTTTGAAGTGACGGTATGTGATGCACCTGTTCAGATCTCTCAGGTTGATGACAGGTCATAGACCTCCTGATTTTTTCTTGACTAGAAACATGTTGCTTATGAAGGTCTGTGGGCAAACAACTCTTTCGATCGCACCCTTGGTGAATAGATCGTTGAGTTCGCTCCGTAGAGTCGACTCGTCTAACAGTGACATTTTGATTGGGGTAGGAGGAGAATTTTGTATTGGTTCGACAGAAAATTCCAGGTGGAACCCGGACACCGTCTGAAGGATCCAAGGATCCTGAGTGAGTTGAGACCACTGTTGGGAAAAAAGGGTTAACCGGACTGCAATAGGAATATGAGAATAAGGAAGGTCCATTACCTGTAGCAGTGCGACCGCGGAGGGAAGCGGATCCACGTCCTCGGATAGCTCCGCGAGAGGGGAAGAATTGCCTGTGGTGGAATCGGGTATTGCCCGAGTTCCAGGTGTCTGAGGGTCGAGGCCTGTAGCCTGTGAAGGCGGCTCTTCCAGTCGCTCGGCCTCTATAGCGATCAGCTCTTCCGGAAAAACGCTGAGTGCGAAATACCTTGCGAATGGAGGATTGTGCCTTTGTCAGCGTAGTAAAAACAGAGACGTGCTTACTTAGTTCTTTTATGAACTTGTCTCCGAATAACATGCCTTGAGCCTCTGGACCAAGTTCTTTAGTGCCCAATTCGGCAAGCTTGGCATCAATTTTATAAAGGACGGCCTTCCGCCGTTCAGTTGATATTGCCACATTGGCATTGCCTAAAAGGCATAAGGCCCTTTGTGCCCACTCTCGCATCAAATGTGCCACCTGATAAAGCCTCGTCTGCAATAATGAAGATTTGTATGAGCGGGCCCGCCACATACATCAACTTGTCTTGAGTGGCTTTCAGACCCTGTTCTAGACCCTTACGGGGGTCTTTCCCTGACTTGGTTAGAAAGGTCACAAGGAAAGGGTCAAATTCGGGTGTATTGGCCACCTTGTCTGGGATAGTAAAGCGTGGGCATTCTGCCCTTAATTTGGCTCTCACCTCTTTTTCTAAAGGCCGACGGAGCCACATTCTACAGTTTTTGGCAATGTGGTCCGGGGGCGTCCATTCGGCCGATCTAGGGTGCCTGATGCATCTGGGGTCAAATAAAGGGCGGCCAGAGGTGTCAAATAAGGTATCCTCTTTTAAGTTAGGGTTTTCAGAGGTGAGATCAGACTCCAATTGGAATTCCTCTAGAGGTATGAGGGGGGGTTCATTAGTTTCAGAATCGGAAGGGTAAAGGTCTCGGAATGTCTTATGAGGCGGAGCCTCAGTATCCGAGTGTTCTGCGTAGTATTCGTCTAATACTTGGAGATTATAATTAGAGGTTGAACCCTCAAATGCGTCAAAATCATGTTGGGAGGTGGTTTGCTTGGGTTTAGAATAGGGCACTTTAGGATGTTTAGCAGGCGCTTTGCCTTTACCGGCGGTGGCGCTATCGCCCTTCCAAGGGCGTTTGCGAGGGGCTTCTTCATGCTCTGAAGCGTGAGAATCCTCAGAGTCTGAGAGTTGGGTAATGGTCGCCGTAGGGGCTGGGATTGTTTGCTCGTGGAAAGCCGCTAGAGCTCTGGGTATAGATTCAGTAATGGCATTGAATAGCCAAGCCTTAAGTTCGGCAGAAACTGCTGGTTCTGGCACATTTGACATAATGTCAGTAACAGTGGGGTCACCACAAAAGAAATTATTATATTTACAATATATATAAAAAAGTTTATTGTTTTTTGTTGTTTTTTTTTTGTGTGCAGACAAACTAATTACAATGAGGCGGTGGACTTAGACTGCGTGTAAAAAGCAGGAGAACAATTATCCTGTAACAGATGGGTTTGTCCAGAATTTATCAGTGGGGTTCACCCAGAGAGAGAAGGACAGTATAGTGTCCAAGATCTAATAACAGGTATGTGCCTGTGTTATCATATAGGGATTACCCTGTATAGAGGCAGCAAAGGGGGTCACCCTTGAAGGAAAGGCTAGAGGGGGTCACCCTCAGAGTAAAGGCTGGAGGGGGTCACCCTCAGAATTAAGCAAGGATTTGTGTAAACTGTGGTAATTAAGCTGAAATCTGCAAGAAAAAATGAAAATTTTGAGTATGGGTATGTATCTTTAATTTTTAAAACTAAAGGGTCTGGGGCTTTAAGAGGTAAAAATATATACTTACCAAACGGCTGGGTCGCGTCCTGCAGTGAGAGCCGAGATGCGAGGGAACCGCCGCACATAAGCTTGCCACAAGATGGCGCTGAGAGGGAAGCCTGGGAAAAAGACTGATAGAAATGGCCGCGGCATGAAAAAAAGGTGGGACGCGTTTCTATGGAGACGCCAGGGCAACAGACATAGTGTGTGTGGAAACTGAGCGGCTGAGCGGACCGGCAAGATACCGGGCGCCGCGGGGAAGGTGTTAGAAATTAAACAGACAGAACGATAAAATAATAATAGTGAAGAAAAGTGAGGTAAAATGAATTTGTGGGCTGACTGGAGTGTCTGCCCATGAAACCTAAGTAAATAGAAGCAAAAGCAGAAACAGATATTAGGAAAACTGTATGAGAAATATTAAAATATCAAAATAATACAATATATATTAGTCAGCTAAAAATAGAGCATTAATAGGAGTATAATTAGAATAGACTCACCTGGGAGGCTAAGCAGCAAAGAAAGAGGAATTGGGAGGAGCCTGATGACAGCTTATACTACTGTAATGCATACTGATTGGTTAAACTTTTTTTTACACTGCTGTTAACGGTTTCTTTGCTGCTGGGAGTTACAGTAAAGAAAGATAAGCAAATATGAAGCCTCCTGTCTTGCAATAAAATTCCATTTAAATGCACAAATCTGCTGTAGGATGTAATGAGCATATAAGTTACTGGGGACAAGCATTTATGTAGTACATTAGGATATGTACTGTCTGAAGGGGGCATTGCATTCTCAAAAGAAACCATATAGTGGATAATATGTGTTGTTTTATGTAACTCTAAAGTTACACCAGATTAAAATATTTAGCAACGTAGCAATGGGAAATTTTATGACATTACTAGCATCTCATTTTATCTTCTGTAAGTGAAACCAGTCATTTAATTTTCCAGTAACACAGCTAGGATTTAATGACTATGGATTATGTTACAAGTAACACTAACTAAATTTTGGCAGAATTTGAGTCTATAAACATGGTTTTCAATGTGCAAATTCATATTCATTTCAAACATTTAATACATTTTTTGGTTTTGCATGCTCTTTATAATTTTTGTACAAACAAACATTTTGCTCAATGCTGCACCAGAAGCCTGATCCCTCAATTTAGACAAAATTTGTACAAACAAACATTTTGCTCAATGCTGTTACAATTACTTATCAATGTATGTACACAACTCAAAGACTGACAGCACTGAGCGAGCCGAACTTCTTGGATTAGAAGTAGTGAACACCTAGGCAAACGTAAAGTAAGGATATCACTACTTGGTCTGTTTTTCTGACTGTCTACTTGCATGCAAATTAAATAAAGCAGCCTTATTTTTTTCATTATGTATTATAATCTCATTATAGGCAAAATAATGGATAATGACACTCCAGTGACGCTACCGGAAATAAAGTTACACCTCTGGAAGCATAGAGGTTAAACTCAGTATGTGTAGCATTTCAAAGTGTGTCTGCAAATAATATTAACCAAAAGAAAAAAGAGGGTTGCACTCAATCAAAAAAAAAATCACAGGGTGCTAACTGAGCATGGGTCAGCATACCCCATCAATCCGATATCAAAATAAGAAATCTCAGGCACTCACTGTGATGACTTCAAGAATAATTAAAGGGACACTCCAGGTACCTAGACCACTTCTGCCCATTGGAGAGGTCTGGGTGCCAACTCCCATCACCCTTAACCCTGCAAGTGTAATTATTATAAACTGCAATAATTACCTTGCAAGGTTAAGTCCTCCTCTACTGGCTAACTTATCAGACAGCCACTAGAGAGACTTCCAGCTTCTTAAAACACAAAAAGTGTTTTAAACGACGCTGGACGTCCTCACGCTATGCATGAGGACCACCAGCGTCTCCAGAATTCCCATTGGAAAGCCATTGCCGCGTATGTGCATATTGTCTTCCCCGCCGATGTTTAAATGTTCGCTGTTTGATGTGGTGTTAGCTTGATAAAGACCTGGGAACATGTCGAAATGTTGCTGTATTCATTAAATCTGCTTGAAGTCATCACAGTGAGTGCCTGAGATTTCTTCTTTTGATACAAATAATAATAAAACACTAGTAAATGATGGAAGCTCCTGAGGGTGCAGGGAGAAGCGATGACGTAGAATGTATGCATGCACGCTCCTGGTGGCGCGAAGGGAGAAGCCCGATAGAAGCGAGGGGCTCATGGCAGACGCATAGAAACCGGAGACGACAGTCAGTCGGTGAATTAGTGAGCCTGTGAGTGCTCTTGCTGGAATCCATACCCCTATACAAGAGAGTCAGACAAGGAGATTGCAGCGCACTGTGTAGATGGTAATGGATTTGTAGCCCCCAGAGAAGTGGATATCCTTAACTCAAACCATTTAAAGAGATGAGTACCATATATTTCATCTGTTGATTGCACTCCATTGCACTCTGTCACATTGTGTTTTTGTTTTCTATTTTTTTTTTCTCTACAATTTGTGGCTCGTATCACCTGACTGGGTATCGAAGAAAGTCTCACACTTATCTTATGGGGAAAAAAAATAAATACACTTAATAATTAAGTATGTGCTTACCTTTCCTCTGCAATCTGTGGCTTGCATCATCTGACTGGATACAGAAAAAAAGTCCTTCATATTATTTGCTAAATATATACTAAGTGGAGCATTTATCATATGTTATGGAGAGTTATCTTTTGATTGCATTTCATTGTACCCCATCACATTTTATGTTTTTGTCTTCTATTCTTTATTTATTTTTTTGTGTTATATGTGGCTTGTATCACCTGACCGGTGAGAAAGTCCTATATATTATTTACAAAGTATATATTCATTTTTTCTTCTGCAATTTACAGCATGTATCACCTGACTGGCTACAGAAGACAAGTTTTACATATTAATTCTTTGGAGCATTTATCTTTCTCATCTAAAGGAAAGAGCCTAATTATTATTATTATTATTATTATTATTATTATTATTATTATTATATTTATAGAGCGCCGTCAAATTCCACAGCACTTTACAATGGGGGGACACAAGACATGTAGTTGTAACCAGACAAGTTGGACACACAGGGACAGAGGGGTTGAGGGCCCTGCTCAATGAGCTTACATGCTAGAGGGTGTGGGGTAAAATGACACAAAAAGGTAAGGATAGTATTAGACTAGTGACAGTTGCAGAAGAGGAATCAGTCAGGAGCTATTAACAGTTTAATTGATACGCTTTTATGAAGAAGTGGGTTTTTAACGATTTTTTTAAGGAGTGGAGACTTGGGTGAGCATCTAACGGAGGAGGGAAGCGAGTTCCACAGGAACGGTGCAGCCCTCAAGAAATCTTGAAGGCGAGCATCAGAGGTGGGAGTACGGACAGAAGATAGACGTAAGTCTTCAGCAGATCGTAAGGGTCTAGACGGGACATACTTGTGTATAAGGGAGGATAGATAGGTGGGAGCAGCATTATGTAGAGATTTGAAAGCAAGAACCAGAATTTTAAATTGAGCTCTATATTTTATAGGAAGCCAATGTAATTAAATGTACAAGCAGTTTGTGTGTAGCTCTGTGCTTAGAGCTGAACTTGTGCTTAATGAGTTCAAGAGTTAAGGTGACACAGCAAGTGATATAACATATTTTTACTAAGGAGATAAATATATTGGCTTACAACTTTGAATAAAGGGCTCACAAAAGAATTCTGAAAGTCGGGTCCCTAAAAAAGATATAATAGAGATTCAAGATATCAGATCTGAAAACTCCACAATCTCCAAGCGTGGTGGAAATACGTTAAGGTGCCTAAATTATTCAAGCTGAACATAGAGAAAACAATACTCTTTCCGTTAATGAGACACAGGCAATGTTCTCTGAAATCTTGGAAAAAAGCCAAAAGCTATTACTTGAAAAAAATCTTCTTAGAGCTTCAAAATAATATATAATAGAGATAAAATAAAATATATTGCTGCAATAAATAAAAAAATAAAAAAAATGACAAATATTAAAAGGCTTGAGACTGGACTTTCAACAAAGCAATGTGCAAACACAATATGATCAATGTAACGGACCGTTTTGCCCAAAAGAGGTTAAAAACCGTTTAGGCGATATTCCCCTTTTTCAGCTGCACCGACAGCTACTGCAAGCGCCAATCTCCTGAACTGCAAACCCACGAATTCACCAACTCCCGAACTGGAGACACACAAATAGCTGCTAGCAGACGAACAGGAAAAGCCCCCAAGCGGCTTACACTCCTGGCAATCAGTCTCTAACAGCATACAGTAAATCCTCCCCCAATAATGAGACAACACTTTACTTTGAGGGTTAAGCAGGAACTGATTTACTGGGGCTAACTGCCCGGCTTTTATGCAGGTCTCCCACCTGGTGGACACTCCCCTAGGGGACCACATGGGAGACCGGGACACAAAGGGTAAAAGGACCAATCACAGACTTACACATTTCAACCATCCCACAATGCATCACAATCCCTCCTCTCTGCTCTGGAGATAATTGGGAAGTAATTAAATTATCTCCAAAGACAGAGGCAAAACTCCATTAACCACATGGCAGAAAACAAACAGTAAAAGACATAAAATTACCTACAGTTACATTCAGTACATAAAACATATACGTTCTACATATCCCCAGATAGCTCAGGTCTGAGCGCACATTATTAAGCGAATGGCGCTCAGACCACACGAATACAGTTTAATCGCCATGGAGCCAAAGTCTTTACACAGTCAGTTTCATGTGAATGGGCTCCATGGGATTCCTATCTGGGGCACAACATACTCAAACAAATCTACCGAACACCCGGCAGAAAAGCATGAATAAGTCTTTTCTGCAGGGAAAAAAAGATGTCTTTTAACATGGGGCCATAGTCCAAAGGCAGCAGGCGAGCAACCAGGCTTCTCCAGTGTACAGTGGCGAGGTTGGTTTCGCCACACTTCTCCCCTTTACCAATCAGACTAACAGGGTATCTGACCTCATGCCGGTCAGATACCCTTGTTAGTCCAGCAGCCCACCCACAAAACACAATAAGTAATACAGCCCACCCACAAGAACTGGTTACTACAACTGGGTAGAGTAGAACGTTGTCCATGTCCAGGCGCCTCACCATGGCTGTGTGGGTGACTGGTAAGCGGACTGGGTGGGTTGCTGAGTGGGCAGAGACCAGCGGTACTCTTCCCTGGTGCCAGCACTACCACGGGAGTAGTCTGGTTGGAGCCTGGTTGCTGGAGGGGGAGACCGACTGTCTCCCCTTTGGCTAAACAGCCCTGTCGCTGGGGGGCAAAACCGACCGTCCCTACCCCCTGTGCTGTAGGTGCAGAGACCACGGTCCCATCTGCACGGTTGTGGGGCTTCTCATCTCCCCTTGGTGGGCTAGGCCGCCGCTGGGAAGTATTTTCCCCTCCTGGTAGAATACTCTGCCGCTGGGGAGCCGGACCGGCTGTCCGTACTCCCTGTAGCTTGGGCGCAGAGACCACGGTCCCATCTGCGCCGGTGGGGAGCTTAATGTCTCTCCTTGGTGGGCTACGCTGCCACTGTGGAGAGGGGGCAACAAGCTCTTCTCCCTGACACTCTCCCTGCTGGGGGAGAGGGGAACCGACTGTCTCCCCTTTCAACATATTGTCCTGCTGCTGGGGAGGGAGGACGGTACCTTCGGCTCCCTGGGACTCACTTGACTGCTGAGGAGAGGGACCAACTGTCTCCTCTCCTAAGAAGACACACTGCCGCTGGGGAGGACGGATGACACCTTCAGCTCCCTGGGACACACAATGCCGCTGGGGAGGAAGGACGACACCTTCAGCTCCCTGGGACACCCACTGCCGCTGGGGAGGAAGGACGACACCTTCAGCTCCCTGGGACACCCACTGCTGCTGGGGAGGAAGGACAACACCTTCAGCTCCCTGGGACACCCACTGCCGCTGGGGAGGAAGGGCAACACCTTCAGCTCCTTGGGACACCCACTGCCGCTGGGGAGGAAGGACAACATCTTCAGCTCCCTGTAATACACACTGCTGCTGGGGAGGAAGGACGGCACCTTCAGCTCCCTGGGACACACACTGCCGCTGGGGAGGAAGGACGACACCTTCAGCTCCCTGTGACACACACTCCCGCTGGGGAGGAAGGACGACACCTTCAGCTCCCTGGGACACACACTGCCGCTGGGGAGGAAGGACGACACCTTCAGCTCCCTGTAACTCACACGGCTGCTGGGGAGGACAGCTCTGATTCCCACAGCAAGTACTCTCCCACTATTTTCTTCACGAACTGTACGGTTTTCTCCGGGGGGTTGGTTCCGAAGTAAGCCAGCAGCGCAGTAACTTCTCTTTCAAACGCCTCCAGAGTGGTGTTGGGCACCATGCTTGCGCTGCTGAAGTTGGTTCTTTTGTAGATAGGGTCGCTGTACGGGTACTGGCGTTGCCCTCAATTTGTAATCCAGGAACTGGTGTTGTCCTATAGCTGTCCTTCTGGGCTGTGGAAATGATCCCGTCGCTTGCCACCAATTGTAACGGACCGTTTTGCCCAAAAGAGGTTAAAAACCGTTTAGGCAATATTCCCCTTTTTCAGCTGCACCGACAGCTACTGCAAGCGCCAATCTCCTGAACTGGAAACCCACGAATTCACCAACTCCCGAACTGAAGACACACGAATAGCTGCTAGCAGACGAACAGGAAAAGCCCCCAAGCGGCTTACACTCCTGGCAATCAGTCTCTAACAGCATACCGTAAATCCTCCCCCAATAATGAGACGACACTTCACTTTGAGGGTTAAGCAGGAACTGATTTACTGGGGCTAACTACCCAGCTTTTATGCAGGTCTCCCACCTGGTGGACACTCCCCTAGGGGACCAAATGGGAGACTGGGACACAAAGGGTAAAAGGACCAATCACAGACTTACACATTTCAACCATCCCACAATGCATCACAATCCCTCCTCTCTGCTCTGGAGATAATTGGGAAGTAATTCAATTATCTCCAAAAACAGAGGCAAAACTCCATTAACCACATGGCAGAAAACAAACAGTAAAATACATAACATTACCTACAGTTACATTGAGTACATAAAACATAGACATTCTACATATCCCCAGATAGCTCAGGTCTGAGCGCACATTATTAAGCGAATGGCGCTCAGACCACACAAATACAGTTTAATCGCCATGGAGCCAAAGTCTTTACACAGTCAGTTTCATGCGAATGGGCTCCATGGGATTCCTATCTGGGGCACAACATACTCAAACAAATCTACCGAACGCCCGACAGAAAAGCACGAATAAGTCTTTTCTGCAGGGAAAAAAAGATGTCTTTTAACATGGGGCCATAGTCCAAAGGCAGCAGGCGAGCAACCAGGCTTCTCCAGTGTACAGTGGCGAGGTTGGTTTCTCCACAATCAATTATCTACTGAATATGGTGATCTGGAACCAAAAAAAAAAAAAAAAATGTGATTTAGAAGACCGCAGTCGGCGGAATGATATCAGTATTAGAGGGATCAACAAACAAGTTACAGGAGAAAAATTACAGGAATATCTGTTTAATTTTTTCTGGAACATTGGCATGGTTTTGAGCCAAACATGAAAATTATGGATAGATTCTATCGCCTGGCCAGACCAAAGGGATACCAATAACAGCCTTTATAGACATTATCATATGCTTCCATCATTAATGGTTCAAAGAACAGGTTATGCTTAAGCACAGATGCAAAATGGAGACGGAAGCAAATTATACCTATCAAGACCTGAAAATATGCCAAGATTTGTCTTGGCGTACAAGAAAAGGAAGAAGATCTTTTGGTACAGTAACAAATATTCTGAGAAATAATCAGATACAGTATAAATGAGGATATCAGACCAAATTAATAGTAATGCAAAATCAAAAAATGCAAGTTCTACATTGCAATCTCTCATGCTTTCAAGTAAACATTTTGAACAGTGACCATAAATTTAACTGGACTTCTAATTCCACTTGTTACTTGGGAATAAATATCAATTGTAATATTGAGGGGTGGATAACTGACAACTATAATGCACTTCTTAAATCATTTAGAAATATTATCTCATAATGGTCCAAACTACAAATATCATGGCTGGGAAGAATAAATATTATCAGAGCATATTTACTTCCAAAACTGGAATATCTTTTTCGCACAATTCCCCTTAGAGTTCCAAAGAAGAAACTATAAGTACAAGGAGTTGAAGCATGTGTGGGATAGGCATAAGGCTATCCTAACTATAAGATAAGGCCAGAGACTAATTAAAGTATTTAGAAAATTGGGCAGACTAGATGGGCCGAATGGTTCTTATCTGCCGTCACATTCTATGTTTCTATGTAAGTAGAACTTTGCTTTTTCCAAACCATTTTTTGTCACATTGCAACACTAATATCTTTCTGGAATTCCTGAATAACCCTTCACATGTATATATTTTTTTTAAAAAGAAGACAACCTAAGGCAGTGATGGTGAACCTTTTTAAGCCCGAGTGCCCAAACCACAATACATGACAACTTTTGTTTTCCTCAAAGTGCCAACACTGCAATTAAACCGGAATACTGAAAGAAACAATCTGTACAGTTGTCCGAACTAATGAAAAACTTTTGTTTTAAAAAACACAACAACAGAGAGTTCAATGATACAAATTTTAAATAATGATATAAATAGATAAAATTAAGCTTACATTTATTAGTATCTCCAACAAATGGAATACACACACACACAGTCTGCTGAGTACACACACACAGACTGCTGAAGACACACACACAAACTGCTGAAGACACACACACAGACTGCATTGAGGGGTGCAGTGTGTGTATGTGGGGGTGCTGTGTGTGTGTGAGGGGTGCTGTGTGGAAAGGTAGTAGTGCTGTGTGTGTGGGAGGGTAGGGGTGCTGTGTGTGTGGGAGGGTAGGGGTGCTGTGTGTGTGTGAGAGGGTAGGGGTGCTGTGTGTGTGAGAGGGTAGGGGTGCTGTGTGTGTGTGTGAGGAGGGGTAGGGGGTGCTGTGTGTGTGTGAGAGGGGTAGGGGGTGCTGTGGGGGGTTGGGGTGCTGTGTGTGGGGTTGGGGTGCTGTGGGGGGTAGGGGTGCTGTGTGTTGGTGTGTGGGGGGTAGGGGTGCTGTGTGTGTGTGGGGGGTAAGGGTGCTGTGTCTGGGGGAGGTGAGGGTTGCTGGTTGTGGGGGTATGGGGTACTGTGTGGGGGAAGGGGGTGGTAAAAAAAAAAAAAAAGTGCTAAATCTGTATCCCCCTCCCTCCCTCCTTCTTACCTTTGATCCCTTGTCCTCCCGCGCGATGCTGTGTGGAGCATTGCCATGGTAAGATTGCGACAGGACAGGGCAGCTGCTTCACAGATCCCTCCCCCTGCCTCCCGACACGGAAGCAGAGTTGGCGCCTGCCGTTTTGGGCAGGCAGATGCCTACTCTGCATTGATGGCGAACCTATGGCCGCGTGCCCACAGAGAGGGCACGGCGTGCCACAGGTTCGCCATCACTGACCTAAGGTATTAAATTTGAGGTATTTTGTCTGTTTTCATGCAACTATTTTACCACCAATCTATGCCAAATTTAAAAAAAAAATAATAATAATTTGTTATGTATTTATTTTTTTGACACACATAGCAATTTAAGAATATATGTACAGAGAACTTTAAGGGTTACTGCCAAAGAACACCTCAATATGTGTTCAGCAACATCACCTGAGCACCGTGATACCACCCATGTACAGGTGTGTCGGGTTCTCTGGCGGCTCAAATACCTTATTTGGAGGGTGCGCATTCCAGTTTTCCAACTTGGAATTTGCACAGCTGGTCATCATGCACCCTTGTCCTATTTGGGACATTTTTGAAGCCGGCCAATGTAATTTACCCCTATCAAGCCATATATTTTTTGAAAAGTAGACACCCTAGGGCAGACATAGGCAACCTTCAGCACACCAGGTGTTTTGGACTACACTTTCCATGATTCTTTGCCAGCATTCTGGGTGTAAGAGCATTATGGGGGATGTAGTCCACAACATCTGCAGTGCCAAAGGTTGCCTATCCCTGCCCCCAAATGGTGGTATTTTAACACTTTCCATGCACTAATTCTACCACCAGTCTTTGTCATGCTTTTCAGTTCCTGTTATGTGTTACTGATAAGGAACACCCCAATATGTGTTCAGCAATATCTTCCAAGTACAACAGTGCACCCAATGTACACGGTTTATGGGTTTTTGCAAACTTACAGGGGTCAAATGTAGGGCTTTCCCTTTTTCTATTTTTGCACATTGAAATTTGCCAGATTATTTTGCTGGGCCTATGTTGCCTTTCAGACCATATAGCAGTCCAGAAATGAAGATTAACCCCATCATGGCACACCATTTGTAAAAGTAGACAACCCACAGTATTCAAAATGGGGTATGTCCAGTCTTTTTTTTTTTAGTAGCCACTTAGCCACAAACGCTGGCCAAAACTAGCATTTTTCTTTGTGTTTTGCATTTATTTTTTTTACACAAAAACTGCACTTTTACTGGTGATTTCATCATCATGATTTACTGTTTCAAAAACTCAAATATGTGTTCAGCGAAGTCTCCCAAGTATAATAATACCCACCATGTACAGGTTTTATTTTGTTTTTGAAAAGTTACAGGGTCAATATAGGGCTTGCCCAATTCAGTTTGCCAGATTGGTTTGCTGGGTCTGTGTTGCCTTTTGAGACCCTATGGTAGCCCAGGAACGTGAAATAACCCCATCATGGCATACCATTTTCAAATGTAGACAACCAAAGGTATTCAAAATGGCATATGTCTTTTGTAGTAGCCACTTAGTCGCAAACGCTGGCCAAAGTTAGCGGTTTCATTTGTTTTTTATATATTTTTTTTTAATTTCAATATATATATATATATATATATATATATATATATATATATATATATATATATATATATATATATATATATATATATATAGTGTTCAAGTAGATATTGTAGCCGTATTAGTCCAGTGATGTAGATGTAAAAAAACAGATAAAATTTGTATCGTGTAATACCTTTTTTTATTGGACTAACAGATTTTTTTATGACAAAGTTTTGTGAGAACCTCCCTTTCTCAAGTCTGAAGCATTTCTGAGCAAGATGACACACATACACACACACATATATATATATATATATATATATATATATATATATATATATATATATAATTACTTGTGTGTCTTGAAAAAAGTCTGATGAGACTGATATTGATAATATTGATTTGTGAAATTTTGCTGAAATAAAAGTACCTTATCATATCGAGTGCTCTCCATCAAAGTATCTTATATAGAAACACACACTTATTTCCTGTATATGTATAATATAAATAAAGCATTCTATAATATATTATACATATATAATGCATATATATATGATTTCATTATAAGTGTACTTTGAGAGATGTGTATATTTCTCTAAGTACACTTTTAATGAAATCATATATATGCATTATATGTGTTTTAGATCAAATCAAGCGTTTGATTATTTGTCTATCTACTCCTTTCTAAATTACATAGTTACATAGCTAAGAAGATACTTGCGTCCATCAAGTTCAGCCTTTCTCACATTTGTTTTTTGCTGTTGAACCAAAAGAAGGCAAAAAAACCTTGTTTGAAGCACAATTTTGCAAAAAGCTAGGAAAAAAATTCCTTCTTGACCCCAGAATGGCAGTCAGATTTATCCTTGGATCAGGCAGTTATTACCCTACATTGAAAGATTATATCCTTGAATATTATGTTTTTGCAAGTATGCATCTAATAGCTGTTTGAACATCTGTATGGACTCTGATAAAACCACTTCTTCAGGCCAAGAATTCCACATCCTGATTGTTCTTACAGTAAAAAAACCTTTCCTTTGCCTTAGACAAAATCTTCTTTCTTCCAGTCTAAACGCATGGCCGCGTGTCCTATGTAAAGTC
This sequence comes from Pelobates cultripes, assembly GCA_933207985.1. NCBI lineage: Eukaryota > Metazoa > Chordata > Amphibia > Anura > Pelobatidae > Pelobates > Pelobates cultripes. The sequence goes on along the minus strand of OW240916.1, from coordinate 129,126,991 downwards.
CGGTTTGTGAATAGATTTCCACACAATGTTTGTATTGGCCCCGAATATATTTGTATAATGTTATCATATCCCCTCTCAAGCAACCTTTTTCTAAACTAAATAGGTTTAAATTTGTTAGCCTTTCTTCATAGCTGATATGTTCCATTCCTTTTATTAATTTTGTAGCCCGCCTCTGCACTTTTTCTAGTGCCATAATATCCTTCTTTAGAACAGGTGCCCAAAATTGCACAGCATATTAAATATGGGGTCTTACCAGTGATTTATAAAGCGGCAAAATGATATTCTCGTCCCGAGAATGAATGCCCTTTTTCATGCATGACAATACCTTACTGGCCTTGGCCACTGCTGATTGACATTGCACATTGTTGCATAGTTTGTTGTCTTTAACAATTCCCAAGTCCTTTTTGTGTGTTGTTATCCCTAATTCGCCTCCATTATATATATAATATATAATTTAAAAATATATATTTTACAGGGAGGAAGGGTTGGGGTTAATTTAAATATATATATATATACATATATATATATATATATTATTATTTTTATTTAATTTTTTTACTGGTGTTGCAAATTGATATATGCAGCACAGTCAAGGTATCACTTTCTTTATACGTTGCTTGTGTATTCTTTACGCCGAAGTGCATAACTTTGCATTTTTTAACATTAAATTTCATCTGCCATTTGAGTGCCCAGTCCCCCAGTCTATCTAAATCCCTCTGCAGCAAAGTATATCTTGCTCACATTGTATTATTTTACAAAGTGTTGTATCATCTGCAAACACTGAAACATGACTTTCAATGCTGTCTTCAAGATAATTTATAAACATGTTAAATAGAAGGGGTCCCAGAACAGACCCCTGAGGGACACCACTTGCCACCTCTGTCCAGCTTGAAAATTTACCAATAATGACAACTCTTAGTACTCTGTTTTTAAGCCAATGTTCTACCCAAGAACAAGCATTTTCATCTAGAACGATTTCCTTGAGTTTGAACACTAATCTATTGTGTGGAACTGTATCAAATGCCTTGGCAAAATCCAAATAGATCACATCCACGGCAACACCCTGATCTATACTTCTACTTGTCTTCTGGAAGTAAATCACACCGGACACATTGCAGGTTTATGAAGAACTCCAGAGAGGCCTTTATTCCAGGTAGTGCAATTCCCTTATAAAGCAGAAATACGTCATGTACAGAGTCACAGTTAACATACAGTATACATTCATCAATTGGTTAACAGTCTAAGAGATCTTGTCTAAACCCACCCTACTGGGCATGACCCCAGCATCATCACATGACATTTATTTGTATCCCAGCCCCATTCCAGCTCCATTTTACTACACGTGGCATGTTTCTATAGAGCTTTAGTTGCACAAAGGAAGTGGGGGAGGAGTTTGTAAAGGAAGCTAACACAGGAATTTGTTACACAAGGCTTGCTCGATGGGAAGGGGGGATGGGAGGAATTTGCAGAAGAAATAGTTACTGAGCCCACAGAGGGGGGAAGGGAAGCTTTTACTTTAACAGCCAGTTTTACACAGTGAACACAGGTACACAGAATAAATAGATTTAGTAAATAAGACATTTTATTTTTAACTGGTTTGTCCATAACATATGTATAATATATTATAAAATGCTTTAATTATTTTACAATATATTATACATACAAAACATATATGTATATATATATCGAGATCAGGAAGGAGGTTCAGCGCTGATAGGAAAACAGAGAATATGACAGCAAGGCAGAAAACCTATGGAAAAGGGGAATCCCCTCTAAGCCCCTTGGAATACAGTGGAGAGAAAAGCACAAATAAGGGTGCGCCTAAGACAAGTAGAATGAATGTATAAAAATATATATCAGAGAGTCCAAGCAGCGATACCTAGAAAGTCCGAATATAAATAATCCACATATGCAGGATGTAGTCCTAGTGCTACATAAAATGGTATGTGAAGTCCCAGATGTATATCCACAGCTTCAAAATGGATATGTGAATAAAACAGAAGACAAGGGAAACTCCAATGGTATAGTATGAACGGTAAATAATATTGTATATAGAATAGTAGAACTACTCACAATATTCAGAGCTTAAATCCAGCTCTGGTGTAAATGGCACGTAGTGGAATAATCCCCACTCAAGGATATACAGTGCTCCTCTTTTGTTCTTTAGCAGAGTACTTTGGTGGAGTAGTCCAGCTCGAGGTAAAAGAATAAAATATAGTGCTCACTGTATAGTTGATAAAATGTAAAAACAGAATAAAATATACTCACGGTATATAGAGCAGACATAGTGCTCGGTGGATGGCGTATGGGTGGTATAATCCCCACCTTAGGATTCTTGGTACTCCAATATGGACAAAAAGGTAGTAGTAGTCAGGTCTGAATAAAATAAACTTGCAAATAGTAAAATAATAAAATTATACTAAAAGAAGGTAATATAATACTAAGGTGGAAAGAGGAATGTGGCAACCAAATGTATAATAGCCAAATATTCCTTTATTAACACTTAGATTATATAAAAAGTTCCTATACGCGTTTCGCCACAATAGGCTTCATCAAGTAGAAACTTATAAAAAGACATAGATATATATAAAAATTTAAAAATATATATTTTACAGTTTTCATTTTTAATTATAATTTTTATTGTGTGTGTGTGTATATATATATATATATATATATATATATATAATTAATTTATAAATATATATTTTACAGGGAGGAAGGGTTGGGGTTAATTTAAAAAAATATATATATATATTATTATTTTTATTTAATTTTTTTACTGGTGTTGCAAATTGATATATGCAGCACAGTCAAGGTATCACTTTCTCTTGTTTTTGTACCTCTTATGATTTTTTATTTTAATATTTAGTTTACTCTACCAGTTATTTTAACTTTATTAAAAGTTATATTTTACTATTTTTCTGAGATGATTAATTAGGGTTGCTGATAATATACAAGATCCTTAAAGTGAATGCTGTTAGACATTATTTTACTTTTTTGACTTCTTGAATGCGTTTTCCTTTTTTTAAAGTAATTTAAGTGTAGGGGTTGCCATATTTTTACAATTTAGCAACATGATATACTCTCTCTACTTCCTGTCGCTCCATTTTTGTTATTTTTCAATAAACATAAAAAAATAAGTTAACAAACCCGGGCATAAGATGGTTAGCATACAAAGCTGTAATAAGGAGCCACTTGCTCAAACTGGGTATTTGTAAAAATAAAATGAGAGGTAGTACCTTGGCTGATTTACATGTTACTTTATGTAATTTGGAACAAAATAATAAGAATAGACCTACGAAGGAAGGTGCAGAAAACATTAAGCATGTCAAAGATCGGATAAATGAATTAAATATGACCAGAATTTCTAATAAACTGGAGGAAAAAAACCAAAACAGTATTGGTATATTAAAAATAACAGAGGACCATTATTAATTATCTGAAGTAAGGTACACCAGAGGGCCGCTTATGAGCGTGAGTAATGATTAGTAAAGCCATAAATGTAAATATATTATGATCCTGGTAAATCATTGGTATCCTTTACAATATGATAGAGAGCCATTTCTTAAAGTATATAAATGTTGCAAACTCTGGTTTTTAACATTGTAAGGGAATTATGTCTATGGCTTCAATGCTGAAATGAAAGCCCCCCTGGGCCTGGTAAAAGGGAGATACCCCCTCCCTATGGCCAGTGGGTTTACTGTTTTTGTTACACATGTAGATATGTAAATACTAGAACTATGGAGGCCTGAAGGGCCATAAATAAAGCTAGACAATGCTCCCAAGGTGTCAATGTTCACATTTGTAAAGCCTTAAAATTGCGCTCTTACCCTATATGTTAAGCATCACAAGCTTCATGTTGCCACCCCATAGCCAGTGGGTTTACTGTTTTTGTTACACATGTAGATATGTTAATACTAGAGCTATGGATGCCTGAAGGCCCATAAATATATCTAGATAATGCTCCCTGGGCATAGTCATGATGTCAGTATTCACATTTGTAAAGCCTTAAAACTGTGCTCTTACCCTATATCTTAAGCATCACAACGCTCCATGTTGACACTTCTGTGAGCTAGCACCTTGACAAGGATGCTCACCCCCACAACCCCCATAGTATGTGCCCGAGCCTTACTCGGGGCACTTTGGCTCCCAGGTAGGGAGCAATATAGGGCTGGTTGCCCAAGAGTCCCCCCCCCCCCTTTAGTCATTTCCTTGTGTGTCCCCTTTTACCCTTCTGTCACCAGGACAGCCAACTTGTCCATCCTGTTACGCAATACCCAGAAAACCTATACAAAATGGCCTTTCAGAATAAGATACATTGACCTTAATACACGTACAGCAACCTTAGAAGCATTCTTAGGAGCCACCATTACAAGTGGCCTCACTGTAAACCTACAAGTATGAAACTAGTCTCATATAATGTAAAAGGCTTGAACTCCCCAGGTAAACGTAGGCTGCTTTTTAGAGACCTTACCAAACAGGGACTAGATGTAGCCTGCATACAGGAGACCAATTTTAAGAACAATCACACCCCAGCTATCTTCACCAAACAATTCCCCATACAGGTGCACTCCCTGTCTAGTTCTAAATCCAAAGGTGTATCGGTATTAATTCACAAAGACGTAGCCTATATCCCCCAACGACAGTATGCGGACCCAGGAGGGAGATGTGTTATATTGGTGGGCCAATTCAATAGCGTGCAACTGATGCTGGTGGCAGCTTGCCTCCCCAACGACTATCCACGCAATTTCCTGAGCTTCCTCCTGAGTAAAATTAAAAAAATATAGACAGGGAGACTTGATACTCTGTGGGGACTTTAACTGCATTCAGTCACCAGGGCTAGATACGACTGCAGCCCCTAAAGGTATAAATAAACGGAGAACAGAAACCTTATCTAAACCGTTTACCAAACTACTTGACCAATATGATTTATACGACGCCTGGAGGACTTTACATCCGACGGACAGGGACTATACCTTTCACTCGCGAGTACATAATACATATACACGCATAGATACCTTCTTCTTGCACAAAACACTTTTACCACAACTAACGCAATGTAATATAGGGGAAATAACTTGGTCAGACCATAGTCCAGTGTACCTAAACCTTCTGGATATGTTTCGATATCGAGGCCAAGGGTCCTGGCAACTGAATGACTCTGCTGTCGGATGCAGCTGTCACAGAGGACATTAGGTTAGGAATACAAAAATACTTTAAATTAAATGCAACCGAGGAAGTCTCAAACTTCCCAATATGGTTAGTGCACAAAGTGGTAGTAAGAGGACTTTTTTGAGACATTCCTCCTTTCTAAAAAAACTAAATGTTAGGTCTACTTGACTGCCATAGAGATATAGTCATAATTTCTAAGCAAAACAAACCTGACTCTCCCCTGAATTAGCGAAACAGCTCACTGTGCTTTACACAGAACTGAAGGAGCTCAATGCGGAGAAAACCAAGCGCATGCTCCACAAACTGAGAGCCAATGTATATGATAGTGGCGGGAAAGCCAATATAATCTAGCCTCTAGACTTCATAATAAATACTCCAGTTCTAAGATAGCCCATGTAAAGGGAAGGGATGGTCTAAAGAAAATCACTCCCACAGATCTCCGCCAAGAATTCTCAAGCTTTTACGCTAAATTGTACAATTTGAAAGAAGACAGCAGTACCCATAATGCTAGCACAGAAGACATAGCCCAATTTTTAACCCAAGCTAATCTACCTCAGATTACAAACATACAACTAGACACACTGCTTAAGCCTATTGGTACTAGATACGATTTCTAAACTACCACAGGGGAAGTCACCTGGAGTAGATGGACTGACGAATGCTTATTATAAAAGATATGCGCAGGACCTAGGCCCGCATCTATTAACCCCTTGAGGACACATGACATAAATATTCCGTCATGATTCCCTTTTGTTCCAGAAGTTCTGTCCTTAAAGGACCACTATAGTGCCAGGAAAACATACTCGTTTTCCTGGCACTATAGTGCCCTGAGGGTGCCGCCACCCTCAGGAACCCCCTTCCACCTGGCTCTGGGGAGAGGAAGGGGTTAAACACTTACCTTTCTCCAGCGCCAGCCAGTAAACTAATCTGCAGGGCCTAGTTCCGGAGAATTACAATAGCTGCCAACAGTGCAGCCTGCAGGGGAAAACAATCAATACACAAACACAATATTTTATCATGTTATGTCCTAGCAATGCTTTCAAATAAATGGTATACTATTTAGAGTATTTGGCAAGTTAAATTATAACATATGTTTGAGAATATACAATTTTAAATATGTACTATTTTTTTATATGAGCAATTGTAGAGTGATACTTGATACTGTTTCTTAGCTATTTAAAAATATTATTTAAGTTTGTTATTATTTTGTTTTTTGCTGTTACAGTGCTCATGCAGCAGTGATATGGTGAAGATATCTATGGATATCTTTGTGAAAAAATTTCAGCCGGACAAATACCAGATATGGAAACAAGGCAAGGACACCTATGTCATTGATCACACAAAGCCCACTTCTGACCCAACACCTGAAGAAAGAGCCTGGCTGCTGAGGAGAAAGAAGAGGAATAGACTGAAAAAGTATGTGTTACAACCTCACATTAAAGGGACACGGACACATCATAGTGGATTACTTTTTTTTATAGGGATAATGTTTTTTTTACAAAAACAGCTTCATGTTTGCGTGAGATTTATAGCAGAAGCTTAGAAATGTAGCAATCCTTCTGAAAGTAAGAAATCTAGAGGGTGAAGCTGTTTGCAAAATATTAATTATCCACATCAGGACATTGTCTGAGTGTTTAGAGTGTCATTCTTTTTATTTATTTTTTTATTCTTTATTTTTGGTGCAATTTGCATGTTACAATACACGTTTTCTTGGCCACATCCATATAAGCAGGTTTTAGCTCATTTACAAACTTCATGTCAAATTCAGGCATGGCAGTCAATTAGTGTGCACTTTTTCAAATAAGGTGGCCTGTTCGGTTATATTGAGGTGACCCTTTTATGTGACAAAAACTTCCACGCTAGGGGTGGTGTAGTGGCCCTGAGTGTCCGTGGTGTCCGCTAGGTTATGCTCTCTTGGCCTGGTGAAGTTATGGTGGCATTGTGTAGGTCTGTGAGTGTAGCCGGCGTTTGTGAACCGGGTGGCTTGGTAAGTCATGGTAGGGCCTAATTTAGAAGCCTAATTTAGAAGGTTTTTGTAGGTTGGCTATTGTGCTACGTGCAGTCGGGATTGGTTTAACAAGTATTGAAGCCTCTCCTAGCCATGGAGTTATTGCTCCTGGGTGGCGCCTTGAGTTTCATCTGTGGTGGTTGCTTGTCCAGGGTTAGAGTGTAATTTTATGGTACGTGTAAGGCAATTTCAAAGTATATTTGCTGTGAAAGATCATGAAAGGAATCAAAATAATAGGATAATTACATTGCATATGAACTTAAATTAATGTTCTAAATTCAAAGATTTGTATTCTTCTACTATGATAAATATAAATAGTTGTGCCTTTCTTGTGTGGTCGTTAAGATGGATGATCTCGGTCAAGCATATTCTTCTCAGTAGAGAAGTGTTGAGGTCCTTAATGCTCATGGGTGCTGATCTAGATGCACACAGAAAAAAAACTTTTTTATGGGAATAGATTTTTGCAAGGGAAATTGTGTAATATATTTTTGTTAATTTTCTTTTGGACATTATTTTCTTTATTTTTTAAAAAAGACAGACATATTCTTAAAATGCAACTAAATCATGAGCAGAACTTGCCTTTTGTGATTTATTTTCTTTGCCTTAGTCTCCAAAAATTGCACCCTTTTGCCTTTTCCTGTCAAAGGTCTTAAAGGCAATCTATAGTGTAAGGAATGCAAAGTTCTGTCATCCTCTGTCACCCCCTCCCTCCCAGGCATTGCTAGGCTTAACCAAAAAACAAAAACAAAAGTTTAGGAGGAAAACATGCCACCAGCCTACTGAATGGAGCAAATGAATGGTGTATATTTTAAACACCTACCCCTATTTGAGAGAATGACAGTTGTTTGAAATACTGCAAAAGAGAGACAAATGATGTAAAGTGTAAAACCCTTTAACAAAAAAAAATGTGTGTGAAGATACTAGTTCAATTAACTTGGAGCTCAGCCTGAAATGACAGGTTCAAATCGTACTTAATACTCATAGTGTACTTAGGTGCCACAACCTCATTTCCAGATTCTTTCGGTAAAAGTTCAGGAGAAAACAAAATAAAAAAGAATAGCAGTTACTCCTTGTGTAAAATATCCTGGTTACCAGATAATGAGTGTGCATAATTAATTATTATTATTATTATTATTATTATTATGATATTTATAGAGCACCGTCAAATTCTGCAGCGCTTTACAATGGGTGGACGAACAGACATGTAGTTGTTACCAGACAAGTTTGACACACAGGAACAGAGGGGTTGAGGGCCCTGCTCAATGAGCTTACATGCTAGAGGGAGTGGGGTAAAATGACACAAAAAAGGTAAGGATAGTATTAGACTAGTGACAGTTGCAGAAGAGGAATCAGTCAGGAGCTATTAACAGTTTAATTGATATGCTTTTATGAAGAAGTGGAGACTGGGTGAGCATCTAACGGAGGAGGGAAGCGAGTTCCACAGGAACGGTGCAGCCCTCAAGAAATCTTGAAGGTGAGCATCAGAGGTGGGAGTACGAACAGAAGATAGACTTAAGTCTTCAGCAGATCGTAAGGGCCTAGACGGGACATACTTGTGTATAAGGGAGGTAATGACTGTGCACCTTAACTAGAGTTTAAGGCACCTGGCTCTAGATATATAGATATACCACCCATGTGCCTGATTAGATGGTACAACATTTGTTTTGTGGAAGCAGTCAGTCAAGAGCTTACAGGACTTCAAAAAAATGTATTACAAATAAACATAAAATCTCAATAAAAACAATGAAAATAGTATAGAAATCAGTTAAAGGTGTATGGGCCTTTCACCTGTTGCTCATCGTATGCTGTATCAGTTTGGGAAAAGCCATGACAAACACAGTTCTGCCATCCTGAATATGGACAAAAAACTGTTCTCTTAGGCAGAAATGCCATTGCACAACACTGTGCACGTGTCGCTGCAATTCCTTCTCTCAGTTTCATCTTTATAGTGGGAAAAGTGCTACCTCTTATGGGCAGATGGGTAATCAATATCATCGGCTATAATGTAAATAACTGTAATAATAATGTAAGTAACTGTATCAGGGTTACAGTATCTCACACTGTACCATTAACCCCTTAAGGACTGGACTGTTTTTGCGATGTTGTACATTTGCGACCAGGCATATTTTTACACTTTTGTGGTGTTTGTGTTTGTCTGTAATTTTCCGCTTTCTCGTTTACTGTTCCCATACAAATTATATATTGTTTTTTTCAGGACAAAAGGGGCTTTCTTTACATACCATTATTTATATAATCTCATGTATTTTAATTTTAAAAAAATACAAAAATCTGATGAAAAATTGAAAAAATTACATGTTTTTTGACTTTTACTTGAAAAATCTTTTACTCATCTACAAAAGCGAATGAAAAAAACTGCTAAATAGATTCAAAATTTTGTCCTGAGTTTAAAAATACCTAGTGTTTACATGCTTTTTTGCTTTTTTTTGCATGTTATAGGGCTATAGGTACAAGTAGGATATTGCGGTTTCAAAACATACATTTTTAAATTTATCAATAGTGACATTGTAACACTATTATCTGTCATAAATCTCTGAATAACACCCCACATGTACATATTTTTTTTAAAGTAGACAACCCAGGGTATTCAATATGGGGTATGTCCAGTCTTTTTTAGTAGCCACTTAGTCGAAAACACTGGCCAAAGTAAGCATTCATATTTGTTTGTGTGTGAAAAAGTAAAAAAACTAAATTGAACGCTAATTTTGGCCAGTGTTTGTGACCAAGTGGTTACTAAAAAAGACTGGACATACCCCATTTGCAATACCTTGGGTTGTCTTATTTTGCAAATGGTATGCCATCATGGGGGTAATTCTCATTCCTGGCTACCATACGCTCTTAAAGGCAACGTAACCAACCTGGCCATTTTCAATGTAAAAATATTTGACCCATATATTTGACCTTGTAACTTTCAAAAATGCTATAAAACCTGTACATGGGGGGTACTGTTTTACTCGGGAGACATCGCTGAACACAAATATTAGTGTTTAAAAACTGGAAAACGTATCACAACAATTATATCATCAGTAAAAGTGCTGTTTGTGTGTGATAAATGCAAAAAAAGTAACTTTCACTGACAATATCATCGCTGTGATATGTTTTACTGTTTTGAATCACTAATATTTGTGTTCAGCGAAGTCTCCCGAGTAAAACAGTAATACAGGTTTTAGGGTGTCGTAGAACGTTACAGGGTAAAATACAGTGCTAGCAAATTAAATTCTCTGGAATTTAGGCCTGGGTTGGCAGGCAGGTCCCTCAAATTGCAATCAATAAAATTACTGAATTATGTAAAAATATTACATAAATACGCACGTAGAATTTAAATATATATGCATATTTATATATTTGAAGTCTACGTGTATATTTATATAATTATTTATGTAATTTTGTATATGGACGTATGTATATTTCTTATTATTTTTATTTATTTTTATATACATAGATATATATACAAATTCATTCTAAGTGTATTTTGATATAAATATATATATATTAATTTTAAAATACAGTTAGAATAAAATTTCATATAGCTATATAATTTTTTTTAAATTTTTTATTATTATTTAAAAATGTTTTATTTAATTTAAATTACTTATTATTTATATTTTATAATAATATATATATACAATATATATAGTTATTATATATATTATATATATACGTGTGTAATTTAATTATAAGTGTATTTTATATTAATATAAGTACATATTAATATAAAAATACACTTAGTATGACATTATATATATATGATATATAGACATATATTATATAGATATAATATATGTCTATATATCATATATACACATATATAATTATTTATTTTTTTTTATTAACATTAACTTTATTTTATTTTCTGATTTTACACTAGCAGGGAGACTGCCTGTCAGCACAGGCAGTCCCCCTGCAGGCAGACACATGGACACCTATTGTGACCATGTGATCGCTGTGTTGAGCGATCACATGGCCACAGGGGTCCTAATCTGCCGTGGGGAGACTGTCTGGGCTGCAGACAGTCTCCCCACAACCGGAGCCACGCTGATCGCCGCAGGGGGAACGACGGCGATCAGGTAAGTAGTTCTGACCGTTAGGACGGTTCAGGACCGTCATCGGTCGGCAACGCAAAAATGCCGTTTACGGTCCTGAACCGTCCTCGGTCGGGAAGGGGTTAAAATAACAAAAAGGATAAGGAAGAAGGAGAAAAATAAACATTAGTTTCATATATTTCTGCAAATTATACAACTCTCATTTAAAAAAAAAAAAAACACATACATCAAAAAGTATAATATAGAGAATATAAAATAAAATATGTATAGAGAAGTAGAAACTGTGAAAAAAAAATGATTCTAACAGGAGCCTTCAGTTTTCTGTTCCCAGCCGGACTGACAGGAACTGCTCTCTCAGTGAGCACTTCCTGTCAGTCCGGCCAGTTACAAGAAACTGAAGCTCCTGTACCACGGTCCGCTCTGCTCCACTCAACCACGCTACACTGAGTGACAGGTAGGGGGAGTGCTGTGTGCTTTCTTCCTGCTGGTCACTTGATTTTTTTTTTTTTTTTATACATGCATGCATACATACATACATACATACATACATACATACATACATACACATACATATATATGATCCCTGCCCCCCTCCCCTCCTCCACTTTCTGGAAACCCATACATTTGCATTTGTTTAAAATGCAGTGAGAGGCTGTGTTTCTCAAAGCCATTCTTAATGTTACGTATATGTGTTAAGTGTCCTGGTGGTCCTCCCTACATAACCTAAACCACATGTACATAAGATTAAATTAATAACTTTTTTAGAGTGGCATGTTGTTGTTTTATTAAAAAAAATCACAATTATTTCGCATGTGATTAAAATAATTTATGTGCCTCTTTTTCATCCCTGAGTTTCCAAAAAAATGTGTAATCCTACTCGGCCTCACGTGGTTATGTATTAAACTACGGTATTGTTCAAAGTCAGAACTCCTCTGTAAGTCATAATTGTTTTTTTTTTCCAACTACATATGTATGCAACTCGATTTTCATATTCTGTATCTGTTTATATTCCAATAAACTTGTTCTGTCCTTTATAGGGACTTCCTCAAAAGCCTTATCTAAATGTTTATCCTGATAGCCCTTCTATGTAAAATCATTATTTATTTTAAGTCCTTGTGTTTTAAAAACTAGGTCATCCGAGCAATTACTTTTCACCCTTAACATTTGATCCTAGTGGGCGTTCAGCAGCCATGAAAAGAAGTGACAAATGTTCTCCTCTATGTAGCTGTTACCTTTTTTTTAAAAAACAAGTTTTAGTCATAATTGCACATCCCTCAGAATAAATGTTAAGGTCCAAAACATTAACATAACTCTTACTAAAATCACTTTCCAGTTTAGTGCCCCAATCATTTGCATTTAAATGGGTTAAAAAAGAGGTTGGGGATGATTTATCAACTTTCCAGATTAAAAAAAATAAAAAAAAATCAATATAATCTATGTAACGACAATATAGCACCAGGTTCACCCTGCATTTGTGGACCCCATAGATATATCCATGCTCCCACAGATACATGACTAAATTAGCATAGCTTGGAGCAAACTTAGTGCCTATTTCTTTCCCGGAAATCTTTAAATAAAACTCCTCCCCAAACCAAAAAGTAATTGTTATTGAGGATCCACTGGATCCCTTCTAAAATAAAGTCTACTTGGGACTCGTGAAATGCCTTAAAAGTTTCTAAGAAATGTCTTGTGGCCATGCATCCCCGGTCGTAGGGAATGATAGTATATAGTGAGTTGAATATACACACAAAAGATGTGGAAATGGTGGCGCTATATAGTTAGTAAGATATTTAAATAGGTTTTAGCTGCTATATACACTCCGTGGGTACTCCTTTTAACCCACCACACATAGAAAATCACCAAAAAACAGACAGAGAAGCTTTGGATTCAGCTGATATATTCTACCACTTGAATCCTCAGTTTCTCACGAGTGTAGCGCTAAGTACAAATATACAAAGTGAGTTTATCAGTGAAAAAAGTGCTACAAAGGCACTTACCCTCTATGTTATACTTTAGTTTTCTTTATAACATATAGAGAGAAACAAAAAAACAGAAAAAAACTGCACAATTATAATAGTGCAGTATGTCAAATGAATATTTGGAAAAAGTCCTTTTCCCGCGAGCTATAAATTGAAATAAACTCACATTTTTTAGAGCCTTTTACAGTTTTAACGCTCTAAACTTCCAGATGTCTGTGTCTTTTTGGGTAGATCACACGACCCCTCTCTCAAGGTGAAAAAGCGTATGTTCCTCTCCACATTGCGTAGAAAAAAGACACAGATATTTCCTATCCAAATGTAGTATTTTAAATACTGATATAAATCAAATGTAAATAAAATACAGAATTGCTCACCTTATTTAGAGCCTTTTGGTAACTGGCTCTAAGTGTATAAGCCTAGTGTCAATTAGTGGGGTGACACTACCCCTCCCTGGAATCACTTGCGCAGGATGCAACTCAATGGTAAGTATAAAAATATATATTTATTTGAAGAAAATACTATTTAAAATGTATACATACTTTTTCTAGAAAATAAAAACAATAAAAACATATCAAGATAATACCAATGTATTTAGTGGTCTATTAACAGATCCACCTTTTTATCCAAAACGCGTTTCACCGAAAAAAAATGGCTTCCTCAGTCAGCTTCAGATAATGTCCAGTGTGTGCCTCCTTTTAATGTTCAAATTACCCGCCAAGAAATTTCCTCCTCTCCATTCAGGTGAGCTGCGTCTGATGCGGTCAGAGTGGCGCCACGTCATTTACGCTTCTCTGTACTACACGCTCCATAATGCTTTGCGTGTATAGGCATCACTTCCGTTTGACACGGCCAAAATGCCGCCGGGTCATTTCCTGTTTCTCATACTACATGTCCCACAATGCTATGAGCGAATATGCATCACTTCCAGTGCGTTCTAATATCAATGTGGGAAATGTAGTCATAGATGTCATCACCTTGTAGTCCTTATTTTGGTCCGCAGATGGACTCAAATCATATCGAAAGAAAACAACACAAAACAAAACGGGGAGAAAGAAAACAGGAATATGCATATCAATGTATATTATCAATGTGCTGAACCAAATGTTATTGTATAGTATAATTCAAAAAAGAATAAAAGTGATGATAAGCACAGTGCTTTGATGTGTACTCTTTTAAACCTATATTTCTATTATATCCAAGATAGAAAAAAAAATATTTATATTAACTTTTTAAGTACCTTTGATTGACATAAAAAAAACATAATAGTGAAAATTTCATTGCGATATTTTTAGTGATACATATATAAAATCACTTTCTAATATATATATATATATATGACACACATAATTTGCACAATAAAGGAGGCAACAATGGTGGTAGAGGTGTTTAGTTTGAATAATTATAATGTTTTACCCTACTCCCAATTGGTGTATCTTATCTTACTATTATAAAACAAAAGAGTTTCTGATAAAAAATTTCCTTGAATGAAAACTTATAAAAATTAGAGAAATTATAAAAAGTGACAAAGTTCAAAATCTTCATTCAAGCCTAAAGGGGTTAGGGTATTCAAATTAAAAATCCATTTTGTTTCTAATTGTCCTAATTTCCTTATTTCGTCCTCCCCTCGCCAATTTAAAGTGACTTTTTGAATGGCAAAAAAAAATCTAAAAATTGTGGGTCCTTAACATGTACTAATCTAAAATGGTCTGAAACACTGTGTTTGTCATAGCCCTTCTTAATGTTTCGTATGTGCTCATTTATTCTCACGTGTAAAGGATGTTTTGTTCTGCCCACATACAAAAGATTGCAAGAACATCTTAATAAATATATAACCCTTTTTGAAAAACATGTGGTAATTTCTCGTATTTTATACTCTTTTTCTCTCGTTGAAGCGTGGAACTCTTTAATATGTCTTTTAGTGCTTTTTGTGTTTCTGCAGGCTAGACATTGCCCACAACCAAAAAAACCTTTATTTTGAAAGAAAGGGGTAATTGTTTTCTCTTTTATGTGATTGTGTACCAATTTCTGTTTTAAATTAGAGGCTCCCCTATATACAAATCTCGGTCTCCCTGGTAACATAGAGTATAACATTGGATCATTTCTTAGCAAAGGCCAATGTTTATTAATTATCTTTTTTATTTTATGACTTTCCTGATTGAAATTGCAAATAAAAGGTAAACTATTATGTTCGTTTTTCGCTTTGGGTTTATATTTTAGGAGAGAAAGTCTCTCCATATTTTCTACTTCTTTTATAGTGTTTAAAAGTGAACCTTCCTCATATCCTTTTTCAATAAATTGATTCTTAATTCTAATAGCTTGGGTTTCAAAAGTGCTTTTATCAGTGCAATTTCTACGGACCCTCATTAATTGTGCTTTTGGAATATTTCTTAGCCAAGGGGGAAAATGGCAGCTATTTAAAAAAATATAATTATTTACATCTGCGGGTTTTAAAAAAAGTTTTAGTCTTAATTTGATTATCTTCTATAAAAATTGTAAGGTCTAAAAAGTTCACACTTTTTGTATTATATTCCGTAGTTAGTTTTACCCCTAATCATTGGTATCCAAAAAAGTTAAAAACGTCTTAAGAAGAACTTCTGAGCCATTCCAAATAAAAAATATGTCGTCTATGTACCGCTTATAGGAGACCAACCTATGTTGTTGTTGATATGTTCTTCTTCCCAAAATGCCATAAATAAATTGGCATAGCTTGGTGCAAACCTGGTCTCCATAGCGTTACCTACTTTTTGTAAAAATAACTCATTATTAAACCAGAAATAGTTGTTTCTTAAAATAAGATCTATTCCTTCTATTATAAAATCAATTTGTTCTTCTGGGTATAAATTGTCCTTCTTCAGAAAAAAATTATTGCCTCTATACCTTTTAGTGTGTGAAATGATTGTGTAGAGGGAACTAACATCGGCAGTTACTAGGATGTAATGTTGTTCTCACTATATGCCTTGTAATATCTGAATAATATTAAGTGTGTCTTTAACCCCTTAAGGACACATGACATGTGTGACATGTCATGATTCCCTTTTATTCCAGAAGTTTGGTCCTTAAGGGGTTAAGGTAATTGGGAGTTTTTTGGACTACGGGTTGTAAGCATTTATCCAGGTATTCCGATAGCCTACTGGATTCAGAATTTATTCCTGAGACTATCGGTCTACCAGGAGGGTTGGTAAGGTGCTTATGAATTTTAGGGAGGTGATAAAAAACAGGATTTTTTGGTTTCATAATATTGAGATATTTAAATTCTCTATCATTTAATAATTCCATTTCCTTCCCTTTTTGTAACAAGTCATTGAATTTATTTTTAATGTTATTGGTTGGATCACTAGGCAATTTTTTTATGTTTCTTCATCCCCTACCAATCTTAGACCTTCTCGTAAGTAATCATCTGTATTCATGACTACAATTCCACCCCCTTTATCGGCTGGTTTGATGACCTTATTCTTATCTTTCTGAAGTGGTTTTAATGCTCCCCATTCTTCTTTACTTAAATTCATATGTTTTTTATCCCTTGGCTTAATTTTGTTTATTTCTTGCATCACTGCTTTTTCAAAGGATACCATTTCTTTAGAAATAAAATTATTCGGAAAAAAAGTTAATTTTTCTCTAAGGTTAGTATGTATATATTTCGACACGGGAGCTTGGTGTATCGATTTATCTGACCTTAAAAAAAAACATTTCTTTAAACATAACTGTTTTTTGTATCTGTTTAAATCTGTGAATATGTCAAATTTGTTTAATGGTTGTGTTGGGGCAAATTTAAGTCCCCTATTTAAAATCTTTTGTTGGGCCTGTGGTAAAGGATTTCCTGTTAAATTGAATATGATCGATTGGGTGTGTGTGGTTACTTTTTTATCTTATTAAGTGTCTTTCCTCCTCGGGTTCCCCTCCTCTTTAATTTATTTGTCTTTTGGGGGGCGTATTCTGGGGTGAAGACACATTTTGGGGGGATTGGGCCGCTTTGTATTTCCCTTTTTGGCGTCCCTCCTGAAAAAAATCATCCTCATTTTGTCTGTCTGTTAAAATGTGAAATCTATTATTTGTGCTCGTGTGATTTCTTTGTGTCTCCTTTCTATTCCGTGTGAAAATAGGTGATCTTTCTCTGACAGGCATCCCTGACTCCTTTTTACCTTGTTCGTGCCTATCTTTAGTTTGGGCTGGTGTGAATTTCGTATATCTTGATTATGGTGTAGGAAATCTTAAATGAGGTGATCTAATCCTTAAGTGGTGTCTTCTATCTCGTGAATCCTCTCATTTTTGATAAGATTGTGTCCGACTTCCGTCATATTGATTTCCTCGTCTTACTATCTGTGAATAGCTACTTTTTTCATTTTGTGGAAAATTCCTTTTATCATGATACCTGGAATTGCTATTAGTTTGTGTCCCTGTATGTTTGTTTCTTGTTGCATAAGTGGTGACCTGATTATTATCATCATATCTATCTCTTTTATATTTCTTTCTTTTTATGTTTATGGTTTCTGTCTGTTTTGTCTATATGTTTTTGAATGATTTTTGTAATAGTTTCATATTCCTCAGGGGAGGTGTGGTTTAGAAGTTGGGTTTGAATCTCATCTATACCCCTATCTAGTTTTTGCTGGGTAACCTTCCTCCTTTTAATTATTATTTTCATGGTGGTAAAAGAGAATGTTTCCAACATCTCCTGCCATTCCCCCATGAAATCCTCCTCTATAGTGAGCTGACATTGGCTGTAACCAAGTAACATTCATCATCCCAATTTTGATCCTGTAAAATCTCTAAGATGCTTAAGGTGTCCTTCAAGTGGCTTGGGCACTTTTGTACCACAGGCTGTAAACATCTGTACATAGTCTACTTGATCTATAACCTTCGTGTACCTACCTGATTTCTCCGGAAATGTCATCCAATATGGGGGGGGGGGACTAATGCGCATGCACCACCAGCACATTAGGCCCTCCAATAGGCAAGCAGTGCCGCAATGCTATTTGGATTTTACTGATGCTGGATGTTCTCTTGCAGTGGGTCCAGTGTCAGGTGAACAAAAGTCACTTAGCAAGCAGGAAGTACCTCTGGTGGCTGTCTGACAGGCACTAGAAGCTGTCTTAGTCCTCAGTGTACACATTGGTTGGGCAACTAGGCCGCATATGTGAGTAACCAAAATTTATCGTCTTCAGAACGTTATAAGTTCAAGCCGATATGTCACACCCGGCAACGCAATACGCTTTCCACCGGAATAACTGCGTTCCAACAGGGATCTCAATCCGCCTATAACCTGAGACTTATTCTTATGTATGTCCGAGAATGAAAGTCACTCGATTTTAAGTAATACAACATAAAAAAAAAACATGCATAGTTACAAAAATAGTTTACAAATCAGTACTACTTCATAACATAAAAATAAAAATGCACATGCTCGAATATAAGAAGAAATAGGTAAGTAAAATAGAGATACATATTCAAATACATAACTCAAAAGAAATGGGATAAAAATTATAATGGAAAAAAGGTACTTTCTTAAACCTCATAGGAAACAAACTAAATCAAAATCAATGTTTATGTCACGTATGCATCCGCTTACAAAAATGTGGTTAATGACATTTACTGTCCACACAGGAAAGTTGTGCAGAGCAACAACCAAATCCACAGAAGGGTTAATGCTGAGCAGCAATTATGTGAATGAGATCTGGTAACTGCCTTTGGGGTCAAAGGCCGGTTACAGCCTATCAGACCTAGAGGAGGGTATTTAGGCCCAGTTCTCATCCTGCTCAGTGCCCTGTTGTGGTTTCCCTTGTGGTTGTCCGAGAGCGTGTTATTGATTCTGGTTATTTGACTTTGGCATTGTTTTTGACTTCCTTGTTTTCTGGCATCCCTGACTCCTGGCTTTTCCTTATCGTTTTGTCTCTTTCTGTTTCCCTTGACCTCGGCTATTCCTGACTATTCTTTGGTACGTTAGTCCTGCCATTCTAAGGTCCGGTGTACGTTACCGATCAGTCCTCTGTGCTACACAATTCTACGTGCTGGATCATTCTGTAATCCTGACATTACGACATGGCCATAGATCCTGTAGAATTGTGTAAGCACATAGCTGCTTGCGAAAGGAAACTGGAGGATAATGATCACTGCTTGGATCAATTTGCCCAGGCTTTCAGTACGCTTCTTACTCGTACAGCATATCTGCAACCTGTGGCTGCACTTACTGTGTCACCTCTGCCTTGTGTACCTCCGCCTATAGTATACAAGGTACCAACTATCTCTCTATCTCCTCCTCTGCATTTTGATGGTAATTTGCAAGAATGCCGGGGATTCCTTAGCCAAATAGAGTATCATTTTGTGGCCTCACCGGGATCTTTTTTTTTTTTTTTTTATAATTTGTATTTTATTGAGTATTTTTATCAAAAGATACAACTGATACAGAGTATATCATAGAGGTATGCGTTATTCTTTTGCCTCTTTTATAAGTCATTCATTTTAGAGTTCTGTTGCTCTTACCGAGACGTCACTCAAATGACCCTCAATTGGGTCTTGTTGTAGTCTGGTGTGTGTTCTCGTCTCCTGTGAGTGTGCATGTGTGTCTATTTTGTGTGGTCTTGTGTTGTTCGTTCTCTGTGGGTGCCATTGTATCTGTGTTGTCCATGATGGGCGACAGGGCTATGTGGTTCTGCGTCTAGTAGTGTGTCCGGTATTGTCTGGGGGACTGAGTGACATGGATTGCCTTTCAGTCCGTCTTAGTGTGGGGCTGTCTCTCTTGCTGACTATATGCGTCATGTGTGGTCTGTGAGGTATGTAGCCTGGCATGGGGTTAGGCAAGTAAAGGATCAGTCCTTGTTATAGGGCTACTCTGCCCGCAGGCTCTCTGTCGACTTTTGTTGGCACGCTCATAATCAGACGCCAGTGTTCTTTGGGTCTTTGCTTGGTAGGTTCAAGGTCTTCCAGAGTGCCGTGGGGTCTTCCCCAGCAGATATGGTAAGTGTCTCATTTCCCCTTTGGATGTTCAGCGTTCCATCTTCTCCCCAGCGGTACCGGACCTCCGCCTCTCTGTTTCTTGGCTACTGGCGCCAGTTGTCTCCTCGCCACCAGCGCCTCGAAGGGGAGATCCCCATAGATCGTCACGCAGCAGCCCTCGAGTCGGAACGTCTTGATCTCTCTGGATTTATTGAGGATAGCGGTTCTCACAGCAATGTCTCTGGTGATGACTATTGTGTCTCTCGATGCTTCTTGAGGTGCCGCTGCTGCTTTCCGGACTCTGAACGCAGAGACCACCATCCCCTCGGTATCTTTATTCTTTAACCCCATCGAGGCCACCAATCTCTGGGTGAAGGGTAGCAGGGCTTCTTCACTCACTGTTTCCGGTATTCCCCACATGCGGACATTCTTGCGTCTGTGGCGGGATTCCAGAGCGGTCACCGACCGGGTGAGTTTCTTCACTTTTGTGGCCAGGTCCTCTACTTGGTTGCGGGTGTCCTGCCTCTGGTGTTCCCGAGACTGCTCTTTATTCTCTATTTCAGAGATCCTCTTGCGGAGGTCTCCTATATCTGCCTGGGCCTCTTTCAGGTCCGATTTCCAGACTTGTCTTATGTTTTGCAGGAGGTTTTTAATGTCACCTTTTGTCACTGGGGAGGCGTCCTCATCAGAGTCCGTTTCTGGGTAGTCTTCTCCCGGTTCAGGTGAGGTGGCAATGTCTTCCTCCTTCTGGGATGCTTCTGAGGCCTCCTCTTCAGCCTGGGCCGCGGGCGCCATTTTGGCGGGAGCCGCGGTCGCGGCTGTGGGCCTCGCAAAGGAGAGCCTTATGTCCGGCATTCTCAGGGTCGCTGGTGGCTGATATTTGCTATTTTTGCACCCCATGGTCGTCTCTGTTGGAGGGTACGTCGGGCTGTCGCCTGTGGGCTCTTGTGTTCCGGGTGTGCGGCTATATTTATCACTCTGTCCCGGAGCTCCAGAGGTTTGCATCCGCTCTGGTGCTTGTCTAGCCCCGCCCCCCCTCACCGGGATCTTTTCCCACAGACAGAGCTAAAATTGGTTACCTGATGAATCAATTAAAAGGTAACGCTTTAGCTTGGGCCACTCCATTATGGGAGAGTAATAGGAGTGTGGCACACAATTACCAGGAGTTTATTACAGAATTTAAACTTACGTTTGAACCATTAGGCAGGGAGGAAGATGCCTCTACTGTCCTGATGCATATCAGACAAGGGAACCGGTCTATCTCGGAGTATGCCATAGAATTTTATACCCTAGTTTCCAAGGTAGACTGGACTAATAGTGGGTTCATCTCTGCATTTAAAAAGGGACTATCTGAAACTATGCTAGATGAGATTGCCGCCAAGGACTTACCCAAAAAACGTAATGAATTTATCACTTTTGTCATGCAAATTGATAATAGATTGAGAACCAGAGAAGCTACTAGAAGCTACTAGAAACAAGACCAGACACATGAGTATGCCTTTAGCACCCCACTTCTCCAAACCTATTGTGCCTGAATTTCCTTTATTGTCCGAACCTGAACCCATGGAGTTGGGGGTCACTAGACTGTCGGAAGCAGAAAGACAATATAGGAGAAAAGAAGGCCTATGTCTATACTGCGGTAGAAAAGGACATATGAGAAACAATTGTCCCATACGTCCGGAAAACTACCGCACCTTAAGGGGACAGGTCTTAGGTGTAATGGAAACGTCCTCTGGAATGGATAAAAATAGGTTTCTCCTTGATATTACTATTGCCTTTGAAAATAAGAACTTTTCATGCAAAGCCCTGATGGATTCAGGTGCCGCTGGAAACTTCATTGACGTTCAATTTGTTAAAGGTAATACTATACCTATCAAAGAGAGACTATCACCCCTAGCTGTTGAAGCTATTAATGGGAGACCACTCTCACAACCATTGATTACACACAAAACCTTACCCATTAATGTGTCCATTGGTGCCTTGCATAAGGAAGAGATTACATTTCAGGTTATTGCATCCCCTTTCTGTCCGATCATATGAGGCTATCCATGGCTTAACAAGCATAACCCTCATATTGACTGGGCTAATGGGGAAATATTAGAATGGGGTAAGGATTGTTATGAAAGGTGTATAGTGAATCTTGTCAAAAGAGTGGGCACTATTGGATTACCCACTAGTACACCTCAAAACCCAGAAATCCCTATACAGTACCAAGACATTAAAGAAGTATTCAGCAAAACTCAGTCGAATACTCTACCTCCTCACAGACCTTATGACTGTTCTGTTAATTTACTACCTGACGCTATGCCACCTAAGGGAGCAGTCTATGCTCTTTCACCTCAGGAGAGTAGAGTAATGGAGGAATATATTAAGGATTCATTGAATAAAGGCCACATAAAATCATCCTCGCCTGCTGGGGCAGGATTCTTTTTTGTATCTAAAACGGACGTGACTTGCGCCCATGTATCGATTACAGGGCATTGAACAAAATCACCATTAAGAATGCCTACCCCATTCCTCTTATTGCTGAATTATTTGATAGACTCCAAGGTGCTAAAGTATTTACTAAGCTTGATCTTAGAAGTGCTTACAATTTAGTGAGAATCAAGGAAAACCATGAGTGGAAGACTGCATTTAATACCAGAAGTGGACACTATGAATATCTAGTGATGCCATTCGGGTTGTGCAATGCTCCAGCAGTTTTCCAAGATTTCATAAATGATGTACTCAGGGATTACATTTACTCGTTTGTCTTGGTCTATCTGGATGATATCCTTATTTATTCTCCTGACATTCAAACTCACCATGATCACGTTAGATAAGTTCTGCAGACCTTGTTAAAGAATCAACTTTATTGTAAATTAGAAAAATGCATCTTTGACCAATCTGAAGTACAGTTTTTGGGATATAATATCTCTGCCTCTGAGTTTCAGATGGATCCTAAAAAGCTGCAATAGGTTCTACAATGGCCTTTACCCACTGGGTTGAAAGCTCAAAGGTTCATTGGTTTTGCCAATTATTACAGAAGGTTTATAAAGGGATTTTCTTCAGTAATAGCCCCCATCACCAATATGACAGTACGATATGGTCTAAGGAGGCTATAGAAGCCTTTGAAACTCTCAAACAGCAGTTTGCCTCTGCTGACATATTGATACATCCTGACACCAGTAAACCTTTCATACTAGAAGTTGATGCATCAGAGACAGGGGTAGGGGCAGTTCTTTCCCAGAGGGAGAGCCATGATACTCCATTGCATCCTTGTGGTTACTTCTCTAGAAAGTTGTCGCCTGCCGAGCACAATTATGATATTGGCAATAGGGAATTGGCCATTATTCTAGCTCTCAAGGAGTGGCAACATCTTTTAGAGGGTTCCAAGGACCTCCTTTTGATCATTACTGATCACAAAAACCTGGCTTACATAGGAGATGCTAAACGATTGTCTTCTAGACAAGCAAGGTGGTCTCTGTTCCTTTCTCACTTTAATTTTCTTATTACTTATAGACCTGGTTCTAAAAATGTCAAGGCTGACACCTTATCCAGACGGTTTGATACTGAGTCTATACAAGAGCAAGAAAAGTCCCATATCATTCCCCTGGAATGTATCATTACTTCCACTATCCTTTCATTGTCCTCTCCGCTGCTTGGCTCCATCATGGAGGCTCAGTCTCAGGCGCCCTATGGTAAGCCTCAGGACAAATTGTTCGTTCCATTGGGGGAAAGGGTTAATATCATGAAGGTGTTTCACGACAATGTGTCTGCTGGTCACCCAGGTATTAATAAATCCACTTCTGCTATCATGAGGTCATTCTGGTGGGATTCCCTCAGGAAGGATGTTAAGGAGTATGTGCAGGCTTGTTCTGTTTGTGCGGTTTCCAAAGTACTTCATAAACTCCCTTGTGGCTTGTTAAAACCTCTTCCCGTTCCTGAGGTCCCATGGTCCAACTTGTCTATGGATTTCATTGTAGAACTTCCTAGTTCTAATGGTTATACCACTATTCTCATGGTTGTTGACTGTTTTTCTAAAATGGCTCACTTCATCCCTCTCAAGAAATTACAGTCATCCCAAGACCTGGTACTGATCTTTATACATGAGATTGTCCGTCTGCATGGCATTCCTCACAATATTGTATCTGATATAGGTTATCAGTTTGTATCCCAGTTTTGGAGGGCTTTCAATAAGCAATTGGGGATTGAATTGTATTTTTCATCCTCTTACCACCCCCAGACTAATGGTACAGCTGAGAGGGCTAACCAGTCTTTGGAGTTATACTTGCGTTGTTTCGTTAATAGCACTCAAGACAATTGGTCCGAATTATTACCATGGGCCGATTTTGCTAGGAACAATGCTGACCATGACTTTTTTGTTAATAATGGCCGGCATCCTACTGTCCTACCGGCTATTTTTTCTGACACGGCTGTTCCTGCTTTGGATGACCATCTGGCTTCCATCCGTGATACCTGGGTTAAAGTTCAATCTGCTCTGGGTACTGCTGCTGACCGTTTCAAGCATTTTGCTGATAAACGTTGAGGTGCCAACCCTGTTTACCAAGTGGGTGAGAGGGTTTGGTTATCTTCTCTTAACATCAGGCTCAAAGTCCCTAGCATGAAATTTGCTCCTAGGTTCCTTGGACCTTTTCGTGTCCTTCGTAGGATCAATCCTGTTGCGTACTCTCTGGCCCTTCCGGCCTCCTTGAAAATTCCTAATACCTTTCATATGTCCTTGCTCAAACCTCTTGTTTGCAATAAATATACTGTCTCAAGTGTCCCTCCTCCTCCCTTAGTTGTTTCTGGACAGGAAGAGTTTGAGGTCTCCTCCATAATTGATTCCAGGTTTTCTCGGGGCACTTTACAGTACTTGGTGGATTGGAAAGGTCATGGACCAGCCGATCGTTCTTGGGTTCCGGCATCTGATATACATGCTGGCCGCAAGATTCGCTATTTTCACGCCAAATTTCCTCTCAAACCTTGTCCTGCCCGCCTGGTGCGCCTTCTTTGGGGGGGGAGGGAATGTCACGTATTCATCCGCTTACAAAAATGTGGTTAATGACATTTACTGTCCACACAGTTGTGCCGAGCAACAACCAAATCCACAGAAGGGTTAATGCTGAGCAGCAATTATGCAAATGAGATCTGGTAACTGCCTTTGGGGTCAAAGGCCGGTTACAGCCTATCAGACCTAGAGGAGGGGTATTTAGGCCCAGTTCTCATCCTGCTCAGTGCCCTGTTGTGGTTTCCCTTGTGGTTGTCCGAGAGCGTGTTATTGATTCTGGTTATTTGACTTTGGCATTGTTTTTGACTTCCCTGTTTTCTGGCATCCCTGACTATTGGCTTTTCCTTATCGTTGTGTCTCTTTCTGTTTCCCTTGACCTCGGCTATTCCTGACTATTCTTTGGTACGTTAGTCCGGCCATTCTAAGGTCCGGTATACGTTACCTATCAGTCCTCTGTGTTACACAATTCTACGTGCTGAATCATTCTGTAATCCTGACAGTTTAACCCCCTAGGATGCAAAGTTTAAGTGAGCTGAGTGAGAGGCTAGGTTTTTCTTGTTATTTTGGTGTTCCAAAAATCTCACTTTCGCCTTTCTTCCCACATATTGTACACTGCATTAACAGGTGAGTAGGCATACAATATGTGTGGAAGAACATGAGACATGTTGTTTTATCTTAAATGTCTCAGAGATCTGGGTGCTGGTGAATTCTTTAGTGAATACAAATTTAAAGTTGCAACTTTTGCAATTGCCACATGTGTAAAAGTGTTATTATTAGTTTTGCTTGTAACTTTTTTAGTACAAAAAGTATTGGGTGCTAATATTTCTTTAAGACTTGTTCCTTTTTTAAAAATGAATTTAGGGATTTGTGGAAGTTGTTGATTAAGAAATTTGTCTTCTAGAAGAAGAGTCCAATGTTTCTTAATCATTCCGGAACTAGAAATTCTCTTAAAGCCTTCTTTCTTTTTGTCTATAATCAATTCATTCTGAATCATATTGCCCACTTTGTTTATTTCTCCGTCTAAAAAAATTTCCGGATATCCCTTTTCTAAAAATTGTTTCTTTGAGGACTCCTGCTTGTTCAAAAAATGTCTTTGTCGCTACAATTCCCGCGGATGCAGATGAATTGGCTTTTGGGTACTCCTTTAAGACAATTCAGATTGTGTCCGCTTCTATTGTCGATGTAGCCATTAGTGTCAATAGTTTTAAAGAGAGTTTTTGTCTTGATAGTATTGTTTTCTACAAAAAGAGGTCCTTAAAATCAATGTCTACTGTGCCAATCTTATGTATAAAAACTAGTGATAGGTTATTGATATTGACAAATTAAAAAAAATCTAAGTGTCGTCAGGGCCGCGCCAATTTATTAAAACATCATCTATCATCAAATATCCTCTCCAAAGCACCAAGTTCGCACCGAATGGATTATTATTCCAAATATTGAATTGTTCCCAATAATCCATGAAGACATTGGCGTTGCTTGGTGTGAACTTGGTGCCCATGGATGTGCCCTTGATTTTCAAATTAAATTCCTCGTTAAAAATAAATTAGATGTCAATATAAAACCAGTGGATTCAAGCATAAAAAGATTGATCTTTACAGCTTGTAAAAATAGTGTAAAGGGATGTAACATCCAAAGTAGCCCATAGAAAATTGTCTCCCCTCTCAATAGAATCTAATTCTTGGGTTAAGTGTATCCTTTAGGTGTGACAATACCTTTTGGGCATATTTCTGTAAGTAGAAATCAATGAATTCTGACAATTTAGAGGAGATTGCACCAATGTCACTCATTATTGGCCTACCTGGGGGTTTCTCTTTAGACTTATGGATCTTTGGTAGAACTTAAAATGTGGGTATTTTTGGGAACTTGGAATAAAGGAATGAAAAAAAAAAAAAAAAAACTGTTTTATCAATAATCCCAACCTGCTTGGCATCATTGAGTATTTTTTTTTTTTTTTTTAAAGCTCTAAATTAAATTTAAGGTTTGGATTCTTATTCAGTTTAGTATAGGTTTGCAAATCACCTAATATTCTATATGCTTCTATTAAATAGTCTTCTGTTGCCATAATGATTATACCTCTGCCCTTATCTGCATTTTTAATCATAATATCATTCCTAGTTTTGAGGTTTTATTTTCTTCCGTTAGAAGAGGACTAGCTAAACCCGATACTACACACAAAGACAAAATCCCCCACGCCAACCCCAACACAAAACACGGTGTCATTCTACTTTGGCTCACTGCAGATACAGGGACATCTCAAGGGCAGACACCAACGAGTGATATTCACCCGACTTCAGGACCTTTACTCTATTAGATACACAATAGTATCTAACCACTGTATATAGTTGACCGACAACTCAAGAGAAAGTCAGTAGGGTAACACTGACAGTCTTTTTGCTCATATGTTATTGTTGTTTTAATTCTTATTGTATTGCATCATACTGTTCTCAGCCACGATTTAGCGAGTCTAACCCACACATGGCTGTGTTTTGTGCATGATTCTGCAAGATTGCCAAACCAAGGGTCAACCATAAGGTATACAAAACCAAGCAGGAAAGGTCTGCACTAGTGAACCAAAAACACCCACTGGGACTACACCCATCCCTCCACAAAATATATACTCCAACAGAACAATGACAACCATAAACATCTTAACACATAATGCCAAAGGCCTCAATACGCCTGAAAAACGCCACAAGGCACTCGCAGACTACCACAGGCAGAAAACAGATATAATATATATACAAGAAACACATTTTCGCAAAGATTCAGTCCCTACTCTCAGATCAAAACGTTATACCAAAAGCTTTGCAACTATGGAGGATCAAAATCTAGAGGGGTTGCGATCCTTCTCTCCTCAAAACTACCCTTAACATACAAAGATCACTACTCTGATAAGGGAGGCAGGTTCGTCTTTCTTAAAGGACTAATAGGGAACACCGCCACAACCCTAGCCAATATATACCTTCCAAACAGGAAACAAACCTCCACCCTACGCAAAATAATCCACAAACTAGAGGCTTTCACAGAGGGTCTGCTAATTCTAGGAGGAGACTTTAATGTTTCATTAGATGGGACGCTAGACACCACCTCTCAGGCCCAAACATATCAAGCTTCAACGAGGAACCAGACACAAAAACTGCTAGACACTCACCAACTCTATGACACATGGAGAGTCACACACCCCAACAGTAGAAGTTACTCATTTTACTCACACTCATCAAAAGCATACTCTAGAATAGACATGATATTTACTCCGCATAGATTCCTCAATCTCATCAAAACTTGTGAATATGCCCCGATAACATGGTCAGATCATGCCCCACTCTCAATGGCAATAACAATCCCTACCCTACCCTACACCCCACTAGAACACAATAGAAACTAAACAACAATCTTTTGAACGACCAAGTCATACAAACCCAAATTGAAGAAAACTTACTCCAATACTTTGAAACAAACACCAAAGCAGACACACCTTACCCAATCATTTGGGAAGCTCATAAAAGCTCTATAAGAGGCATAATCATACAAATAGCCTCCCGACACAAAAAACAACGCGAGGCGCAAATCTCATGACTAATCAAAGAAATTAGAGAGCTAGAAGAGGTCCAAATCCAGGACAATACACTAGCAAACTACAAAAAACTTTTTAGAGAAACGAACAGAGCTCAACCCCATACTAAACGTACGCACGAAGTATGCTATAGCAAAGACACAAAGCCTCTATTACGCGCAGGGAGGGAAGAGCGGTCACTTGTTGACCATCGCACTTAAAAAACAAAAAGAGAACACTCCATAAGGGACAATAAAGGAAACCTCTCCCACTTAGTAACAGACATCTCCAAGGCATTCCAAGACTACTACCACTCTTTATACAATCTAAGACAGACCCCTTCACCGACCCACAATATCCAAAGTTTCCTTACAAACAGAATACATACTACGTTACCAAACAAATACTACATTAGCGAAACCTTAGAACACCCAATCACAGCAGAGGAATGTAACCATGCGATCAAAAACCTCCCAGTCGGGAAGAGCCCAGGTCCGGATGGGTTCAACGAAATATTACAAAACTTTTGCCACAATCCTCATTCCACATTTCACGAAATCCTTCAATTCCCTCATACACGGGAACGCACTCCCACCACAGGCACTAAATGCCACAATTACCCATATCCTGAAACCAGACAAGGACCCATCCCAGTGCAGGAGCTATAGGCCGATTTCCTTGATAAACGTAGATCTCAAACTCTTTACAAAAATCCTGGCCAATAGGCTTTGCCCCCTCCTGCCGGGGATAATACGCACAGATCAATCGGGCTTCATACCCGGTAGAGAAGCAAAAAACAATACTACAAAAATTATAAACCTGGTACATCATGCCACACGAGCGAAGGACCCCAGTCTACTTCTGTCCATAGATGCTGAAAAAGCTTTCGACAGAGTAGACTGGACCTTAATGCTACACACACTCCAATCACTAGGCTTCGGACCTAACTGTCAAAAATGGATAAAAGCAATCTATTCAAACCCCACAGCCAACATTAGAATTAATGGACAACTCTCAGATTACTTGCCGATATTGAACGGTACGAGGCAGGGATGCCCTCTCTCCCCCCCCTCCTCTTTGTAATAATCCTAGAGCCCTTCCTTCAGGGAATACGAGACAACGCCAACATCAAAGTCATCCAGTGGGGCGACCACGAACACAAAATAGCCGCATTTGCGGACGATATGCTGTTCTCAATCTAAAACCCGCTAGCCTCACTCCCACACTTAATGGAAGAAATGAACACCTATAGTAAAATTTCCAACTTCAAAGCAAATCTCAGTGAATGTGAAATCCTCCCAATCCACATGCATACACATACTACAACAACATTGAAACGAAACTACCCATTTGCATGGGCCCCACACTACATAAAATATTTAGGAAAACACATCACCAGGGATATGTCACACCTATTTGAAAATAACTTCCCAAACTTACTAAAAACCATTCACGCAGATCTTACAGCCTGGAATAAACCCCAATTTGGATGGTTCTGCAGGCTGAACATACTTAAAATGAATGTCTTACCTAGGATTTTATATATGCTACAAGTACTTCCCATAACAATACCGAAGACCAGGTTTAGTGCAGTGCGCAGGATTTTCACGACCTTCATATGGTCCCACAAAAGCCCTAGATTGGCATACACACTCCTTACAAGACCGAAAGAAGGAGGCTCGTGCCTATCTGATATAGACAGATACTATAAAGCAGTACACCTGACTAGAATATATGATTGGTCATGCCCCCACACCACAAAACAATCGCTAACCATTGAGGACACATTCTTCAGAGTACCCATATACACGGTCCCATGGCACAAGATGGGTCAAACACTACTGATAAAAGGCCCACATCCAACAATTACTCCCACTTTACGCACTTGGGCGACCCTCAAACCATGCAAACAAATATCACCCTACCCATCCCCACTTTACCCGATCTCACATAACCCGCTCTTTCAACCGGGGGCAGACGGCAAGGCGCTAAAGCCCTTCCAAACACAAGCATACCTTTCACTGGGAGACCTACTAGACGAGACGGGGGAACAACAGGTCAAACCACTACAGAACCTCATCAAGTCACCAAATGTGATTCAAAAGTTCCAATACAACCAATTGGTACACTTCATACACTCAGGACCACTAACGCAGGGGAAAAATCGACCACAAACAGCGTTTGAGCAACACTGCGCCAATCAAGATCTAACAAAGAAACACATATCACTAATGTACACTACTATTCACACAACACTTACTTGCCAATTACCAACATTTATTACAACATGGGAAAGGGATCTAAACCTGGACATATCCAGAAATAAATGGAAACAGATCTTTAGACAAATACACAAAACCACTAGGAACACCATAGCTCAAGAAAGTAACTATAAACGGATAGCCAGGTGGCACTACACACCATCGAAGCTACACCACCTATTCCCCACAAAAGCAGATCGATGCTGGAGATGCCAACAAACCAACAGCACACCTACACACATATGGTGGACATGCCCAGAGATACGCAAATATTGGACACAAATCTCAGGTGTGATATACCAGATCTTACGGATACACGTTCCGTTACACCCAGATACGTACCTATTTCTCCTCCCACCCCCGGGAATGCAAAAACATGAAAAAACACTTCTAATCCACCTCATCAAAGCAGCTAACCAACTTATCCCAGCCCTATGGAAACAACCTCAAACACCCACCACACGGGAATGGATACAAAAGGTTGAAACCACTAGAATCTTGGAAGAAACATGTTACTCCCTAATACATAAATATCACATAGTCACATCTATATGGGACCCATGGGTCCAATACTTACAAAACAAACCCACCAGCACCTGAGGACCATACCGCAAACTTAATGAAACACACGGCCTATACCGCATATAAGTTTAACCAAAAGCTTCCCACAGCGTGCACATGTACAATGCTCAGATGAAAATGCTTGTAGTATCAGCTGGCCTGTACAATAATGGTGCTGGTAACTAATAGGCAGCTACATTAAGTAGGCACTTAATCTAGGAGCAGCAGAGCTATATCTAACTATAGCCAACAATATTAGAACACATACCCCGCATGGGATGGCACATCAGGATTTAAGCAGCCTGTACACAAAAAACCCAGATATGCTTACACGTCATACACAGCACACTCAGTGCCATCCCTCCAAGATTCTCCAGAGCATTGGGTGGGTCGTGGTCTCTCGAGTCATCCGCTCGAGGGGTCTCCCTTTACAACCACTCTCCATGGTTGCGTACCACTTTATGGAGGAGACCCCTGGGGAGTAGGCTGTTTGACTAGTCAATTATATTATGATGGAGCGATGTATGCTCTGATATGAGGGAATGTCTTACTACGAACTTAGGCATTTTACGGTTCTAGTAACATTTGCAAGGCTGCATTGAATTCTAAACAACCATGCTATATTATTGATTTCACCTGTAAACTATATCGCTTTAATCTAAAACATATACCAGCCTGGCCCAAGTGCTAGGTCATCACGAACCGCCGAGCGGCGATATAAGAATTAATTTTGGTTCCTGGTAGCAATACATTTATGCAATGTGCTTTCAGGCTACATAGAATGAATGAGCAATGTATACAAACCTTATGTTCTCAAATTGCTGATCCAATAGACAGGAGCCTACAATTGAAAAACTGAACAGGGAACCACACCAGACATCACAGATGGTAGAGTACCCTCCTTTAGTAATATAAACACACAAATGAACCTTTCGACTAGTAGGGAGCATAACCATCCTTAAGGGGACAAACTTTGCAACCTGACTACAAGGCCCACCTTCAAAAACAGTTCCTCACATTGTCAGTCAAATTTATGGGGGAAAGTTAAACAGCTCACTCCCTACTTAAGATCAGGAGAGGTCTTTCAGCATGCAGAAACAGAGCGCCCTATTTAACTACGACGATTTGAGAAACCAGAATTGTACTCTGCATATTAACACAAGTATGTGTTGCTCTGTGGCCAAGGAACTTACCTGGATATGCTATGAAGAGGCTTTTCTCTAAATGTAAAAGCCCTGGAGGACCCCACAGGTTGCCAGGGCAGGTGACGTTTCCAATGCCTTACCCCCCAGCACCCTTTATCTCATCAGACACACCACCCAAAATAATGCAACTTAACTCTGGCACAAAAACTCTATCTGGATCATGGGACACCCTGCCCAGGGTATAGAACACATTTCAGACTTTAACTGGTTACGGTAAGGCGAGACTAAGACGAACGGCAGAACAATAGACAGGTTAAAATTACAGTTACCATGCATTGCCAGCCCTTAACATGATAGAGCACTATGGAGGTTGCAGTAGGGGTATACCTTTGCCTACCGCAAAATGCCAGCACTCTGCCTAATATATGTCAAAGCCTTGTCCATACCAAAGTTTCGTATAGGTCAGGGCACAAATCTACCGGGTAGTAAGACAAATGCACAGCCTTTTAACAAACAACTAGCAAACCTTTATTGATTGAACCACATAAAAAGACAGGAGGTTCCTGTATATGGACATTTGCAGGGGCCCGCTGAGTGGGTTTGAAATAGTATGAACGCTGCCTGACTTTCCTGTAAACGTAAATGCACAAAGCTCCTGTGTGGGGACAAATAACTTGATATTGTTAACTCATGTATGGTTAAGGAATGTGTAATACTAATGTACATGCTGATTGTATACTCTTTTCCTGTGTATTACTTCATCTGGAATGAACATTTTGTTTATCTAAATAAAATTTAAAAAAATAAATAAATATATATATATATATATATATATATATATATATATATATATAATAAGAAATAAAATCTGAAAAAAATAAAAAAAATAAAATCATTTAACATGCCACTCCAAAGGCGTTATTTATGTTTTAAAATGTCCATATAATCTCCTATACATAAGTCGAACCATTAGACAAATTGTTGTAAGGATTGCTAAACATGTGAGAAACATAAAAAAAGGTTTAGAAACTCAGTGTTTCACAGCACTATATATATATATATATATATATTTTTATTTTTATTTTTTTGTGTGTGTGTGTGTTCGGGGCAACATTGATTATGATATTAAGATTGTTGTTCGCAAACCTGTGCTAGGGAAAAGTCGGTTGAGGTGTGCTGAAACCGACATATCCTGTAGGCCAGTTAATAAAGTGGGCCTACACTAGAAGAGTATGGTGAATAACAAGTCAGTTTGGAGGGTGGGGCAGCATCTCGTCAGACCAATCACTAGAAGAGTATAGTGAATAACAAGTCAACTTGGAGGGTGGGGCAGCATCTCGTCAGACCAATCACGATAGGGTAGGGAAGGGAAGTGGGGAGTCCCTTTAAAAGGTCCATAAGCCCCTCCCACAACTTCAGGCCAAGCCTTCCAATTTGTGTTCAGGCCAACATTGATTATGATATGAAGTAAATTTGTTGTTCGCAAACCTGTAATAGGAAAAAGTTGGTTGAGGTGTGCCAAAACCAACGAATGCTGTAGGCCAGTAAATAAAGTGGGCAAAAAGGAATACATATCATGCTCAAAATACATTTATTGAGTAATAATACAACGCAAGTACATTAAAATAACATTTTAGGGAATGCCCTTTGTATTTCCAGTACCGGTTGGGGTATGTATATAGTATATGCTGATGACTTCCAGTGACCTCAAGTTTTAATGACATGGAGTGGGACGTCCTTGCTCGATGCCATAGATGCGAACCTTATCCTAAGCAAGTGTCCTGAATAAAGGCTAGAGTTCATACCGAGCCTTGTTAATAATAACCGTACGTATAACATACAACTTAGAGGTAGTGAGGATAGCCCTGTGAAATGACAGTAGCAGAAGAGATACAATATTCGGTGCGGTGAGGAGGTAGGAATTGAAAACCTTCACCGGGCACCATATATTATTTGTGGGATAGTATGCAATGTGGATGGGTTGACACAGTTGACTTGTTTTGGTCACGGGTAGAGTCAGTATGTAATGAATTTGATGTTTAATTAGGTAGGAACTTTGAAGGCAACCTTGTGTGTTGTGTTGGCCACTGATGGTGAATTATTGTGGCCTCAGAAAGCTGTAAAAGGCCAATTAAATAGTTGTTTCAGAGTTAGTGAGGGGTTTGAAAGTGGATGCATCTAGCAAATCAGACATATTTTTGATACCCCGAAGTATAGTCTTATTGGATAGGATGAAAGGAAACTGGTGTTGTTGGAAAGTAAAGAAGCATGTGATGTTGGATGCCAGTCAGGCGCAAATTGATGGTATAGTGAGAGAGCCTAAATTGAAGGTGACAAACAAATTAAGTAGTGAACACAACCAGAGACGACATAACCAACATTATGTAATGAAGGACCACTTACATGTGATGTGAATAGTAATGGAAAGACTTGGTGACAGCAATTGCTGGGAGACCACTAAGGGCACAACTTGAAATGCTTTAGAACCTGGAGGAGTAATGCTGTGAACATTGAAATAGCGAAATCTGCCAGACATGTGAGTTAATATAGTGAGGGTCAAGTTGATAAAACCAACTTATATAGAGGAAATAATAGAGTAGAAAGGGTTGAGAACCGGAAAAGTATCAATACTGAAGAAAACCAAAATAATAGCATTGGTAACTAGTATCAGTATCAACAAGAATATGAAAATGAGTGAAAAGTATCAACAAGGGGGGCGGGGCCAAGCCAGCAAGCTGAGAAGTCGCAGAAAACCAGGGCTCCCGCTGTACTTGCCAATTTCTTGCTAAAAACTCAGTAAATTGAAGCCTAAAGAATCCGGGATGAGTCACCTACAACAGGGGCAACCCGGCAGCAAACCTGAAACCCTTATTGAGTGCTCGACAGATCGGACGCCCAGAATGGAAAGCCGCGGTCTGCAGGGAACGGGGAGAGGCGGCTGCTCTCCTCGCCCAGACACTGGAGGCACAGCCCCACAGATGACTATATACTTAGTCTTGCTAGCGGCAATACACAGCAGCAGCTCTATAAGCTTGCTTTCCCTTTATGGGCTACTTACTATGTTAGCAAAAGGTACTGGGCCGCCTGAGCCAAAAGTTAACCTAACCTGTCAGTGTATGCCTATCTTGTATCATGCAGGCTCAGGGTACCCACTAGCTCCATCATATATATGCTGCCTACTACCATAGCATGCAGCCTTTAGACACAGTAGCACAGAATATGCAAACCATAATTTCACGAGACAGTAAGCTAGTGGTTAGATTGAATACACCGCAAAAAATCTACTGCATGTTTGCCCTACAAACATTAATAGTGCTAAACATAATTCTGCTGAGCTTGATTGATTTGTCTAACTTAATGCCGTTTGGTAATCAGATGTTAGTACCAGCTGGTACCGCTCAACCTATATGCTCGAAGGGAAACACCTACAGTGGATAGGTCTCACTTGTTTAGTAGCAACATAATTCAATACACGTTTCCGTTAAGCGACTAATAAAAATGACACATTAACAAACTGGAAATGTAAATAACAATGTTTTCGTTACACCAATCTATGTTGTGAAATACCCATGCATTTCCCTCTCTCTATTCTGTACCCCCCATATGTGCCTTAATAAAATAAAGATTGACAAAAAGAAAAGTATCTACAAGGACCATAATGGTGGACAATTTAAGCTAACAAGTGTATGAGAAGCAAACCAACAACCCATAATTAGTATAACTAAACCAAAATAAACCTCTGTTAGCCGATGAGGGTTGTCGTTAATGTAAGTATAGTGAATGTATATACAAGTTTGTTTATATTTGTATATTTGTAAACCATATGTGTATGCCCAAGTTGACTTGACATGATTGATCCAGTAAATAGTGACACTTCGCCATGTAGGGGGCCATGACATATAATTGAAGTCAGTATGTTCTAGTAAGGGGCCTAATACTGGAAGCTGAAGAAGGCATTGCTGTGATGCTATGTTTTAATGAAATGCTGAATATGATAGTAGTGAAATTCACCCTGAAAGAACAAACATACAGTTAATAGAAACCAATTAAATCAGCCATGGCGTTTTCTATGAGTATGAGGTAGGGCCAGCTAAACTTAAAGATGACATGTTTTAGTATAATAATGTTGTCACAATATGTCTGACAGGTGTGGCATTGCAACTTATCTATATCCTAATTCACCTATTTGTATAAAAACTTTCAGACAGAAAGTCGGATAGCATGACAGAAAGTCAATATCCCATTGGATATCTGGACGTACAGACGCACATGCTCAATATTGAATCGTGTTGTTATTGTATGCGTACAGAGGATTGTGCGAGGGTCAGCGTCCTGTTGACGGCATGGTTCCACAGCGCATTTCTAGTCTTTCCAGTCTCTCATTTATTTACCCCTTAGAGGACACGAGTGCTGAGAACATTGCGTGGTGGTTGGTGTTTGCTTGAGCAACTTGTGCCTACTCCAGCATCAGCATTGTCCGTATTGATATGCATGAGCCTGAACAGTTCAGAATTCCCAGCCGTTGCTGGGAAAGGAATGTTGTGTCTGTTTAGCTCAACCATAATACGAGGAATAGTCCATGACCTGATGGAACCTGATAGGTATCGTGGACCAGACTCGAGTAGTGGGGATTGACATGTCATCACCTTCTTAAAGGGATCAGAGACATACTGCAATATATTAATAATTAGCTTGGATCAGGATTGTTTTGCTGGCTAGCTAGTGCCCAGTGGCAAAGCAGTGCACTAGGTTGGTGACAGGTGAGGCCCTGCTAGATACCTGCGAGGCCAACACCCATACTCCAAGCATGAGGTATTACGTCCCCCGGGCCAAAACATTGTTAGCCGCCTCGCACAGTGGCATAGAGTGGGCATCACTTGTCACACCCTATCTTTCTCATGAATTAAATGTCACTGAGTGGCCAACACTCTGCCACAACATACGGTGGCAACAAATCCCCTCGCGCCAAAGCATAGATAGAGTATAATAATGATGTTGTCACAATATGCTCTATCTATGCTTTGGCGTGAGGGGATATGTGGCCACCGAATGTTGTGCATATATATTTATTTTTATTTATTTATTTGGGGGGAGGGGAATTTGGGGTGAGTTCCCACACCTTATTCCCCAGGACTTGACCCCTGAAAATAAGCATAGAATAAAAAAAAAAAACATAAAAGACAAAAAAACTGTTATATTAATATAGGAAAAGGGCATATTGTTAAACCAATGTAAGTAAACATTTTATTACAACTGGAAAGGAGGTAAAATTACCAAATGTTAATAAATATATATATATATATATATATATATATATATATATATATATATATATATATATACACACACATACGATACAGAGCCATGTTGGGTATTGAAAAGTCATGCGAAAAGGGAGTCTAAAATAGGATATATATCGAAAAAAGTGGAGAAGGAATGTTATATGCTAAAATTAGATGAAAAAAGAAATAGAATAGAATTTCTATTCTATTTCTTTTTTCATTTAATTTTAGTATATTCATATATTTTTTTTTTTCATTTTTTGTATCCAATTTATTATTATTTTTCCACCATGAAGATTCTGATCCACATTTTTAACTTTGTCTACATTCTTACCCCATCCTCTGAGGGTTTTTCCTTCTCCACTTTTTTTTTTCGGTATTTATCCTATTTTAGATTCCCTTTTCGCATGACTTTTCTATACTAAACATGTTTCTGTATCATATATATATTTTTGGCATTTGGTAATTCACCTTCAATTCACCTTCAAAAGGTGAATAGAGGAGATCAAGTTATACCTTCAATCTGGAACGCATGGAGAATTCCACACGATACCAGATGTCTTTTCAGCGACACACATTCTCAAGAGGCGTGGAACGCAAACATGGGAAATAGGAAACACAGGTGAATATAACATAGCATTCCTATTGGCTGCTGGCATGGCGGAAAGGCACAAAATCACCTTCAAAAGGTGAATGGAGGAGATTAAGTCATGCCTTCAATTACCCCTGATGAAGTCCGACCTAGGACGAAACGCGTAGGACAGAGAGACTCATTCAGCACTTGAATTTGTTTTATATTTTTATTTTAACTTTTTTATTTTTTATTTGTATATGTTTTTTTTGGCTACTTCACAACTTGTTGCAGACCCCAAGGGATTCCCTCCAAGTTTATGGTCCCTAAGGATTGGTATATGCTGGATTTACACATTGATTCTGTGAGTGCAATCTAAATAAATACGTATGAAGTTATTTTATTGGTGAACTATGTTTGTGTCTCTCTCTTAACCCCTATTTAAGGTCAAGAGAAAAGAGGATGAAACTCCCTCCAACTTTTAGATTACCTATATGCCTGCAATCAATCATCATCTTGTGAGTGCATTTTAGCCTCTAGCACAATCTTGGTGTTTTTATATACTGCACTTTTATTTTTAGATTGTAAAAAAAAAAAAAAAAAAGTTTATATTGGGGGGAGCCATTGTGGCTGAAAAGTTACCTGAATTCATATAAGACTTAGTTTAGTTCCGTATGGTATGGTTGTAACCTGTAACTGAAATCTTCAGTATCCCCTAAAGGAGACAGTGAGGGGAAGGAGTGGTCTATAACCTATGGAAAGAATCGTAACTGACAAATGGGTGCGAGGTCTGAAGAGCAAATGATGCTCCAAATTGATAACCTGTAAAAGAATATGATTTGATCAGACATAAAGAAATGGATGTTCGCAGTACCTTGTGAGTACCACCGTACCCCCCATGTACAGGCCCCATGGCATCCCGGAAAGCCACAGGACCAAATATACGCAGACGGGAAGTGTAGTGTTAAACCACGCAATCATATTACGGAAATCTCAAAATCTGATTAAAAATGACACATAAATATGTTTGTAAGCAAAACCATAGACTGTGCAGAAATGCATATGTAAATATAGAAATATGCATATCCCGATATTTATCCCGAGTTTCAGGGTGGCTATGCTGGCTGTGTCGGGATTAATGCGGGTGAAGGTCGGATGTGAGTCAGAGAATGGTTGTGGAGTTTGTGTATGTAACTAAGACATGTTGGTGATGAGATGGTAGAGAACCCGATATTTACAAATAATCTAGTTTATGAAATGGTTAAAAGAATAGAAACTGTATATAAACACTTATAAAACATCATACAATACATACGCACTGAGCCCAATAGAATACAATACATACGCACTGAGCCCAATAAAACTAGGTATTGGAAGACCGAATCAAAACGGGAACAGAGGCCTCTAGAATGCCACAGTGGCTGAACAGGCTAGCGGCCATGATGACCGTACATAATACATCGGAAAAGACAGGAGATATAAGACGTACATTAAAAAGACCTACATGTGGAATGCTTAGGAGGATGATACATATTTATGCATACACAGCTGGCATGAAAGATTCGGGTTGAAAGCAACAAGAAATGCTAGAATAATGCTAGAATATCTCTGTAATATTAGCATCAGATATAAAACTTTTAGACCATACAAAGAAAGTCTGGTTGGTGTTAGAAAGTGAGAGAATGCAAAAGCAGCAGACAAGAGAACTGCAGGTTTAGCTAGATGTTTTTTTTTTGTTATACCTCAGTGACAAGTACATAATTAAATGCATGCAAGTTGTCCTTTGGGGCATATCTAATAAACCGCGAATTACCGAACAATGTTGGCCCAATGAGTACCTGAATACCCAGACGGCAGACAAACATTAAAATGTAGAGTGACTTACTGAAGTGCATATGATATAGCTTTATGAATCTGAGGTCATTTAGTAAGAAGAATTAAGACATTTAGAAGATGTTCCCCTTTACAGAAAATAAGGAATTTTGCATTTGTGTGTACAGAGAATGTATATACAAGTTTATATTTTATTTCCTTTACCACTTGTATAGGCCCAAGTTTGGGCCTGACATAAATTTAGACAGTGAGTTGCAACACCTAGCCACATAATTACTAAACAATGAAGGCTCAGAAAGTGCATGAATACACAGACAAAAAACTTTAAAATGAAGAGTAAAACATTAAATTGCAGGGTGACTAACTAAAATGCATATGATAAGTCAATATGGCCTAGTGTGGGCCAAAATACAATAAGTAGAATGAGGCATTGCTGCCAAATACAGTAAGCAGAATTAGGCATGCTATGCCTGATTGAAGTAGGCTGAATTTGCGTTACTAGTAAAATTTGCCATATCTGAATGGCTGAACAAACTAACTTACGGTTTTGTTTAAAAAAAAAAAAACAACAGTTATAGAAGCTGTAGCTGGGCTGGATACGGCAGTGCCCTATGTTCTTCTAGTGAGGCGGCTGTTTACTAGAGTGAGGTAAAACAAATACTTGCGTGGGCCACACTAGGCCAACACCAGTTTGTTTGGAGTTTAGGCAGTTTGTGTTGATGACCTTCCTGGTCCCCTACTGTTCTCCATTTATAATGCATCCCTTGGTAAACTCATTAGCTCCTTTGGCTTCCAATATCATTTCTATGCGGATGACATGTAAATCTATCTGTCCTCTCCTAATCTCTCCCCGTCCCTCTTGACTAGTGTCTCTGACTGCCTCTCTGCTATTTCTAACTGGATGGCTGCCCACTTCCTTAAACTCAACTTGACCAAAACTGAAATTCTAGTCTCTCCTCTCTCAAGAGTTGCTACTCCTGTGTCTCCCTCCCTCCAAGTCAACGGTGCTACCATCAGCTCCACCATGCAGGCTCGCTGCCTGGGTGTTCTTTGACTCCAATCTTTCCTTCACGCCTCATTTTCAGTCCATCGCCAAATCCTGCCGCTTCCATCTCAAAAACATTGCGCGTATCCGACCCTACTTAACGCCAGATGCTACTAAGGTGGAGGTACATACCACTGTTCTTTCTCGCCTTGACTACTGTAATCCTACATTGGTTTCCTGTAAGATATAGGACTCAATTTAAAATTCTGATTCTTGCTTTCAAATCTCTACATAATGCTACTCCCACCTATCTATCCTCTATAATACACAAGTATGTCCCGTCTAGGCCCTTACGCTCTGCTGAAGGCTCATGTCTATCTTATGTCCGTACTCCTACCTCTGATGCTCGCCTTCAAGACTTCTCGAGGGCTGCACCGTTCCTGTGTAACTCACTTCTCTCCTCCGTTAAATGCTCACCCAGTCTCCACTCTTTGAAAAAAATCATTAAAAACCCACTTCTTCATAAAAGCGTATCAATTAAGCTGTTAATAGCTCCTGACTGATTCCTCCGTGCAACTGTCAT
Source organism: Pelobates cultripes (assembly GCA_933207985.1). Classification (NCBI taxonomy): domain Eukaryota; kingdom Metazoa; phylum Chordata; class Amphibia; order Anura; family Pelobatidae; genus Pelobates; species Pelobates cultripes. Next base: position 129,085,080 of record OW240916.1, on the reverse strand, counting down.
TAGTCTAATACTATCCGTACCTTTTGTGTCACGTTAACCCACTCCCTCTAGCATGTAAGCTCATTGAGCAGGGCCCTTAACACCTCTGTTCCTGTGTGTCCAACCTGTCTGGTTACAACTACGTGTTTGTTCGTCCACCCACTGTAAATCGCTGCAGAATTTGTTGTCGTTATAAATAATAACAATAATAATAATAATACTAATAATAGCCTTTGAACTGGAAGTAGATGGTTCTGTACTGAACCAGACAGTCCCATCAGCCAGTATCTTGTCAGACCAATCACAGTAGGGTAGGGGGGTACATGGACCCCTCCCACAACTTCAGGACAAGCCTTCCAAAAAAAATATTTATATATATATATATATATATATATATATATATATTTCTTTTTTTTGTGGTCAGAACTTAAATTGTATATTAAAATAGAGGAAAGGGGGAAAGTTGGTAGTGATGTGCCGAAACCAACATATGGGTAGGCCTGTAATAAAGTGGGCCCACCAGAGGTAATGTAATAATAAAAGTAAGATATTAGAGAGAGTGGTGGTTGGGGTCACTCAAACCAGAAACAGCATAGGTAAGCAGGGGGTTAGAGATTATGTAAGGAACATTCCTCTCCACAAACTAAGGCCTTTGGGCTTTTACTTGTGGTCAGAACTTAAATCGTATATGGAAATAGAGGAAAGAGGTAAAGTTGGTAGTGGAGTGCCGAAACCAACGTGTGGGTAGGCCTGTAATAAAGAGGGGAAAAAAATATTGCAGGAAAACACACTTTATTGCATACTCATAATGCTAAACATTTAAACACTTTCCTGAGTTCTTTCTCAGGCTGCGGGATATATGTACTGTAGACAGAGGATGTCCATCTGCCCATATTATATATGGTGTATTCTTACTGGTGTACAAATATGGTGTATTCGTAATGATATGGACTGGTGTGTTTGTACTAGAGGCTGCCCCAATTCTGTAGGACCTTGGATTGATTCTTGTGACATCCTATAGAGAGATTAGTAAATAATATACTACAGCAGGACCTCGGTTTACAAACGCCTCGGTTAACATAATTTTCAGTTTACAAATGAAAATCCATTGAAAATACTGCCTCGGTTTACAATTTTGTTTTCGCAATACAAAGCAATTTTCACCAGGATGCATTGCACCTGGGAGGTTTATAGCACTGCATGCTGGAGCCTGTGGGTAGCACATGGCATCAAGTGTGGATGTGTTGGAGCGGCTTTTGCTTCGAGTTTTGGAGCCATTCTGGAAATTGTTTGCAGTTGTTTTGGGACTTTTTGGTGCATTTCTCAAGCTGTGGAAAAGTAGGGAGCTGAGCTTTGTCGTTTGCATGCCTTTTATTGTGTGTTCTGCATTGTGGGTTTGTTTACATGCCAGCTCATTTTGACTTTTTTCTGACCTCCAGAATGTATTAATTGGTTTTCAATACATTCCTATGGGAAAACGCGTTTCGGTTTACACATTTTTCACAATAAGAAACGTCCCGGAGAACGCATTAAATTCGTAAACCGAGGTCCCAGTGTATTTTGAAAGCCAATGGTGATAACCCGTATATAGAACTAGCTTGCTAGCTAGTGCCGGTGGCGAAGAACTTAACTGCACCATGACAGCTGAATCCCTGCTAATTGCCAATTGGCAAAAGGAGGCTCTACCTATGATTTTGCCGGTGGGGAAATGTGGCCACAAATCTTATAAGAAGCAGCGTAAACATAACCGTACGTACCTATAAAGGCTGAACAATAGAGACAGAGTTAGGAAAGTTAGAGGGAGGATGAAGCTGGAAATGATACCTATCTGAAAAAAGATCAAGCAATTAACCTATGACAAGTGAAGTACTGGATTATATATATATATATATATATATATATATATATAGTAAATTTTGAAAAGCACTCCAGGGACTTCATATAAGGTGAAAAAAAACAACTTAGCTTTATTCAGCAACTGCCAACAGTGATCAACGTTTCAGCTCACACATGGAGCTTTCATCAGGATCTGCTATATATATAGCAACTGCCAACAGTGATCAACGTTTCAGCTCACACATGGAGCTTTCATCAGGATCCTGACGAAAGCTCCATGTGTGAGCTGAAACGTTGATCACTGTTGGCAGTTGCTGAATAAAGCTAAGTTGTTTTTTTTCACCTTATATGAAGTCCCTGGAGTGCTTTTCAAAATTTACTATCTATTATTTATGCCGATAAGCACCGGGCCATACATATAATTATACAGGAGTGCAAGCATTGGACAGTATTATATATATATATATATATATATATATATATATATATATATATATACATACAGAACGTACCCTAAACAGAGCTGATGAGAGTGTACTATTACCAGAGAGGGGTCGGTAATGTGTACCTATAAATGAAAAAAGATATGTGTGAGTACAGAAGAAGGCATTTATTTTTAATGAAGAGTTTAATAGAAATTAAGACTTACCTGATTGATGTTGGAGTATCTCTCTGTATCTTAGTTTGTCTAAAGTATTAATTAATTGTCAAAGCTGGAAAACAGATAGTATAACAGAAGATCTTTGTAAGAATGTACCGTATTGAGGACTTAACGTGGGTCCGATGCAATGAGACAAGCCTGTTACATGAGCACAACATGTAAACGTAAAAGCAGTGCGTGGCCTTAATGTACTGGTTTAATGAAATATATGAATGTAAGGATATGAAAATACCTGGCACAAAGTTGCTGGAAGAACACCTCTGTCAAAATTGCTTACAATTGATATAGGCGCCTAAAATACGTGGTATGATAGAAGAACAAAACAAGTACCGAGTTTGAGGAAATATATATAAATATGTACACAAAGATAAGTATACTGAAATAGTGTTTAACCTATCGCGCAGGCATAATTTAACAACCATGTGTGAATTAGTAATAGTATCTTGTGAACAGCATCCCAGACAACTGGATTTTTTTTTTATAGACTACATTTAAATGGTGCATGTAAAACCACATGAATGTATCTGTGACTTGAACCGTGTGTTGGATTTAAAATAATGCATATTGCTAATAAGTGAACAAATATATATATATATATATATATATATATATATATATATATATATTAAAACGTGCAAATGGAGATAGTGAGGGGAAAATTTGTGAAAAGACAGCTAGGTCTAAGGAACTAAAATCCTGTAATATGTGCAGGGAAACTGAAAATATGTGCCTGCAAGAATTAAGTGACATTTAGCAAATGCTAGACCGAACAGTTAAACTGTACCAAGCCTCATGAATTAAACAAATATGTGAACCGTTAATTTATTGAGAATGACCAACCGAACAGCTAAAAAAAAACAAAAAAACGAAAGATTGTGTCAGCATCTAAGTAGTGTAAGAATTAAACGGATGAGCATATGATTCAACCGATTTACGAATGTGATAGTAGACGAATATACGGCTTGAATCAAACAAATAAACAGAGTAAGTAAATGAACGGGCTGTATGGGCACAAGCGAAATATGCAAATGTTAGTAAGAATCACAGGGATAATTCTATGAAGCTAAACGAATGGTACAAGTGTATGTGAACAATGGGAGCCAATCCCCGCATTTGATAGACCCGAATGTGGTACCAACGCGAAAGGATGTTCCCACGAGTACGTAAGTGGGTTGGGTCTTGTGGCCGGAACCCGGTGTCTTGCGATACTGGAACTGGGTCGGAGAAGTCCAGAACTTTGAGCTGGAACAGTGAAATTGGGCGGGAAGGACTGGAACAGAAGTGCTGGTTGTCGTGGCAACCTCTCACTCAAACAGGAAACTGCATAGGCAAGCAGGGGGTTAGAGTTTATATAGGGAAAACTCCTCCCACAAATTCAGGCCTATGGCCTTTTACATATAAATATAAAATCTGGTGGTTTATGAAGTAAAAATAAATATTTCAACAGTGTTATGAAAATCTAATATCTAAAGGTAAGAAAACACATATTTGTCTAAAACAGCTGGCTTATACAGGTGTCTATGGAAAACTGTTTTGCACCTCTAAAACAGTGGTTCAGGAATACATATTATAGCACACATACAGTATTTGGCAAATGTTTCTGCTGTAATGAGTATAATTGCCGCAAGAGTGTATGAGAACTTTGGGTTCTAAAGGAATTCACCATTCAGCACACCTAAGATATAAATACTACCCAGGAAGAGAATGGTTAATGTTTACAAGTCACGCTCAGAAATCCCCAAGTGCCAAAGAAAATACTGCCATCAAGACCATGCATATATTCTATGAGAATTCATCTAATTCTTGACTTTATTTGGGAAAGCTTGGGATATCCTCTGAGAGCAGCTGTAACTGTAGAAGCAACATTAAAGATTATACAGACATTGTTATTCTGCTTTCTTTAGATACTATGAAATATGTAATTTACATTACCAGTTGTAATGCAGTAGTTTGGCATATAAGGAAATGCATTCATGGGTACAAATTCAAAATTCAATAATTTTCTCCACAAAGGAGATTAATGTGATATCCTTACAAAAACTCTTGATAATCAAATAAAATTGTATAACTTATTCATTGCAATGATACAAAGGTATGTTTTCTTATGTGTAGTTTCATGCATAGTACATTAACATATACTGGTTAAAGAAGTGTATTATTTCTTGCTGTCATGTGTATCTTAATTTTGTATTAGTAGTTATACATAATGAGGTATGTATGAAAATATAAATAAATATAAAGCTGTATTTTGTTTCTTCTGCTTGCAACTCCTTTAGAACCAACACTATTCCTTGCAATTATGCTCGTATGCTCTGCTTATTTACCACCAGCAGCGCTATAGACCGCTGCTATCACTAAATAAGATTAACATATCATGTCAACATCATTAGTATGTAGATAGTTAACTGCCCTTATTGTTGTTTAATTGACAATTTATTTTTTTCCTATCAATTACTCGAAAAAAATATACATAAATTTAATAAGGGTTTTATAGGTTGGAATTACTTACATCTGTTATGTTTTATATGCAAACTCACTCAGTGTTAAATTCTTTGCTTTTCATGTATTTCCACCATCACTTTCAGGTAGTATCCTATATAGTACTGCAAGCAAAGGAACTGGTTGTAATCTAATTTCCTTTGATTAGATTCATGTTCACCTTTATCTTGAATAAGTCAGTAAAGGTCATTTACCATAAGCGTTGAGAACTTGGGAAGTTTGATAGAGGCTTAGAAAGTCGCAAAATCATACTGTGATCTTTGACATAATAAATTCTAAACACTATCTACACACACAAAAATGACATTTTTGTGCTAGTTTATTAAGGTGAAAGACATTTATATTGGAAGGCGTTTTATCTTATTCAAGCCAGGCATTCTAATCTGACAGCAGTATCTTCCATTACAGCCAACGGCAGACTAGATCTCGTTCTAAGAAGCTTAGGACTCTGGAGGACAAGAAAGTATCAGCTTTGGTAGCCGGGGCAGAAATCATAGCTACTGAAACTGCTGCAGATGGTTTCAAGGTCAATGAAAAACCCACAGAAAAAGCAACGCTAGTAAACAAAGAAGAGCCTTCTGGGGATGTGAAGAACATTAGAGAAGTGCATCTGGATCACAGTTTACTGAATAATATACAGGCCCCAGGTGAGATAAGGACTGATTAAGTTTTTCTGATAAGTCAAGTTCAAGTTATGGTATAGTTGAAGTGCAATAAATTGGAAATTGTGCCCTAAACTGGCCAAAAGCCAAATACAAATCCTGCAGATGGTGCTTGCTTATTTATTTTTAATTTTTTACAATTTTTATATTCCCATATTACAATGCAAGAGTCAAGTTAAGGAATGCATATGCACATTAAAATACAAACACTGTATAGAAGTAATGTAGGTGTATTTAGGTCCGCACGCATTAATAATCCCAAATGAAATAAATTATGTATACAAAAATAGTGCACATGTATTAATAAAACAGTATGCATATTAAAAAGTCATAATATCATGCTGTCACTGCAGCCCTCATAGATGCTAAAGGTACAGGCATGTCACACCAAAACATTGTAGTACACTGAGATGACACAAATGCTGTACTACCTGCAACTGTTACTGGTGCGAGACCACCCAGAAGACTACCCCGGAAAAGAGTGTGAAAGCCCTGTGTAGAAGTAGAAAATATATATGCAACATGAGAGGGTTTTAAAATTATAAACTGCAAGAAACATGAGAAATCTGCTGGAACTATTATAGGACCACTGGAGCAGCTGTCAAGTAAGCATGATACAGGCAGCACACTTAAAATAAAATAGAATGGAATAACAGAAACACGTAAAAGGCCCAAAAAAGGACTATGCAGACAATCATAAATTTTAATTACCATACAGCAATCCTTCATAGCCAATATCCAGCTCTACTGGTAGGTAAGATTCAAGCCATCAACTTTATGGTGTTCAACCAAGTCCTCTGGATCCAAATATGCCAGCCTTTGTTCCCATGAGTGTTCAATAGTGATGTACCGAACGGTTCGCCGGCGAACGGTTCCTGGCGAACATAGCATGTTCGCGTTCGCCACGGCGGGCGAACATATGCGCGGTTCGACCCGCCCCCTATTCATCATCATTGAGTAAACTTTGACCCTGTACCTCACAGTCAGCAGACACATTCCAGCCAATTAGCAGCACAGCCTCCCTAGCAGACCCTCCACCTACTGGACAGCATCCATTTTAGATTCATTCTCAAGCTGCATGCTTAGTAAGAGGAGGGAAAGTGTAGCTGCTGTTCATAAGATAGGGAAAAGCATAGCTAGGTTAGGGATAAGGGTATG